>JAPDSC010151463.1:283394-446566 GCA_026290005.1 Latrodectus geometricus
TATATATATATATATATATATATATATATATATATATATATATAATTCTTCTTCTTAAAGAGTTTTTCTTCCTCTACAAAAATGTTGGGTGATATTTCAGACTCTAAAAAAGGTTTTTACCTAAAAAGGCCCTCTCCGAGCGAGCACGAGATTCTACTACACGTTCTAATATTTAAGCTACTGATTTCTAGACATGAAAACGAAGTCTTTCAATATTGCGTGGTCCAAATTTACTTTGCTGTTATTAGTATGTTTTAAATGATGGGATTCAAATTTGGAATGCCATCAAACTTCATATAAAAGCAGTATGTACAATAATATTTAGCAAAACAGTATCATGTTATCAAATTCGAGTACTCTGTACTGTAATATGATCAAATTCGAGTACTCTGTACTGTAATATGATCAAATTAGAGTACAATATCATAAACTTGATTACGTTGCCAGCATGTTTCAATACAAAGATGACCTTGGAGTGACAAACAAACTATATCAAACCAATCAATACAAAATTAAATTTAATTCGTAAAAACAACATTTAATTTGCTTTTTCGAATTTCTTTTGTAATCATTTTAAAATTTTTAGTACCAAAAAATACACCTGCTTAGTTTTTAAATATTTAGATTAAGTAAGTTTTTCTTAAATTCTTATCATTCTTATTGGTATGATATCCTTAATCTAATTTCAAAGATTTAAATGATTTTTTGCCCTTGTAGAGAAATATTTGATAGAGATTGAATTTAACTTTGTACCGTTCGTGTGGTTTTCTGCACCCCAAGATAAAATTCTAGTGTTACAAACTGAGAACGATAATTTTGATGCCTTTGAAGTCGTCCAAGAAAAGTCAGCCATCAGAGATAAGCGAGGGTCTGAAACTGTCGGAAATCTCGTTCCCATCTGGAAGTCCGAAAGCTGGAAATGGTCGGACACGATGACAAAGTATGTCCTGTCAGGGACACTCGCTGGCGCGCGACCGTCCGACCGCCTGCATGTCCGTTCCTGTGTCGATGATGGATGACGATTCGCCAGATTAGCCCCTCGCTGAGCCCGAATATCGGCGGAGGATAAATCAAAATCTCGTCCTCCTGCCCCCTTTCCTTCAGGATAATGACATCTTTTTGGAACTCTCTTTATCTTTTTTTAACGATCGGCGAAGTTGAAGAAATGAATTGGAAATACGTAGGGGGTAGCGACGACGAAAAAAAGAGAGGTCCGAGGGACTCCCAATTAGAGTTCATCGATGTTCACATCTAATATGAATTGGAAATGCGAAATAAATTAGTTTTTTTTAACGTTGAAAGACTGATCTACTTTTTGCACATTCTATAGATTTTTATTCTTTTGAAATAGCATTTTTTTTTTTCTACAAAAGACTGCCTCGCTTTCCAGAAGCTGTTTCATTGTAAAAGCACTTAGCGATCTCAATGCATTATATGAAATAATGTTCATATAATATTACCACTTCATTATATCCAAGGAATTTTATACGTAGAATATTTTAGAATTTCTAGACAGTTTTAAAAAAGAAATAGCAGAATATATATTTCTTTGACCATAAAAATATAATTCAGTCAATAAAGTTTGAAGCTATGTTTTACTATATATTACCAAATATTTCATATTTATATAAAATAGTTCCCTTTATTAATTAATTTAACTTCAGCGAAATTTTTATACTCATAATTTGAATGACATGAATATTTTTACAATTTTGTTGAATGTATAAAGAAATTGAAATAGTGTTAAGGAATTCGTATACATTTAGATGCACATAAAAATAAATTCGCATGCATAAAAATATAACCTAACAATATTAAATATGTACATCTTATAAATTATGTATTCTAAAATGAATATTTTTATGTATAGCTATTAAAATCATATTCGAAGTTAATACATCGTTGATGTTTTATAGCAAATAAGACTTTGACACCAGGTATTAGGCATCCCAAAGTTACTGCAAGCGCATTAAGCCAACACCAACTCGGTAGTGATGATCAGTCCGAGCTAACATCAGAACGATTGGTGCTCTGGTTCTACGGTTCAGTTCGTAATTTTGAATCCCACCTTGATCATAGATATTTGTGGTTGTTCGGAATCCACTTTAAACTATAGGTTCCGATCTAATTACGACGTGGGGGAAAAAAAAAGAAAGAAAGAAAAAGATCTAATCACCGCATCAATTGTCATGCAGAAGTGTTATTCGTAAATATGCCCTATTTACTTGTCATAAAAGAGGAAACCCGGAAAATTCCCTACGTTGATAAAAGTCATGCAAAATGCTGAAGTGCAGCAGCCATCTTCCATTTTGCAACAGTGGGATTGAAGCCAAAACCCTTGGCTCTAAAGAGTGCTGTCCTATTAGGGCACAGGGATTTTAACAACTGGGCTTATTTATGATCATAAGGCGCCAATTATAAAAGTAATAATTTTAAATTTAAATTTTTTATAAAATTTTCAATATATATATCTATATATGATTGATAACTGAGATATTTTAACTGTTTACACACACAAACCAATTTTTAAATACTTATAACTGAGTAATTTAAATTGATTATCTGAAAATAAATTTAAAGTTCCAACTTTAACTGATAACACTTGATTGAAAAGAGTCAACAAAATAAAATAACATAAAATAAAATAGATATAAATTAGTAATGCCTCATATTTAAAATAATTGCATTTATAATGTATTCATATAAGTTTAAATAAAGTTTATAAATTTCCTATAATAATAATTTTATAGAAAATTTGATGTCTGTAAATACTTCATTAATTCTGATCATCTTAGATATTTCAAATTTCACCATTTATGCCCATTCATGATGTAGGCTATATTCCTTAGATGAAAGCAATCGTGAGTATTACGGATCAAAAGTAGATGTGCTATGAATAGCAAATAAAGGAGCTTTTATTTAATTTTCAGTGACCTCTATTCGTAGTCTGAAAGCTCTAAAGTAATGTTTCTATTATAAATTTAGTAATTCAGTATTAAACTATTTGCCCTTACAATTTGAAAAAAATCATATGAACATGAATGATAACTTTGGTTTGCTTCGTTTCATAATTTCACCAGTAACATTTAATAAATACCAAATAAAGGAACCAATAAAATAAGAATATTTTGATTTAATATATTACTGTTAAAGATAAGTTGTGTGGTACAAAATTTATCCTAAAATGAGTTTCTCATGACTTCAGGTTTAAAATATAAAATATATAAATCAAATATGAGAATTCAAATGTATTTTTAATCAAAATTAAAAAATTAAGAAATAATTATTATTATCAGTCTTGTATTTCAGCTATAAATACATTCTGGGATCTAAAAAATTGTAGTTTCCTATATTTCTGGAAATTTGATATGATATTAAAATTATCTTTAAAAGAATAGTCAGTGAAATTTACAACTTTTGTTATCAAGAATTTTAGGTCTGCCTAATTTAATACGGAATTTAGAAATGCATTCAGTATTCAATACATGCAGTTTAAAATATCTCAGAAATGTTTTTCTAAATTCAAAGTTATGATGACATTTGTCCTCAAAGGACCACCAAAAACTGATTAATGTCAACTACATAAAATAACTCCTTTTGGAGAAGAAAAGTGAAGCAATCGAAATTCAATCCCGATGAGAATACTTTGAGTTAATACATCATTCTATCTTTTGATTTATTCCAGTGTCTTCATTTTGCTCCATAAATTTACCATCTGTCTGTAGAATGCAAAAAAAATCTAAACAATGCTCTCTCAGCTCGTTTTCTCTAAACCCAAAATTTTCTCTGCCGAATAGAACATTAAATCAAATAATTCGAAAGAAGTTGCCGCCAGGAGAAACGGAAAAGATTCTCTTCCAAGAAAGAATTTTCTTCGACCTTCCGTTCTTTGCCTTTTTTTATTTACTTCCTAGGGACCAAGGGAAGATTTCTAGGGAGGGCCCTGGTGGAATTATTCATTTCACGCAGAACAGGGCGCTCACAGCGACTAGAGGCACTTTGTCAACGTCACCGCCAAGAGAAATTCAGACCTTCCTGCTAGAATTGGACAAATTATTCCGCTTTTGCGTTTCTTATTACGTCTGACGCCAACGCAACTGGCAAAACGAGAAGGAGGACTACACCCTGCTTTGGTCTGGAAAGAAATTGCCAGGAATCTGCCTCTTATGTTTGAGCGACGTGTTTGCTTTTGCTGCTGTTTGTTCTTAATCTAGTCACATTTGTTGCGTGACCTCGGGAAGTACTATGTAGACAAATTTCTTTCTTTCGTAGTGCATGTAGCTCCATTTATATCAACTCGCGAAATATTTTTTACGAGAAACATGGTTAGGAATTTTAAAATTTTACTTTGTTTAGTTTCCCAACGTTGTCACTTGATAGGCTATTTGTTTAACCGATGCAATTTTAGGAATTTCCTGTTTGTGAATTGAATGTGCACTGTTCGTCACAAGAATTGTTACTCTGGATTTTAAATTGAACTATATTGCTTTTGTGAAACGCGAACCTTAAATCTTTTCCTACGAGTGTGGGTCTGTAGTAAAATTCTCCCTTTATAAATATTAGGTCGAGTGTCTTATAATTTTGCAGCATATTGTGTATTTATGCTTGTTTATAATTGTTAACATTAAAATATAGAACGATTATAAAAAATGTGCAGAAAGATTCAATAAAGTTATAAATAACTTTATGGAATCTTTCTGTTGGTATGAAGTCGGCAAATTTTACAATTTTACTCGATAATTCAGAGAGTAATGGAAATGTTATGAAGTTCTTATAACTCCTCAAAAATTTTAACTGGTTAAAGGTCTCACGATTATCTAATAGTAGAACTAAGCTTCTTGGAGAAAAAACCTTCAAGTTTGGTCCTGATCATTGTTTAACAATCTATGAATGGTGCACTTCTGCTTTCTGTAAGTGTATCTTTTAGGGTTGCAGCTTGGAATATTTCCGATTATTTTCTCTTGGGACATAATTATATAGTCTATTTTTTGTGAATAGTCCTCTTACCGACAAGATGTTGAGTACACAAAAGAGTCAACCATTACATGCAAGACTTCTACAGTGAAAATTCATCGATTCATTTTACAATTTTAAAAAGTGATGAAAGAAATACAAAACTGTTTATTAAATCTCATACCTGATCAAGATTATAGTTTTGGAATAATGCTGCATATATTTTTAATGGGGAAAATTTTTAAATATGATGCATTTATTTAAAATGTTACTGCAATGCTATGTAAGCATCTTCCAAAAGATCTCAAATTGATTTTTTACTAAAGCTCTATATGTTAAATATTTTCAAGAAAAAAATTTGTCTATTATCATTGTACAACACTTTGAAGCTTGTCATAAAGCTGGTATTAAATCAACAGTTATCAACAGTGATTGAAACTATTTAAAAGATGTGAAATTGAAACTACTTCCAAGTATTTTGCAAACTTCTAAACTATTCAGCACCATAGAAAAATTACACTTAATAGAAGTTGGTATAGTTGATAAGAGCTCGTGGTATATACGATATTGGTTATATGTGTGTTTGGATAAATTTTGTGCAACACCTTCAATGAAACCTGATCTTGGGTGTCCAGTTATTTGTTACTTAACAATTTAACCCAATATTTGCCATCTATTTGCATCTTACCTAGAGGCACAGATCTTTAGCTCCTTCATAATGCAATATTGATCACTGCGAGACAAAATATTGAAGAATTGTTCTTGTCACTCCTTCGGAAATGTCTTATTATTCAATTCATGGTGTGTTCTGCAAATAATGCAATCTGTCTCACATATTCGTATGATGTTCCCAAAAATGCTAATTTTAATTTTACCATTTGTTATATAATGCACTGAATATATTTGAATATAACAGATGTGTAACCGTGTCAGTGAGTACTACCATTTGTATATATGTCCTCTGTATAGCAAATGGTACTACTCTCATAAGTTAGAAGGTTACGCATTTTGAAAATAGGCTGTATTTTCCTTTATTACTACAATTTGGAAATCAAGTCATATAATATTTCGTCTTCATCACTAATTTATTAAAGTCATGATTGAAAATGAAGGAAACTGTGAATTCTTCATTTTCAATCATGACTTGAATTCCTTCTTTTCTCAGAGGCAATTATGTTCTATAAAAGGCAAGGGATAAGCTTTCATTGATGAGCTTCAGAATCTTCTGCCATGGACACCAGTATCATTAAAACAAATCTAGAATCATCACTATAGTTACAGTGAATTATCCTTCAAAATTGTCTCTTAGATGACGGAGTCTATAAACGATATAAATAAAATGATATAAAAATGATGTCAAAATTTTCTAATATCATGAATTTGTAATGCATTAAAACTTTTGTTCGATAAACTTCAAAATGAGCTCCAATTTATTTGGAAGTAGTCTTTGAATTCAAATTGAATTTTTTAAGTAATACTTTTATTAATGTCAATTTAGCTTTATTGAAAATTGAAAGATTACTAAAGTTTTAAACAGCTATAATACACTTGCTTAATTAATTCCTTTGACACGAATCTTACTAAATCTCTCCCTAATCCTTTTCCAATATCTTTATATATATATATATATATATATATATATATATATATATATATATATTGTCTTTTAAAAGGAATCTAAATTTCG
The DNA here is from genome assembly GCA_026290005.1 of Latrodectus geometricus. Lineage (NCBI taxonomy): Eukaryota > Metazoa > Arthropoda > Arachnida > Araneae > Theridiidae > Latrodectus > Latrodectus geometricus. Next base: position 290,035 of record JAPDSC010151463.1, read on the forward strand.
TCTGCAGAAGTTAATTTAAGAAAGCTTTTTTTCACACTTGACAAAAAGATTGGTAACTTATCCTTTGAGAAATGAAATTCCCTATAGGTTACTTTCCTTTTTACTCCAAAATGGTCGAGTACAATCAAAATCTACTCCTTTTCTTGAACTGAATATATATTTTTAGTTCCTTGTTGAAATTGTTGGGAATTGAAAAAAAAAACTCCACTTTAGTATTTCTAATGAAATTTCCTACCTTTAAATATGTTTCGTATTTTGGTTATAGCAAATGAGGGATACGCAAATGAAAATAATCACCCATTTAAAACGCAGTAATGAAATAATTTTCTATTAAGTTATATTTTACTAATAAATTATATGCAACGATAATTTATTATTAAAAACGAATCAAACTAATGGTTTTCGAGTCTAATTGCATTTTATTTGACTTATTTTCCAAATGTTAATACTGATCCTATGTTAATGCTGTACAGGTTTCCACGTTAGCATAAGACTTCATTTGTTAAGGATGTAATGATGGATAATTTCTTTTATTTTAAGACACCAATGATTGTGAATATAGAAGATAGTTTTCACAGTGATATTTGCATTCGCGCGCAATTAAATCACTTCTCATGAAACAGACAATAAAAGCCATTCTCCAACAACCGCAATCAGAAAATGTCACGGGATTGTTGAACAAAAGTTGATTCTCATTGGTGATCAGATTTATATTAATCGTTATATTAATATTAAGATTTATATTAATCGTAATAGTTACAGATTTATATCAGATTTATATTAATTGTGAATTTTGCTGATACAGTAAATTCAATCTTTATTAATGATCTATCGGTCCATTTACATCATATGTATTCTAAAATACTTTCTGAATTTCAATAGATACTATAGGTTCTAATTAAAGCACACATTGTTTTTTGCTTTAAAATTAAAGATGAAATACTAGTTTAGCAAGAGTAAGTAATCAAATTTCTGTGGTAAGAAGTCAGATTAATTGAATTCAAGCTTACAATAGTAAGATATTAAATTTCATTGTTAGAAAACAATCTAATGTAAATTGTTGGTATAGAGATACTTTGGTATTTTCCTACATAATCTTTTTGGTGTTTCAAAATCAATATGAAACTGACTAGAATGTAAACATACTTATTGATTTTCTTATGAGAAAATTAAGAAATGATTAATAGCCATTGTTATCTAAATGGTTTCGATATCAGAAAAATGAGTTGATTAGTCGTAATGAGTCTTATAAAATCATTATAACGAATGGGGATCATATGAAACTTTATATTTATATTATTCTGACACATTATCTATCGACACATATTAAGATTCCTGTAGAAAAGATGTTTTGCAACTACTACTCTGCAATTTGCTACGCTTGTGCCTCTTAAATAAGTTATTGGAGACTGTATTGCAATGTTTCCGTGCATTGTAGCAAACAGCTCGAATTTCTTGAAATTCGAAAAAAGATATTGTCAGTTATCACACAAGTGGGGGCTCCGAACTTGACATTTCCACTTAGCTAAAACACCCAAATTGGATAATGACATACATGATCCTCCAACAAAAAGTACCACACTAGTGGTGAATGCGTCCCAATTCTTAAAATTAACGAAACTGGGTGTTCTAACGTGAAAAGTAGTGTCCAGAATAATGAGGAGAAACTGCACCTTTGTGATGCCGCGCAACCACGAAGAGTTTAAACAGGTATTCAGAATTAATATGCATTCAGAATAAATACTATATGTATTTAATATAGAATATACATTTTATAGTAAATAATTATGAAAGAATAATATATTAAAAATAAATGGTATGCACTTCAGTATTCTTTACATACATTCATAAGATACTGCATTGTGTTACACTTAGAAATATCATTGTTTATTTAAATTATTTATTATATTTCAATAAACGTTAAAAATATACAATTTTAATTATTTTATATTAACGTAAAGATTAACTGAAACTTAAATTTTCATAGAAAATATTCACACAATTTCAATTATCAATAAAGATTTATTCCACAAAGATATTTAATATTAAATATTTCAAACTATCACTTGATTTACCCCTATCCCAAACTATACTTAACTATTAAATTCATTTTATCGGAAAAATAAATTTCAATTCTTGCTATAAATCGAATATTATAGAAAAATATAAAGGTCATTTCAAATAAACTATACCATAGAAAGTATAATATTTTGTCTGTATATAAATTTTTCTGACTTGAATTCAGGTTAGAATTTTTGTTTTAAAGACTGGTTCATATGATTATGTATTATAAAAATTTTCAAATGCGAAAGCTAATAATAAGGAAGTTACAGATAGAAAAAGGCAAGAAATACACGTTGTTTATTCTTTCAAGTATCTAGTACAGTTACCACTTATACTTTTTACAAACAAAAAATTCTGATGCACGCTAAACAGAATTCATGATTCGGTTTGATTGTTAGAAATGAAAGAAAATCTTTGGTCACTTAAACATCGGCTTCGCACCATATGTTAATAATATGATAAATATAATTTTCAGGAAATGTAGATAGTAAGATTATGTATTCATAATTAATAAATATAATATAAAAAATAAAAACGTTTTTCAAGTAAATTTATTGCTTTATAATTTGCTAAAATTATTTTATAAATGAATATAAATATGATTATTATTTTGTTGATTTTATATATTTTATCGTGTTAGATAGATATTAATTTCAAATAAATATTGACTTGTAATAAAAACCTTTTTTATCAGTGACAGATAAATATTTATTTTAAAGTATTTTAAAACTAAATTTCTCTGTCAAATGATTTTTTATGATACATATAAAATCTACTGCAAAAAAATTATTTATTATATTTCTTTATTTTTAGTGAGGATGTTACTTATGATTTTATAGAAAGAGCAATCAACTGTGGTAACTTTTTTAATAATAAACAAACATTTTTGATAACTGTTCTTATTAATGGGGATATTTGAATGCATTGCAGAATGCAAGAAGCTTGAATAAATAGCATGCTTATTAAAGAAGGATATATGATTTATTATTATATCAAATACTTAAGCTTTAAATTTTCTACCAAAATTATAATTCCTTTGAATTAATATGAATATTTTTGATCGAAATACTTTAGGTGATTATTATTAACATCATAAAAGTTTTTTTTAAAAATAAATTTAGTGTAAATATACCTTTTATAAAGAAAGTTTTCTCATGATACATAACATTATTTTTTATGGTAATTTTTATGGAAAATTTAATTCAGACAGAATTTATTTTAATAAACAAAATCTCAACCCTACCTAATTTTTTCAAAAAAGATTTTTTAAAAATTTTAGAAATAAAATTTTTAAAAACACTTTTTATTATTATTATTTTATTTTCTCATAATTTAAAGCTTTTTATTCGTAAGATGATTGAATAAATCTTTGTAATTCAATGGATCACGGAAGCTCGTTTTGCTTATAATACTCATTGTAAATGTTGTTTATCTGATATGTGTGTATACATTTTATTTATGTTTCGAAACTGAAGCACTTCCGCTGGCAGAAAAATGATGAGAATATCAAAATAATTAGTAATGAGATGCTTTTTTAAATATGAATAATGGAAGCTCATCTCATTAATTTACTTTCGAAAAGAAAGTTTCTCTTTTCTGTTTCTCAAATTAGATACAAATTGTTGCAGTCACGATTAAGATAATTGATAAAGACAAAATGAAGATAAATGGGAAGAATATAAATTGAATCTCAGTAACAAGCTGAAACATGACCTTTCCTGACGAATCTCTCCTGGCGGCCCTTATAAACTTAAACACGTCTTCTCCATCAAAATGCACTTTATTTACCAAGAATGCTTTAACTTTTCCTCGTGCTCTGAGGAAACAAAGCCTCAACCCAACCACTTTTTCCCTCTGAAAGGGAAAATTTGTTAAAGACGGTGTCCTTAGTAATGCAAATGAAGGGAAAACTCCTCGGAAATGATGAAATGATTTTGATGCGGCCGACAAGTAAGTGGGGATTCTTCAAAAGCAGTTTCTTTTAGCATATTCTCCAATTTTGCATACCTCCAATGCGAAGAGGTTCATGCCCACCCCTTCCTTTAAAGAAATAAAGCTCATTCAGTTGACTGTGGTGAGGTTATTTATTTACTCGGCGTTAATGCATATTTAATAACTTAATTTCTTACTCAAGAAAAATCCTGGATAAGTTGACACACAGTTTTAAAGAATGTTACATTTTTCATTCGCAGAAAAGTGTTAAATTGAGCTTGCGAATTGTGTCTGAAGTAAACATGAATAATTAAATTTTTTGTGTCTAGGCCATTTTATAATTTACAAGCCTCTGAATTGCTGCATATTTAAAAATGTGTTTGTAAACGGTTTTTCAAATGTTCTAAGCTTCGCTGTGAATTTATTTTAATGATGCAGATGAGAAGAGGCAGAGTTCTTAATATTTAATTTGAGGACGTTCAAAGAAAAACACCATATTTGTTCCTTTAAGTATTGTTTTCACTTAATATGCTCTTTTCTTCAAAAGAATGCACTTTTAAGGCAAAAGGTATCTTAAACTGTTAGGATGATAATGATTCCGAATTTTTTTGCCTTTTAATGATAATTTAAAGCTATGTAGAATTTTAAATTGCTTAGTCGGTAGTGGATTGTTTAATTATATAGTAATAATCATTAGAATTTTCCATTGTGGTAAATGTTTCTGAAAAAAATATTTGATAATTGTTTTATTTTCAGATTTCATGTTGGCAATGGAATATTTACTCTTGACATAAATGAAAATAATTATTTCTTATTGCCTCATAAAGAAGAAATTAAAACAATTGATTGTTATGTAAATGATAATTAAGACCAATTTGATTAAAAATTTCTTCATTTGGCTATGATACTTAATTTGTTTAAATATTAGAGTGTGATTGAACTCATAGAATTTTAACAAAAATGAGCGTAGGAATAGAACATTTTAGTGATTACAAAACAACAGTATTATTTTTTAATATCCATTTTACTATTCCCGACTTAAAAACATAGTTTTAAAAATTAAATTGGAAATGGGATTTTAAAATTATTCATGTTCATTTGAAACAGATGGAATGAAATCATTACTATACATTTTAAGAAATCATTTTTCATTCGGCTGTGAATTTGAACGTTGAGAGTGAGCAGGTGTTTTTGATATTTACATTATTCAGTCAAACATGTTCCAAAGTAGTTTAATAAGTGAAAGCAAATATCTGCGATTCTATTCAGAAATAGTTAAATTGATTCGTGAGATAGTTAAAATAGTACAGGTAAGTTGTGTGCAGTTAATTTTTTTCTAGGATATACATAAATTCTTTGTATATCTTTCAAGAATAAGTTAACTAAGTAAGAGAAATGATTACAAAAATCTGTACAAATACACGATAAGATCGCAATTGTTTAAAATTTTGATTTCTTATCAATTCAGATTCAATGAAACCATAAGCAATCATAGTGCCTTTACGAACACTATAAAATGCAATTAATAAGAAGATAATGTATGGATAATTTTTAAGAGCAGAAATAAATATTTGTTGTACCTGATTTGATAAATTATTCAAACATATACTTTACAAATCAATCTTAAACAGTTTTTTGAATTAGATTTATTTTTATTTATAGTCTTACATGAAACATTTTATAAAAAATTCAAGAATATAATTGTTGTCTCCTCAATTATAATTAAGATTAAAATTGAGTAAAATGTGAAAATATGTTTTTTAGTCTTTCTGTGGAAGTTTTTTCTCTTGCAAGTTTTGTGTTTGGTATAAGATATCACATGGAAAGGAGTTATAAAAGTTTTTTTTTTTTAACAAAATTTTTTATCACAAATATTTTTTAGAAATCTCATAAATAAGGAATAAACTTGCCAACTTTCAATTCTTCTCTCTTTGGTGATTATCCTTTTTTTAAATAAAAATTGTTGAAGAAAATAACTATTTTACCTTTATTATTTTATATTAAATGTTGAAGTATACAATGAATTCATATAATTTCTTAGTAAAATATTTTAAAATAGGAATGTGGAATTTTTACCTAGAATCATTGCGAAAAACAAAGTTATTTTAAATAATATAGATTAGTACTCAATTTTATATCTGGTAGACACTATAGGATCCTATTTTGGAAACGCGAGACAATGAAACAGGAAACTATGGCTTGAAAATGATTTTGAATTACTATAAAATCGCAGCCTCTAATCGCATTCGAATCCATAAACTTTTGAACAGAAAAATAGAGCACTTTTCATTTAGCTACCATGAAGCTTTAATATTCTTTAATTGTAACTTTCAAATCTTCAATTGATAAACCTTACGTAAATAGTATTTAATAATTTTGTATTGCTTTTTGTGGAGAATGTTATAAGGGTACAAATATTTTAAAACCAGGAAATAGAAAGATATTTCTAAGTGAAACAATACTTGTCTTCAAAATTTGGAAGTTAAAAGGCATTGCAATATGTAACGAAGTTAAATTAATTTTAGATAGCAATTGTTAATTACGCCTATTTAATGGGCACTTATAGGCGTATATACATAAATTATTTATGTTTAACACACAAATGATGCTGAGTGAAGTCCATGTTAGGTAATGCATCAGATGTAATTATTTTAAATTACAATGAAATTTGATATTAAAGAATGCAAGTTGACCTCAAGAAAAATAAATTGAATACATATAAGGATAAAAATTTAATGAATTTAATTGTTAGAGAGAGAGAAAGAGAGGAAAAGAAAAAAGAGAGAAATATGAATTTATATTCAATTACATAAATTACAATATGAATTTATATTAATTATAAATGTCCTTATTCATCAGATAATTGATAGAAACTAGTTGTAAATATCAAGTGATAAGTTAACACTTAAAATATTTTGATAAATAGTGATTAAAAAAATCTGCGAAAGAAATAAATTGGTAAAAAATTAATTCGGAAAAAAATAGCTTCCAATCTGTTAAAAAAATTATACAAATCATTTTTAAATCTCTGCATACTTTAAGAAAAATATTCTGCACAAAAGAAAAAAAAACAAAAACAATAATAATAAATGAATTCTTTAAATTAAGCACAGTATGGTCTATTAACCGAATTCCCTTTTAATTTTATCATTCTTTCTAACCACCAAATCAATCAAAAGTTTATCAAAATATTCCAATTATTTTCCATGTGACTACCTTTGCCTAAATTAATAGGTTGATAAAATCTTTTAAGAAGAAAGTTTTTCTACTTGAAAACAATTCGCTTAGTATGCCATAGAGTTCGCTTTTAAGTTTATTTGTCTTTGTAAACTTGCTTTTGTCTTTTCTTTTTATTTGTCTTGAAATCGGAGCTTTTCAAAAATGCAATGTAAACTAAATATGTAATTATAATCTCTTGGTTCTTCCTTATTTGTCAACTTGTTCTCATTTGGTTCATTCTCTCTCAGTATATAGTGAGTACAGATCATAAAATATTCACTCAACTAAATACTTTATTACCAACAGTATTTATATTAGGTTGGGGAAAAAGTTATCCATTATTTTTTCGGTAGACGTCTGTAGTGATCGCTATCTCGTGAGGTATCTATCAAACAATTTCAAATTTATGCTCATTGGAAAGGTGACATTTGACACTAAAGTATTCTCTTGAGGATTTTTGTTTGATTAATTCAGTTATGAGTACAAGGTTTTAAAAATAGAAGACAACAAACAGAAAATTCGATACATTTTCGTTTTTCTCTTATAATGGCGAAAATGATAACCAGGTGGCTAAAATTGTGAAAGGTGTTTATCGTCCTATGTAACAATGACTGTAACAACTAGTTACGCACAATTTTGATTTCGTCGATTCCGTTTGGGTATTTGGATGCTAAGGATGCACCTCGCATGGATACAACATCGTCGAGAATGTCTATAAAATATCAAAAATTATCAAACTTGACAGCATGTCAGCAGTCGTTGCTTCACACAAGACCTAAAAATCTACATGAAAACTGTTTTAAACCTTCTTACAAAGTGAATCTGAAAGAAGTTATAAAAAGTTCACGTAAAAATAATGGATTTCTTTTTCCCCAACCTAATGTATTATTCTTAATTGCAGGTTTCTATACGTAAATTATACAAAGATATATTAAAAAGTTAGAGATTCAGAGAAAAATTTCGTAATCTATGTATGAATTTTAAAAAATATATATTGAAATATCTATAACGGTAAGTAATGTTTTTGCCACGGTAACTGGAAGTATCACAACATTCTTATTTTTGTAGCCTAAAATGAATATCCATTGTTTTTTTAGAATATGCTGAATCCTATTTGTAACTTCAATTTGCTTTTGAATATACATGCGAAAATGAATCATATATTAGAATTTTAACACTAGAGACTAAATTATTGAAACTGTTGTATAAGTAGATTTTTAATAAATAATAAATTTCTCACAGGCACTTTTCTACTGCAGATCGTAGTGGCTGCCATGATTAAATATTGGTGTAATAGTTCTTCTAATATTGTGTAATATGAGTTTTATAAAATGAGAGTGAGAGAAAATTGAATGGAGAAAAGTAAAAACACAATAGAAAAGATCCGCACAGAAAATATCAATTTATTTAATGAAATAAAAAATACGTACTATCAAAATATACAACAAATTTTACCTCACAAATGTGTAATGGAAGACAATATTATCGTTACCAACAATATTAAGAAGTTTTAAAGCAGAAAATTAATACCATTCTAAAACCTTCACCAGATAAAAGTTATAATTTAATCTTTAAGCATCATTCTTATAGTTCGAAGGTAACGAACTCAATCCTTTGTAGCACGTTTAACGTGTAGTCCCTTGTGTCCCTCCACATTTGTAATGGAATTCAGAGAGAAGTTACCAGATCATATGTTAATCTTACTTTAACGAGCATGATCTTGGAATTATATAATGATTGGTAGGTGTTTCACGATTTTTCATGCGTAAAAATAAGCGACAGGAATGGGTTACAATTAAGTACTTAACTTGTTGAAAAATAGTGTAAAAGAAAAGATAAAAGTTATTACAAAAATTATTCAGTTGTAATTTTCCTTTCGCTTTGAATGTTAGAGGTGTAAAATTTAATAAACTATAGATTCGTATTAAAAATTCACATTTACAATGCTTTTAAATGGATATAAGAATTAATTGATAATTTTTATACTCATTTTAAAATATACTTTAATAATTCATGCACTTTCATAGAAATGAATCACAATTACGCAACTTAGCAAGTAAATATAATTGAATTAATTATGGAAATGATTATGTGTACATAACTATGCAATAATCACTGGAAATTTATGATATTTGTTTAAAAAATTAATAACTGTTTAAAATTTAGAAGGATGATTAGACAACTAATGGAAACTTACAACCGAATTTACAGATTGAATACAGAATATTCACATAAAATATGCCTTTCAGCGATCTCAATTTTACGAACAGTTGCCTAATATTTAGGGATGTTTCATTACCCCACTGAGAATAGTTAGATGAATAGATTAAGCAAGTTAATATGTATAAGGATATAGTACTTGACACGGTTCGAGGTTAATAGCTCAGCTACGGCAAAGGCTGCGGAAGTCCCCAGTTCCAGAAGATTGAATTAGCAGAAACAAGTACATTAATAGCAACTCTAACAAACAATCAAGCTCATTTGTCAATTTATAGGAATTCAAAATATCAAAGCCATTTAGTAACACTTGACTGAGTTCGACATAAGTGTCAATGAGACTATTATGGGGCCTGCCTGTATCACCTAACTAACTATACATTATGCATACTAATATAATGTTACTTACAATGTACTCATTTTATGATCGTTTGGAGGAACATTATATTTAATAATAAGTTCTATTTTTCGCTAGTTTCTGATAACATTGAATGTCTTCTGTGAAGAAACAATAAGTGATTGAATATAGCATTTGTTGCGAGACTAGAAGGAATTTCCGCAAAGTTTTAGTAGGTCTGCAAGTTACTTTTACAATTTTGAATATGTTGATGATATCTTGGAATCAACAACAGTATAAGTAGAAGGTTTTGCCAGCTTTCGTATTCTAGTAAAAACATTTGGTTTCATATGGCTCTTTTGTTCCAACAACATGTTTGAAACTGCCTTGTCTTCCTGTGATAACAAATTCTCTAGATCTTTCGTCTCTAAGCATATGTTGATGATGAATAAGCGAATTAAATTCTCTGTCTCAGATTAACTCCACTTTAAACTGTGGTCCCGGTCTAATTAGTCCTCGGTGCAAAAAAAAAAAATGTTCGTGGAGCGTCAAACCCAAACCATAGGATTAACTCCAGTTCAATAGTAACTATTGAATTTATTTTTGATCTAGCACTGTGATCCCTTTCAATTAATTCTTTGTAATAATATCAGTTTTTGCTTCCACAAAGGATGTTTCATTACTATTTGGGGAACAAATTCTTTGTATTGGTAGAAGGGTTAAAAAGAAATTTTGATAATTTTTCCATTTATTCTGTATTTATGCCAATATTTGCAGTTTCTTTTCATTTCTTTTTGGAAGCGTACGATTATTTAACATAGATTATAGTTTTAGGAATAGAGAGTAACGTGTTTTTGTTTTCAGTGTTGTATCGGATTTATAGATATCTTCTTGATAGATTTTTTGTAGAGAAGTCCATTGTATTTTAAATAGACTCACTTCTAATTTGTTTCAATTGAATTTGATTCCTTTTGAATTTAGGTATATGTAGTATTTCGAAATCCACTCAAAATTGAAGTGCCGAGAATTATTAACACTCATATTCAAGAAATAACTATTGAGGGACAAACCAACTCCCAATCAACATTTTTTCTTCATGTTCTAAATTATATAATATTAATTTACAATCTATGGAACGCGTTAAAACGCATGTATAATTTTATTACTCGTAAATTTGTTTGGCTTAAAGCAAAAGTCTAATAAACTATTAATTAGCGTGAAAAGTTATTAGACCAGGAAAAATTCAAAGTCATTTCCTTAACTTCTTATAAAAGATTATCCATTTTATCCTTTATTGTTTTCATAAATGGTGACTTATGAAGATTGATTGTTGTAGATAAATCGTTTTTTTTTTCCTAACAAAGCACTGATTAGAAGGTTGTTTTTTTTCCTTATACTTTTCTATTAATTGACTTAAGTATCTATCGCCCGCATATTTCGTGAGACAGGAGAAACGGAGAGGGGAGGGGGCTGATATCACAAATTTTTACTGAAAGCCAGTGGAGAGGCATTGATTTCATGGAACAACAACTGACGTCGAGTGGGAATTATTTTTTGTCTGCTGCGTCGTAACAACAAATTGAGAGTCATCAATCAAATTTGCTTTTTTGCTCCTTTTTTCTCTGTTTTCTTCTTCCTTCTGATCGTTTAGAATATTTTTTTTATTACAGAAGAATTTCACAGAAACAGTATTGACTGCTCGTTTGCTGTCAATATGGTAAAAGATGTGATACATTAGCTTATTCTTAGTATTCGAGTTAAATGAAATAAATATATTGTAAATTTTATGTACATTTTTTTTAAAAATCTTTTTCATTAAATTTAAAAATTTAACTAGAATTAATGCACTATTATGAAAATCAAATCTTCAGTGGCAAGAGACTCTGATCCATGCATTTCAAAAATTTAGATAATAAAAATTTAAGTCCTAAAATTGCATAAAATTGGATAAATATCATTATGCTAATAAGACGAATCTGAAGATAATAAAAATTCAGTCACCAGTTATAAAGAAATTTAGACTCTCATTTTATTGTTGAAGCAGAAAATCAGTAATTAGAATAATATAAAAAATAAAAAATCAGAAATAATCAGAATAAATTAATCACAGTTTTAAGAAAACAGTCTAAATTATTTTTAAATTTTTATTGGGCTTCAAAAAGTGAGTTTAATGTATTGTTCTCGCAGGTGAAATCTAATTTTGGTTCAATATCTTGTTGTTATGGGGAGAGGATCTATGTGTGCTTTTGTAAAATCTATTGTTCATCAAATGAAGTTTTGAAGTTGTTTGAAGAGGATTATATGATCTTAGGTGTCGACCTGTTTACTTGTCCTTGGGCCAAAACTACAAGGCGATTAGTTTTGTTTGGCATCTTTGGTTGACAGAAATAGACAATTAGAAGCAAAGGAAATAATGGGAAGAACTTCTTTAGATTTTTATTGAATCTAATGCTTATAATTAAATTTTCCTCATCATTAAATTTTCTTTTGTATTTTATAAAATTAATAGTTTAAAAATTTTAATTCTTACAAAGGAATTTAATATTTACGGTGTGTGCCATACTTAAGTTGAATCAGCAATATAAATATTAAGTACATTCACTAAGCATAAAGCATGCATATTTTTCATGCTAAAACAATGAAATAAGTTAAATAAAATTACTCTCAATATTTTTGAATTTCCCTTATATTTTTATAGATATTACCAGAAAGGGCTCCTATATTAATCAATTAAATAATTAAAATTCTTAAATTAAAATTAAGTAAATAATTATAAAACTTCTAATTGAAATATTAGCTCTGTTTTGAAAATTAATTTCTTAAACTAATTAATCCATTTGGAAAATTTTAAAGGTATAAAATGTACTTTTGTTAATTAGAATAATAAAACTTGTGAATTTTCAAACTTTTATATAATTTTTTACTGAGTAAATATGCATTAGTGTACATTATTTACTAACTGCAAAGCAAAAGCTCGTATATAAATAAATAAATTTTAAATTGAAATATTTTTTATTATAATACTTGCGAATACCGCTCTTGTACTGATTTTAATCTGAAACGTGCGTGTGTGCTTTAATTAAAAATTTTTAAGTTACATCTAAGATACCAAATGATTGGATTTATCTCTGAAAAATTCTTCTGTGGAAATTCATATTTTATATTTTTGTAAATTTGCAACAGGCAAAGTTTTAAGAATAGATTAAATTAACGAAAAATATTCTAAATTATGAATCATGTGGAAAAAATAGTTTTAAAAAATCCTTATTCCAAAGCCATTTTAAGACTAGTTTTTTTAGTACTCTGGCAGTTTTATTTAGTTTTAATGTATAAACTATTTATATCAATATTTGAAAATAAATATCATAGCTCATTTTTTATCTAATGCTTTGGAAATCATAAAAATTGAATAGCAAAATCTGAGGATTATAATATTAGAGACCGTTTGAAATTATTGTACTATTGTATACATTATTAAAAATTTAAGCATTCATAGCCATTAAGTCTAAAATGCTTAGTACTAAATTACAATAAGCTTTTGGTTCGAGTTCCAGTGGAAAAGTAAATATTTTAAACAATTTTGTATTTTATCAGATCATATCCTGTAATAATCTGTAGTAATTCAGTAAAAGATACTAATTCATAAGATACTAATTCAGTAAAACATAATTCACATCTAGTAAAGGTTACTAATAAATTGTGATAAGGTAATTATTTTCTCTTCAAAGATTTGTTTTAGGAAATATAATTTGAAATATTATGTACATTAAAGTCCATGCAAATTTTGGATATTGTAACTTTTTGAATTTAGTCATACGAAGAAAAAATGTAGACATGTACAAAAAGAAATTTTTGCAGTAGAATGTCTCAAACATGAGTTGAAAAATGAAGATTAGATTAGTTATCGTTCTGCTTGAAAGCATCTGCAATTTCATATAATTTACAATTCTCTAATTTAAAAGAAATTAAACATGAAAAAGGAAGTTGACCCCTTCTTGATATAATCATGTAGAAATTTATTTTTGTATGTATATATTCCCTGGCATTTCGATAGTGTCTTAGCATTATAGCACGTAATTTATTCTAAAATAGATTCTTATAAAACTTGTGATTGTTAGATGGCAGCAAATAAAAAAAATTAATAAATTTTTAGAATTCTATAAAAAGAAATTATATAATTTAGTTTTGGAGTGATTTTCTTAGCTAAGTGATATTAATTTATACATTGAAAAATTTCTAAATATTATCTATAACTGCACTATTTTTTATTTAAAATACATTTTCTTAATACATTTTAAGCATTCATTTGTTATACATTGTCTAATTTTTTTTTAAATTTCCCTTATATTTTTTTAGTTTTGACTTTTGAAAATTAAACCGATTTAAACTTAATTGAGAAAACGCATTTAATATCACTTCAACTCAATTCTTTTCCCACTTCAATTTAGAAAGTAGAATTGTGTACTTTCCAGTAAATCCCGGATTGAACTTTGTTTCACTTTCCTAGTAGCTTTAAACAATAGTAAATGCAAATAAACACTTCGCAGCTCAATCTTTTTTCTCAGGGGAAAATATATTCTCCTAGATAATACAGCATGCAATCTTTTATTCTGACTCCTAAGAAGGCTTCAATTTTATTAAGAATGCAAATGCGAAGGTAATACTGACAGAAATAAAAAGAAAAGCTTCAAAGTGAAGGAAGTTCACAAAAAAGAATCAAAAGAAAACTACTTGATACCCCTTCTTTTCTTTAGAGTATAAGTTGTGTAGATCCTAGCGGCTTTTTTTCAGGAACTTCAAATTTCGTTTACTAGCGATGATTGTAGTCGATAAAAAAGGAAAAAAAGATAAAGAACTGATCCCAGCAGCTGCGGGTATGAGAAGTAATAAAAAACACTTCAACTTTGATTGCCTTCGAAACAACTGGAGAAAAAGTTCCAGCGGACAGTTGTCATGGCAACTTTGAGTGTCGCAATCAACGGGTATTTTTTTCCTGGCCACGCACCTTTCAAATTGTGTGGCTGTTAAAGGCTACAATGGTCTCACACAGCGCAATTAAGAAACCAATACCTTGGTTTTTGAAGTGGCCATTGGAGGAAAGTTATTGTACTTGGAGATGTAGGGGGGGGGAATTATATCAGTTTTTATATTTTGATTTTAAAAGAATATGTTTTTTAAGTTCGCACAATACGCTTTCAATTCTTTTATTTTCTAGTACTTAAGACAAAGATTTTAATTCTTTATAACTCTTAAAAGTATAACAAAAAGAAAAGTATTTACTTTTAAATAAGTTTTATAAAATTTGATTTTTTCCTGGAAGATAATATGAAATATTTTTATTTCAAATTATGATATTTCTTTAATTAAAATTTGAAAATACTCTTAATAAATTGCTGTATGGAGTAAAATAATTGTCATTTCTTCTATTATTTTTTTTTCTCGTTGGAGCACCGCAAAAAATTGTGAAAATACAAATATTTTTAAATCCAATAGTTTTTTTTATGAATAATAATATATCCAATTATTTATTCCATCCACAAAACTTTTAACTACAATGTATAAATATAAAACTATTTTCATTTGCTTAGTTAAAAACATGAATACTTATTTAACCAATTTTTTTGATAAGTTTTAAAATGTTGAATAAATACTTGTAATATTTGTGGGATTGGAAAAAATACTTGTGTCGATATTTCGGTGATATTTAAGGTATCGTGGACACTTGTTATATCGCATATGCTGGAGATATAATAAGTAGTTTATTAAAAAATAAATAATTAAATATTTACATTCTTAAAAAAACTTGATTGAAGATGACGCAAAGTGGACAGCGTAACGGCCAAAAACCGTTGTAAGGCATTATAGCATCCACGGCGTAAATTACCTACTGGGAGGACTTTTCATAGATAGAGGGCCGTATTACCGTGTCGCAAAGGTGAAAACCTAAGAGAATCTCATGCACCTACTCCGACAAATGTGCATTTAGAAGAGCAACATCTATCTTTCGTTGTTCAGTAGTAGCTGTAAGCTGTCTCAGGACCTTTCGCTCTGAAGAGCAATTTTTTACAACTAGGCTATAGTGAACAAAAACCAGTGATGTATGTACCTCTATACAGTTTCACAGGAAAGCTTATTTATCTTAGAGCTGTGAAACACTTGGATAAATTATGATTGGCTCTTTTTTTGAAATGAATAGTCGAGATTAGGCATATGAAATGATTCTCAACATGATTAGGCCTAGAGATAATCTGAGTGACGATATTAGCTTACAAATATCTAAGAAATCTATCATTTTAGGGATGCTAAAAGCATCTTTGTGTGACGAAGGATCATGTTGAACCGACGTAAACCACCTCATACATTTTCCTGTGTTGTGGCAGTGCTTCATGGGAAATTGATTGAATCCATTAAACAACTTTTACTTAGAATTGAGGGATAATATTTGTTTTATAGATGATTTGCGGTTGGCCATACAGAGTTGCATCTGTCTCTGAGTGTCTAAAAGACAGCATTCACCATATGGAATGGCCAACGAGGTTTCCAGATACCAATCGTAAATACAAATTCTATGATGCTCTAAAGTGAGCTATTGCATCTTGGCAATACTCTGTCAGAATTTTACCCTGCGTTAAAATCGTTGCTTTAAGGAGAAGTCATTTACAATACCATAGATTTTTATAAAGAGGCTTTTTTTTTTAATAAAAATCTATGGTATTGTAATTGCCTTCTCCTATTAGCATCGTTTTTAATGCGTGGAAAAATTAACTGCATGAGGGCTTTCTGAGAAGCTCGTATAAGAGTACAATAGGGCCATATTTCTCATTAGACGAAGCAATAAAGAGTATAGTAAAAAATGTATTATATGATGCCGCCTATTTTTACCAATATTGTTCTAATTCTTATATTAGCCTATGTTTACCTCATTCGCAAGTTGTTTGTTCTTTAGATATAATTTACATGTTCTACGTTCGTACATTCAAAGTGGTATATCGGAGCCTCTAACTTCACCTAAGGTTAGCGGGTTTTTACTGTATCCCCAGTGCCTTGTAATTTTGAACCACAGTCAGGTGACAAGTTGGACACTTGAAATGGCATTCTCCTCTTCCATACATGCCACATGCGCGGAAAGAATGTGAGCTTTACAAATTAACATGGACACGTCTCCAACCTAGGGAGCTCCACGAAGCTATTGAGGTGGAAATTTATTCACTTTCTCACTAAATGCTCGTGTCAAGCGATACTTCACTTTGCTGAGCTCACCTGAAATGCCATAAAGCTACTGAGACACTGGAGTTTGTTCCTGTGTAACAGTACAAGTATTACTACAATAAATTTCATTCAACAGCATTTTAATTACATTTTTATAGAAGACGAACAAAATATTTATGTAATAAAATTAACTAAAGATATTTGTTTCTTATTTTAATTTTATGAAAATGATAAATCTTTATTTAAACTTGAATAGAAATACTTTCAATGTAATATCAAAAAAACTGCCGATTGATTCTTTATCAAGAATCATACATTTCATTATCAATACGTTGTAAAATACGAGATTGCATAAAAAAATGCTACCAATTAATTTTTTATCCTGAGTAACACATTGTATTAACAATACATCTTAAAATTCTGTGAATTTATTCTGGAGAACAACTGTAGAAATAAAATATTTGCTCAGATACTCTATTATAAAATGAATTGATACGGCAAAAATAATTTTTTCAGTAACAGGATTTAATGTTTAACTTCAACATTACAAAAATGATAAAGCAAAATTATTAAACGGAATTATTTTGCTCAAATATTTTACGAAATATAATTAAAAATAAAGCAAATTGTTCTAACATTAAAAAGCAAAAAATACTTCTTTTAATGAACAATTCATAACGACAAATGTGTCCTTATACATTAACAATGACATGCAACATACACTTTAAATAATTTAGATGACTCATTGATCGGGGGAATGTAACATTTTAATGAGGTTCTCCACCAAAATACTTTACTTCAAAGAGCAATACTAATGCTTTTGCATACACCATTTAGAAAGTCTTAACATTACCTGAATTTATAAATACGAGAACCATGCGTTATTATAACTCCAACTGCTGTACGCCTTCAGAACACAAACTACAGTCACAGTTAAAGTTATGAAAGCTTCGCTTTAGTCACCCTTTGAGGCGAAAGAAACTATGAGGCTTATTTCTATTTTAAAGATCGTTAAGGATTTTGAAAATTTCCCGCACGATTACTTATTTCCTGCTTCATTTAGTCTGAGCATAATAATTTCACTTTATGCCTTCTCACTGAAAGGATAATAGTCGAAAATGATAGGAAGGAGACCTCTTCTCAACTACAGAACGTGATCTATAGACGTAATTTGCCCGCCCATGATTACAACCCTTTGACTTACAAATACTTCTTTACTCAAGAGAGGGTTCCAACCTCCTTCGGTGTTCATCAAATTTATGATCTTAGTTTTCTGAATACTGAAAATCTATTTTCTTCTTTACACTAACAATAAGTTTATTTTAAATACATATAAGTAAAATATTCAAATGCATATTTAATTTTTATAAGCTATGTAAGTGCGATACAGCATAGAAAATACATTTCTGTTAGTTTTGCCCGAGATGGGAATTTATGGCTTATAATTTAGATATCTTTGTTACTTAAACATCACAGAGTGTCAAAATAAGAGAAATTAATATTTTTTTACTTTTGTTTCGTTTTCATTTATCAAATTATGAGATGAAAGGAAAAACTTCAATAGAAATATTTAGAATTTCTTTTGAGGCATTAAGAGATTTCAAGAGTTTCCAACTTTTATTGATTTGAAATTTTCTAAATGTACTTAAATAAAATTGCTTAGATTTCCTTTTAGATCAAGAAAATTTATATTCAATATTTTCTACTCCACTCTAGAAAGGAAAGAAAAGCTGAGATACACAAATTTGCAGATTACATATCTGACCAGCTTGTGTTGAAAGGGTCTCTTCACATCAAGTATCTAGTAAGATCCAATATTCCTTTGCCGATGTGGTGAAAAGAGAAGAGTGACAGTTTTGATATACTTTAGCACTTGATTCAAAATCAAGATGAAGATGGCTGTGTTTAGAATCTCCAGAGGCAGAAAAAGACATCCAAAATCGTATGTTTGGCCAAATAATCGTCTTTATAATACTGGTTTTCAGAGTAAATGTTTGTTTCAATACAGCATTGTTTAAAATGCCATTCTTCTCATATTTCTCATCATTTTATGATAGATGATCTGCATCAAAATATAAATCATAAAATTTTAAAAGCCTATCCTTCTGAATGCAAAGGAGCTCTTAGGAATAATATTTTTTCCTTAAAAAGCCATATCAATGATACCAGTTTTCATTTAGTATTTAATATTTTGGATTTCATTGAAAATATATTACTGAAACTCTGTTAATGTTAACATCTCTTCTTCAGGGCATTCGTGACAGAAATTAAAACATGTAAAAATTTTAATTATATTATTTATTTAAAATTAAATGTAAATTTTAACTATATTATTTATTTAAAACTATATAGATGCAATGTACAAATTGTCATTGAAAGCAATGATGCTGTTTTAAAAAGTCTGTACCAGAGTGCAGGAGAATATGCCTTCCCCAACGTTAAAAGTCCTACAAAAAATTTACATAAATTAATGTTATTTACTTTTGCGTTGTTCAATATATTATTAAATTTTGAAAAAATGCGAATGTATGAAATTCTCTCGCGGACTATAATTGATCGAAAACTGATCTTAAGCAATCATAACTGAAGATCATTGAAGGGATATAAACATCAAAAAGTAATCCTAAAATATACAATCAAATTTAATTTTTGATGAAAAATCATATTCAGGCCTATAATGAGATGTTAACTCAAAAGGTTATTTAAATTTTTAGTACAAGAAAAACTTAGCTTTTGTGCCTAATCGAGAAAAAAGAAAGAAACAATTTGCCAAAGAACTTTAAGAACGAACCATTGAACAATAGCAAAATTTATTGATTAAAAGCGATCTGATTTTGTATCTTTTTATAAGGATTAACATCACACACAAAAATATTGTATATCTTGTGTACCCTGCGGCAAACAAGCCTAATAAAATGTAGTGATCTTGAGGGAATTTCTATCCTCTTAGTTACACAGTGTCATCCAATAAAAAACGTAGGAAAGTAATATAAAATATTTTTAAGGGTTGGAAAAGGAAACCAGAATGATAGAACAATCACATAATTCCTTCAACTGATTATTTCTCTACTGAATAGCGAGCATGTATCAAGATAATAATGCTTTAGATCATGAATGGTCAGATTTCTCTGGGTCACTAGCTAATTTCAAATTTTTCACTTTGATCACCTTCAATGAGGAGGAGGATTAATCAAGTTCATTTTTAGATTTGCGCATCGTGAAAATTAGTATCGAAAACCACTCCGAAAAGTCTTCGTAGTCTACCTGCCAATATCGCTTCTTTTAATGCTCATCCTTGCTACAGATCATCAGGCTTATATTATACAAAATTAATACTCAAAAGGCTGAGTACCAATTTTGCACAATAAAAACTTGAAAACCATACAATGTAAATGGATTAATCTTTCACAATGTAAATTGATTCACGCAATGCAATTGATTTGCGAAATATCGATGATATTTCGGCTAAAATTAATGAAAACATATAGTCTAATTTGATTGAATTTCATGTAACCAATACTGATACAAGCTGAGATATGTGTCAAGGTAGGAATGATGAAATAGTAAGCTGTTATTTTGTCTCGGACTGAGTAGAATATGTGAATATTTTAAGATTGATCGCACACGTTATCGCTTTTAGCTGGTGTTTTATATAAGAAACAATAATGATACAATTTTTAAAACTAATGAACTATATGATTTAATTATAATACTAGAATTTCATTATAAATCGTTAATTTACCATGCAAATAATTGTCTTTAACTTGCTGCAGATTTAAATTTAAAATTATTGTCATTAGTATTCATTATTTATTTAATAAAATGTTTTCTTTTAAAATGTTTTGATAATCAGAAATTCTAGCAAGATAAATAATTTATTGTTTCAATAAAGAAAATTTCATTGACACAAACTTGAAACTTTATTCAAATCTGTAATGTTAAATAGATTTTTAAATCTAAAAGTATGATTTATTTTAAGGGTTTTCCATAGTTCATTAGTTATGTTTAATTTTGATTTTATGATAATGCTTATTTTAAAGTCAACAATGAACATAATTAATGAACTATGAAAACAATTAAAATCAATCTTTTTTTGACCCAAAAAATTCCTGCACTCAAAATGAATATTTACTAGATTAAAGCAAGGTTATTTATTACCGATTTAAAATTTCAACTTTTCTTCTCAACGGATAATGTTTGAGAGATCATTACTTGAATTTTTATTCTCTTTCAAATTTTCAATATATGAAGATGTTTGATTTTACATTTTTGATAAATTAAAATAAAATTTTAATTTTCATTGTAATGAAACTGCCAACATTTAATACAAATAACAATCAACGAGTAAATAACATGCTTTTTTTGTTGCTGCTAATCGCTTAATAGGTTAAATTATATCTACACCAAATGACTGGAAATTTCCAATCATGATCATGCAATGGTTTGCATTTGATCCTAATATCCTTCTTTTCGTACCACACCACATTACACGTAGAATCATATAATTTTCTATTTCGTATATGATTAAATAATCTATCTCATCATATAAATACCTATCTCAACATAAAATAATCTATCTCATCCTATAAATTTCGTTGTTGTTGTTGTATCTGATCCCATCTGGTGTAGCAATACTATACCAGTTCCACGAGCCTTTTAGTCCTCACAATATCAAGAAAAAGCAAAGGATTTACAAAGAAACCTTCCTTAGTAAATCCCAAACACAAAAGAAGGTGTTTGGGGGCTAGTCTGGTTGACACTGCATTTACAATATGTAGGATAGAGCTTACGTTTGCCATCAAATTTTAGGCCGCGAAGATGGCTACTAATCTACATAGAATATGTAGTCCGATTATCTCTAGAGACCTTGAAAGCAATGAAACCACCTGGATCACCACCAGAGTACCAATGATGAGCAGGTGGAATGCTTCATATAGCTCGGATACATATTTTTCGAATAGAATTCAACTGAGTGTAGGTGAAAGCAACATCAGTTGGAGAAAGACTAGAAGTACCCTTTTTAGCCAGAACATCCGCCCTCTCATTTTCAATAGCATGTTTTTATTAGGTAAAAAGAAACTTCTATAACGAAATCACTTTCTCTACCAATTAGGTTTTCTTATAGATCTAAGTCATTGCTATTACCTGTTTTATTTTGGGTTATGGTGAAAATTGCTATCAAGTTTTCTGTTCACTCGTGAATCAGCCAAACGACGTAAAAGACTGAAACTTTTACTATTTAAATAGTTTATACTTCACAAAGGATGTTTCTCATGATACTCCTGCCACAAAGGAGGAAATCTGTGAAACTCCTAGGTACTTGCTGACAATCAGCATCCCAGAAACAAACATCACTACTTTAAAAAAAAAAAAAAAAAAACCTTCAATTTAGTATATGGTGTTTCTTGTTATGCAAAATATTTTCACATATCTAGCAAAAAATTAATAACTTATTTTGCAAGATTTTTGCGAATGTGAAATTTGATAAAAAAATATATAAATATTTTAATTAATATTATACTTAATTTTAACATTTAAAATATTATTAGCATTTTTTAAGAAAAAAGTGTTTTAACTTGCATCCTTAAATTTCAGTAGTAGTATCATTATGAATTCAAAACATAACCATAAATTCTTCCATAAATAGTATAAAATAAATAAATTGTGAAATAAGGAAAATAATATTTAAGGAAGCTCAGAATATAATCAAAAGACTTAAACTAATTCCTAAAACAGATGCGAAGTCATAAACACAGCAGAAGAAAAATTCTTTCTTCAATATAAATATTT
Source organism: Latrodectus geometricus (assembly GCA_026290005.1). NCBI lineage: Eukaryota > Metazoa > Arthropoda > Arachnida > Araneae > Theridiidae > Latrodectus > Latrodectus geometricus. The sequence goes on from JAPDSC010151463.1 coordinate 312,803, forward strand.
TTCTTTCATAAAACCAATGCATAAGTGTTTATTAGATTATTGAGCTTAAAATGAAGATTACAACTAATTCCTATTCAGAATTTTTTGCATTTTTAAAATTTTATACGTTTTGAGCATTTGAAGTAGGCTTTTGTTTGAATTTTTATTAAATAAAATCATTATTAGCATATCAAACAGTTTTTATGGAAATTTATCATAAATGAAAGAAACGGGCTTAGCAATAATTTCAGAACTAATAATTACACGGTTTCTCATACTTTATTCAATTTAACTCCTGTTGGGAACAAACCAATTTTAAGAATATTGATTAAATTATTTTAAATTTTAAATCCTTAAGGAATATATTAAACACAAATAAACATTTTTTATACGGCAAGTGATTTAGTAACTTCATTTATGTTTATTTAATATAAATGGTTTTACATTCAATTTATGTAAATGAATTAGTTCATTTTTTGATAAAATATGTATAGGGAATAAAAACTTCAAAAGGACATGAAGAAAAAAATATTTTTAAGACACGTGTAGGTGATTTAAAATATTTAAAAATTACATAAAAAGTGATTAAAACTGAATTTTATAAAGTATGAATTTGTTTCAGGAAATTATGAAATGATAGTTTAATTAGTAATTTTCTATATACTATTTTGGTTTATGTATTGGAACAGCCTTATCACACTTAACTCTTTATCACTATTTTTCAGAATTTTTGGTTTTTTGATTAATTTCTGAGGATACACCCATTAAATAGAGAGAAAGAGAAATAAATAGATAAAAATGAATTGAATGATAAAAAGCTAGATCTAAATAATATACAACGAAATTTCGAGTAATACTAAAATTATAGTATTATAAGCAAACTTTATATCTTTCTCTTTTGCTACGACACTATCGTCATAAGTATATAGTAAATTCAAAACTTATATAGCCATTTGGCAAAACTTCGAATTTGGAGGTGGACTACGTCTTGCTGTACAAATATCTTCGGGATCCAGCTATTTATGAATATGCTTCTACATCTAAAGTTTTGGAAATAAAGAAGTTGATAAAAGCTAGAATAAAAATTTTAGTTAATTGTCAAATTAAGAAATGCGTTCCGTTATGTCATCCACACAAAAATCAAATTTACTAAAGTTTTTGTGTATTCACTTCCTTACAACAACCGTTTCTGATTTCTTGCTAATTTGCACTAGAAAATTTAGATATTTTAAGTTAAGAAAGAAATTATGGACCTTAACTTCTAGAATATGAAGAATTGAATTACATTTTTGGTAATTTGAAAAGAATAACTTTTATTTTTGTGTTCCAGATATTGTTTAAAGTAGGTATTCTAAACCCATGTTCAAATCTCTAATGACTAGATTATAGACATTACAGAAAGAACTTCATTGTTCCTGTTAATTTCATGATCTAAGCAAATTATGCCCTAGAAGAAAACTATGATTGAAATTTTCATTTTTTTGAATTTATGATTGATTTTTCCATATATCTAATTAAATGAAAAATAAATATAGATTATTAGTAGATACCCACAATGATACCATTATTAACACGAATATTAAGAAATGTTAGGTTAAAAAGATTAACTTGGTTTGAAAATGTGTAAGAAAATGAAATGACCTTATAAAAGTTTAATTCTCTCAAAATATTAATTTTACTTATTTCCAAGCAACCTTTCTTTCCATAAATTTGAAAACATCTATTTTATGCAAATATAAACAACTCAGAATTTTGATATGAAAATGATATATATAATAGGAAAAAGACATTACACATTTATTATAAGTGATCGTGTGTCAAATAAGCTTTGGTTTTATTAATTTGATGAATATAATTCAGAATTTCAGCATGATTTATTTAGGGAATTTATAATTTACTTATGATTGAATAAATAGGAGAAGAATTTAATTCGAAACATTTCTCGTCTGATTTTGATTAAATTTAATTTTAATATAATTATTTAAAGTATTCCTAATGGTCAACCGATACAACCATGCTTCAATTGGAAACACTTCTATCAATTTATTGTGCGTTGAAAGCATATGAAAATATATATTTTAGTTTAATCTATTCAGCTCAAAATATTTGGAGTGTAATTACGGGATTAACCTTTCCATCTGAGACAATTTTGAAATGTTCTCATACTCGTTTGTTAAATAGATTACCGCATGAAAAGCTTAGTTTATTTGAGCAGAACTACCAATAAATGACAGACGCTAGTTTTAATCGGAATTAAAATAAGACGTTTGGACGTTCATGAGGCCGAGATAATTATTTTCGTGATCGTCTCTGATATGCTAATCTCCCCTTTTTGCTATTCTAAAAGATTTCTTTTGGGCTGGCTATCTTCTGTTTTCATTGTAAAACCTAAAAAAAAGTTTGTATACTTAATTAGATCTATTCCCTTCTAATTTTTTTAACTCTTCAACTAAAGTTAGGTAAGTAAAGACTTTCTATTCAATTATTTATTGTTCCATGAAATTTTTTTCGCTAAAGTTTTAGATTTTCTATCAAAGAAAGAATTGGAGAAAATCTCTCTTTGAGTTCCAAATAAATCCAACAGCGTAGAGATCCTACGCAGAAAAAAATTCGGAAATTTCCTCTAATGCGTTTCCTGTACAATGTTGATCTGGGTAATCTGGCCACCATTTTTTTCCTCTCTTTCAGTTCTTTCATTTCCATCAAGCTCCATTTCTTCCGAATTCTGTTTTATAATTTTTTCCTGCTCTTTCTCTCTTTTTCTTATGGAATTGAATTTCTTCCATTTTCTTTCTTTTAAATTGGTGGCAATACGTCACTTTAAACGATTTTGCTTTTATTCCTTCCTTCGACTTGTCTTCTTTAAAAAACGTCTGCTTTTTCAATGTTTTCCTTCTTTTTTTTCATAAATGTGTGTAATGACATAAAAATGATACAAAATAAGAAACTTTTTTCCATGAATAAAATACCCAATAAACTAAGAATATTGCTTTTATTCATTATTTAGTGAAATAAACATAATTTACTTCAGTTTAATATTATGATTTTTAAAGATTATTCTTCTTTTTAATATTTTCGTTAACAATATTTTTTCTTCTAAGTATTAGAATTAATCATATCAATTTTATTTAGTACTCATGCAATATATTTTAATATTCATAGTTATCAAAATGACTGAAATAATTTAAATTTCTTATAAAGTGATGCATAAAAAACTATTCGTATGTTGCAAACAAATCTTTGGTATTTATGTATATTGTGTTAAGTAAAAAACCGTAAAAACTGTTTGCATATGGGTTTTTTAAAATACAAATTCTAATGATGTGCTTTTAGAATTTTATTTTTTAGAACTTTCTAAATCATTTCCCATTCTTGTGAGAATGTTAAATTTTAAAAATATTCTAATTTTAATTTTCTCTATAATTCAACAATTATGAACTTAATTTAATTTATTCTAAAAGTAAATTCATTGTGAATAAGCTGATAACAGCTTAATAGATCATAATGAATGGTCTGAAATTGAATAAATTACGCTGTGATTTGAATTGTACGCCATCAAAAGCTTTTGTTAGTTGGACTCCGAAGAAAGAATGACAAATGGAATTACTTAGATGGGTGCAAAACTATTGAATTTCTGTCTTAACGTGACTATTCTATTTAGGTTTGAAATTATTCGGTGAAGGCAGTCGATAAAACAAATGGGTAATATTATTTGATAGGAATTTCTTTAGGAATGAAGTATTGACTCTTAATGCAAATGTAAAAGTTAAATCAAAAGAATTCTTAATGCGATATCGTATTTCAAATATTCATAAATATAAATTGTCAGTTTCATATCATCCTTTTACAATATACTTTGGGAAATATTTGCTTTTATTATATTAGTTAAATGTGCAAAAACATGTTTTTTACAAAAATTAAAATAAAATAAAATAAAATCTTGTATATTCAAAATATTTGATTTAAGAATCTAAAATAGTTTTCATAACTTTGATCATTTGTATCTGATATTCAGGATTTTTTTGATTATTCTGTGTAATTCAATTACTGATGACAAAAATTCTTTCCATAGGAAATTCCAAAAAATTGATAATTTTTTTTATCCTTTCCTGAAAAAAATATACGTCTATATATATATATATATATATATATATATATATAATTTATCATTATGATTCATTTTAATCTCTGTGGTCTACTTTTAGGCAGTAAATCATTGTTTGATAAAAGTTTAAAAAATCAAAAAGATGCTAGAAATTCAAAAGTTTTTAACAAACTACCTCTAAATTTTGCTATCAAATTTTGAGCATCTATCCAGAAAAATATTAGGAATTTTAACTAGAAATTTTTAAAATAATTTACTTCTGTTGTCATATATATTTAAAAATTATGCTGAGAATGGGCTATTTGAATTCAAAACTATACTAAAACAATTCTGAAAATATAGAAAAAAAAGGCACAATACTTTATAATTTTGTACTAGAATCACGATTTATGTAAATATCGTTGATAAGCATTAATTATATTTAAAAAAATATACTTAAAAGCTCATTAAATTAATACATCTTTTTTAGTTATTATTTAACACTTTTGTATGCGTAATTATTAGTAAGTATTCACCAATAAAAATAAAATTTCTGTTTTGAAAAGTCAGAAAATTTAAATTACATTTTTCTAAGACAAAATTTGTAAGCGAATTTTTTAGCTTCTAAAAATAAATAAAAATATAAAGATCTCATAATTTGTATTTTGCAGAGAATTTGATAAGAAAAAATTTTCTCGTTTGATACATTTTTGTTTAAATTTGATTAAAATAAAAATATCATTTAATTTTGAAGACAGTACTTTATTACATAATTTTAAGTTTCCGTGATTCGGAAGTTTTGGAAAATTATCGTCAAAATAATCAATCTTCCTTCAAGACAAAAATTTGAGAAAAATTTAAAGGTGTAATTTCAAGTGGAACAAACTCTGTTGAAGGAAGAAATCGATAAAATTCGATCTGCATCAATTATCAAATCCCTCGTGTTCATCATAACCGAACCATTTTCTAGAGAATTTTCAGGCTTCATACTTTTTTATTCCTAAAAATGACTGAAGCATGTAATTTATTGCTCGGAAATCTGAATTAACCTATCTCTCCCGTTTTCCCTAAAGAGAAACGGGAAAAGAAATTGGCATAAAATGCATGCCTTTTCCTCGAAAATGATAGAAAGTTTTAAATAAAATCTCGCAAGAAGACTTTCTCTATCATCAGTTTCGTGTTTTATTTTGCCTTTTCACAAAATAAATAAATAACAAAAATAACCAACGCAGGTGAAAACAAAAATAAACGTGAGAGCATCATAAATAGTTTTAATGCTGAAGTTAGAAAAATAGCTTTTCTGTGTTATTTTTTTGTTATTTATTACTTTCTCATTTGTTACTGCACTTTTTCATCAAATTTCCGCATGCTTTTTCGAAGTTTATGCACTACTGCAGGCAATGGTGGTTACCAAGTGACGTGCTCTTCCGTCATTAGGTAAACCGGGTAATTACTAGAACACGGTAAAAAAGCGCCAAGTTATCCATGGAGTGTTATTTTGGCGTGCATTTTTTTTGTGCAATGTTAATATTTTTTACTTCAGAAAGGAGAAAAATAGCACTAAATGTTTTATGTCGCTTTAGGGTACATTCAAGAGTGTAATGGGACTATTTTTGTTTCCGGTTTCGGTTTTTACGACTGATAAAAAAGTTCTAAAATAAGAATTCGACACTTTCTTTCTTGTAGCAATCATTATTTGGTTGTTAACGAAGCGTAAGACTTTGAATACAGATGAAAGTTCAGAAAAGTAAATTACATCGGATATTGATGCTTGACGTAAATATCAAAAAGTGATAGTTTTTTTTTTTTATTTTTTTTTTACCTATTCGAACATTTTTTCCATCTCAGCTACGAAACTATTTGAACATTTCTTTTAACTCCATTATGAGATAAAAAAAAAAAAACGTTATTTAGCTTCTGAAGTTTTTCTTTTTATATAAATAAAACTTATCTAAAAAAATTACCATATCTCGTCCGACATTTTGATTCACCAGAGGCAATTTCATCGTTTTCCATATTCATTCCAGCTGGAGTGAGAATTCAATTAAAAGTGAATAAACCACTCAGAACCTTCCAAAATGGCGGATTCAATTTACGGGAAACTGAAATCGTTAAGGCCTTTTGGCATTAAATTTAATTTACTCTAACATGAATATTAAAACTAGATGGAATTTCACGTGGCCAAAAGCGGTGTTGGAATTTTACAGTTAAACACAATGGGGGTATACTAGTACTTATGTAAGGAATTTTAATAAAAATGGTCTTGTTTAATTTTCCTCCGTGAATTTTATATGTTCAAATTATGCAAATTTCTAGAATCGGGAATTCGATTTGTCTCGTAGAGAATTAGTACATCTAGTAAATAAATACATTTAGTCATTCAGTTACAGTTTGGAATTCAAATCTTGTTGGGGGCTTGTTTGATAATGGTTGGACATTAACTAGCAAGAATAAATGAATTAATTTTATATTAAAATAATACATAACCTGTATTTATATAATATGCAGCAACGTGATAAAGTAAATGACTTAATTCCTTTAAACCTCTGCTCTGTTTTAAGATTTAATTTCGAAATTTAAATAAACAATCATAACTTGAGGTTAGTTTTCTTACTTTGCATATTTAAAAAGAAAATATTTTGAAAACATGTATTTATTTATAATCATCCTCCGATTGAATGGATCCCTTATCATTAACATTTAAAATTTTCAATCCCAAATCTTGGGAACTATTAAAAAAGTAGGCCTGAGTTGATGTGGACAGACTACGTAGACGGAGGTCTTAAGAGTTGTAGTATACACATGATCAAATTCAAAAGCTGGATTGGAATAGAAGAAAAATCTTGGCTTATCAAGGGCTGTCGTATCAAAAGAAGAAATCTTACGATTAAACCTCTTCAGGTATAAAAAATTATGTAACAAACAGTAGAGGAAAAATTATGATATCAGTTATGGTGGTTTTATTATTGGTATTTTTTGATGCAATAACAGATAGCTTACATTGTTCATATAAATTATGGCTTGTATTATAATGAAAATTTAATTAGATTTAATTAGTTTGTTGCCTTTTCCCAATAAACTGAAGGAACTTCGTAAAATTTAATAGCATTTTCTATTATGATAGGTTTTTTTTTTTTTTTTGCTATTGTTTGCATTCTAATTTATTAACAGTTTAAGATTTGATGTTAACATGTTTTGTCTTTAAGAAAAATGCATTCAGTATTATTTTTCTCAGACACAAATACATTAAATAACTGTTAATAAATATATGAATACACATTTGGAATGAGAAAATTTACTTAGAAAAATTTTTACATATTTCTTTGCTTTCAAAATATTTATTTAGACTTTTATCGAAATTATGTGAAGGATTGTTCACCTAATCAAATATATTTCATGATTTTATGCCAAGGAAATTTAGTGATTAAAACCTTTATCATTAAAGTTTATTCATTTAAATTTTATAAAATTTTGATAAAGTCCTAGCATACATAAAATGTTTGGCGCAATTTTCAAAAATGTCATTAAAGACGAAATAAAGCGTTAAATCTCATAGACAAACCAATTTCCGCTGATATTAACCAATGACGAAGATATGTTTTTACGATTCTAATAGGCATAAGCGAAAATAAAAGAAATGGTAACTCAAAATCTTAAATAATTAGGTATCTTTGAAGTCATGAATTTAAAATTCAAGCTCAACCTCAAATTCACGACATATTTTTCCAATGCCAAAATGGTAAAAGCAATAACCCTCTGAACTTTGCCGATTCCGCGGCCACAGATCGAAAATTTTATCGTCTTCTCTAATATCGTCTAATCCACCGAGTTACGTATACCAGGATTAAACAAACTTTTTTAAATTCAAATTAATGATACATGGCATTTAAATGAGAAAAATAAAATTATAATTTTTTCTACGGTAAAAAGGTACTCTCGTAAATTTGCGGCCCAAAATGCGAAATTTGTCGGAAAAAATTTGATGCAGCTATATTTTGACGATTGTTTTTAATAAAGTCTCGAATATATTTTGTTATCTCAATGTTTTCCGCCACATAAATTCGGTTACATATGAAAGTACATGGTGGTGAGCAGTGCCTCTTTATATTTTGTTCCATTTTGCGGTTCCCCAATCTCCCATTATTTTGCGTGTGTACTCTCGTGGTTGGATCCACAAAGTGGCATTTATGATTTATAGTCATATGATCATATCGTGCACTTCCTAAATCTTTGAAGTTTTAATAACGCCAACAGTTCGAATATATTGTGGATTCCCACACAACGTATTCGATTACATTTGCTTTCCGTGCACTAGTTTTTCTATTTACTACCTCAACTATAAAAATTCACAGGTTTATGGCACACTACGCAGAAAATCCATTCTTGGGAAAGAATTTCATCTATTTTGTTCTTTCTTCGAACGAACGGGCTTTCATCGATTTGGACATTTTCAAACCGCTTATTCTCTTTTAAGCGGCCAGAGAAGATCCAAAGAACATGCTTCTCACATAAAACTATTCCAGTCAATTGTTTTATCACTGATATTCAACTACTCTTCGGACCACTTAATCGAAGTAACTTCCCTATTTCAACAATAAATAAATTTTAGCTCTGTTGCAAATAGAATTCTTGATCCATTAAACCAATTTAGATCGAATGCTTGCTTTAAGCTTACGATTCTACACGTTGCCGAGCTGTATAATTCAATTTGATGTAGTTTCATTTTACACCGTATTCACAAGTTCGATACGAGGCAAAATACTTCTTTCTCTTGGAAGAAAAGTATGAATTTCTCTTAGCTTCTCGGTAAATTGAAAACGCGCAATATTTTTTGAAATATTTTTAAGTAAAATGTAATACGTTTCAGAGTTAAGAATGCAGAAGACGGGTAAAAACCCATGTGGTTTAACAAAAGTGCAAAATCGTCCGTTAACTGCAATAATGATTTGGTTATTTTCATTGGTGATTTATCGTGAAGGCTGCAAACTTCCGTAAGTACCTGTGTGAAAAAATTTAAAAGCAGAATGGCTTAAACATTTTACTCGTAAAAACACACCATAAGCTATGGTGAAGTTTTCTATAGTATGTAAGAACCTTAATATTATCACATAATCCCGATGATTTTAAATCAAAATAGAAAACTTTAAAGTTATTTGTTTATTTATTATTATTATTATTTTTTTTTTGCTTCATTTTTGGAAAATTTGTTTTTATAAAAAATTAATATTCTTTTTTTATTTTTACCTTTACCATTATGTGTAATGTGTTTTGCTTTTCTCATGCATACACATATGATATACATTTTAATAACCCGGTTTCATAAATTATGAATACTCCATAATCACACTGAAATTGAATGCGGAAGGAAAAATGCTGCCTATGGAAATATCACACACATGATCAAGCATTATGTTAAAATTATATAAAAGCACCTGATGATGCCGACCCTACTCCTCAATGACGTGACCATAAGAGAGGGAAATATAAGAATCTGAGTCAAAGAAGAAAACGTGTTCACAATCGATCCGTAAAGATGTCCCGACTGCATAGGCATGACACAGAGGATGCATAAGGATGATGTTTTATGTTGTAGAAGCATCACCGCCTGGGATGCGAGAATAAGCAGATGGCAGTAGTCGAGGAACTCGGAATCACCAAAGTGTCATCTTTAGACTGCGGCAATGGTTCTAAGACTGATCTCCCTCGAGTGACAAAAAATGATGACTAGTATTTGTCAATAACCACCAAAAAGAGCAAACAGAGCACAGCAGTGAACTTTCTTATTTGTTATCTTCATCCACTGGCACAACCACTTAAAGGTAAATCTTGTTAAGACATTTGCATATAGACAGCATACTTCCAGGCCTGTCAGATGTGTTCCGCGCATGACAACTCATTGACGCCAGTAGTTACATTGGAGTAAAGAACATGCAATGTGGATACCGTAACTGTGAACTTATGTTATGTTTTTCGACAAGTCGAAATTAAACTTGCAGTCTGATTCAAGTCACACGTTTATATGTTGAACATCAGATATCCAGTACTACCAGGATAACACCATTTAACGCCAATGTTACGGCAGTGTAGAAGTGCTCGTTTGGGAAGATATTATACAGGGTACGTGAACAGATTTGCACATTAAAATCAGAACCATGAACTACCATGACTAGCCAAATTTATCAAGATCTCATTCTAAAACAACATTAGCATGGAATTTGTGTTTATGGATAACAACACACATTCTCACCTTTCGAACATCGCCAACTACTGCTTTCAATAGGAGGATATCACCCGAATAGAATGGCTAGCCTTCTTATCGGACTTGAATCCGATAGATCTTGTGGGGAATATGCTTGGCCTACAAAAAGCAACCCGTCAAAATTCTTCTACATTTTTTACCCCAATTTCGGAGAATATTGCTTGCTATATGGAGTTCTCTGTCCCAAGTGCAGCTCCATAATGTCATCCTCAGCCTATCTCGGCGTTGTACAGAATGTATTTCCTAGTATGGGAGACATATGATGAATAAAATATCACACCAACAACATACTGTTAAATTGTTGCACGGACAATATGTGGGGCAAGTGCTCCAGGAATCTTTATTTGTCGTTGCCATGCCTGACATCAAACACATGCCATTTCTTTTGCTCTTTCTCATATATTTAAAGCATGAGCTTTATGAATAATTCATGTTTGTTTTGTTTCAGCGCCTCTCGGTTCCGGCATTAAATTTAATTTATGAACATATATATATATATATATATATATATATATGCATATTTTTCCTCCATACATAAATATGTAAGCGCATTTGTTATAAGTCAAAGATGGCTACAATAGTTATTATAGAACAATAGTTTTGTGTAGTAAAAAGTTAATTGGACCAAGTGAAGAAAATGCTTATTTTATCAAATTGTCCTGTTTTATACAAATAACTTATAAATGTTAATTTAATTATATAAGAATCCAACAAAACCAATTGTGGAATTAATTATGACACCTTCTGCTTCGCAAGAAAGTCCAATGTAAGTACAAAATGTTTATTTTCACTAATGCTGGAGAATGTGATTTAAAAACATTGGGGGAAGAATTAGGGGAAGATTAATAATGCCTAAAATAAGCGACTGATAGGCATAAAATAAGTGATTTAAACAAGATAATTTTGATGAGCAAAGAGTATGATGAAGACTTGGCCAGAAGATGGTTGAAAACTGTAATAAGTATAAGAAAAGAAAGGAAGAAATTTCAGAACGCAAACGTCATGAAAAAATTAAAAAATGCGAACATATACGCCAAAAAGAAATTAAAGAAAGTAGGTACTTAGAAAAAATTAAAGAACGTAGGTGCCTAGAAGCAACTGAGGTAAAAAAAAGTAAAATAAAATTATAATTAATTGAAAATTACGCATTGAATTACAAAATGTTCACATTGATTTAGAAAGCAATAATTCGGTCGACAACTAAAATAATAATAAAGTAGACGTTCGTTTTTATGAACCTCTAATTTATGAATATTTACGTTTGTATGAAATAATGGTTGATTCTCAACCTAAATTCATAGACGCAATAATATTTTTAACTTCCATTTACAAACTAAAATTTTGAAAAATCATCTCTTTTTTACGAATTTTCGTTTCTGACACTAGTAGTTTTCTTTTTCCATATTTTATTTTTATGGTTTGATATTTTTGATTTGATTATTTTATATACCTCTGGAGGGCTTAATTCATTCTTAAACTGCAAAGTGAGACACGTGCCAGCATTTCAGACAATTTGAGAATAGATATTTTATGAGAAAAGACTGTGGTGTCAATTTTGACTCCTGTCCCCATACGTAAGATCATAAAAAGTTGAAAAACTCACCTCTCCTAACCTGAGAACATAAAAACGAAGAAAATTGTATAAGTTTGAGCTCTTTTATTCTGTAAGTTGCTTATATTCCTTTGAAAAACTCAATTTATGAAGTTTCGTTTCTCGTGAGGGAGATTGTTGTGGCACTTCTGTTGAGGATTTGTTGAAGTTACACAAACAAACGTGTTTATCAGTCGTAGTAAACAAAGAAAATTTTAATAGTAAATGGAAAAAAAAATTAAATAAGCCAAAAAAAAAGCAAATCCACATAATAGCCTTTCAATTTTAAAAACATAAAAAAAATCCTTGAAAAAGAAAACAATACCAACAAAAGTACTTCCTCTTGATAATACCGCAAAGTATCCTAAGCTGATAATGAAAATGAAGCTGGGAATATAAAATTTCGGAAATTGAAAGGATGGTAGAAGCATTGAAATTACTACTTTCCTAGCACGACACAAAGGATGTTTTCAACGTGAACGAGAAGGTTTATTTTCAAGATCTTACTCGAAAGAATTCTTGGATTTAAAAGGGATAATTGTAATGGGGGTAGAAAAGTGAGGCAAAGAATTACAGTGTTGCTCGAAGCCAACGTGAAGAGAACAGAAAAATTGTCTCTGCTTTTCAAAAAAGAAGACATTTAAAATTTAGCCATTTAAAAAATGTTCTAAAACAACCATTTTCATATGTTAACATTAAAGCTTGGAAGACAAAGAACGTTTATAAAATTAGCTGAAAAACTTAAATTGATGTTTTTTTTCATCGCAGATAAATTGTGGATAACTGAACTCTTATGTTAAAATTCCAGATGTTGAATCGATTCATGTAGAGTTTCTCCAGAATGATCTAACTCCCATCTTACAATCCGTAGATCGAGCCATAATCAACAGCTTCAAGAGCAAATATCATAGGGTATTTATGCAAAGAGCGATTATAGGTTCGAAGTTGGATGGCCTTATGAAATTGACCTTCTAGGAGCAATGCATTTTTCAATGCTCGGATTGATGTTGAAGGAAAGACAATATCGAGAGCATTTCACCATACTGGCTTTATTAAAGGAAAGAGCGTAACTGAAGGAAGCCAAGGTAATCTACTTGAGGACTTAAGTGAAGAAAAGTCACTCATGGATGAATTCCCACGAAAAATCCCTTTCCTGCTTGAAATTTCTTTTGAGAATTTTTTTTTTAATGTACACTGATATCATATGTAAGAAAAAATATCGGATAATAAAATCATTAAGAATATCATAAATTGCAATGAAAAACGGCTTTTAAATAAAGAACAAGCACAAACTGATTGAGCGTGAGGACCATTTACAAAAGAAGCGGCTGAATAACTAACAAGACTAAGGTATTTTTTAAAGAAAAAAAAATACAGCGAAATGATTTTTTACATTGAAGGAAAAGAAAAATTGTAGTTTTTAAACAGAAAAAATGAAATTATTTTCTCACTGATTTTTCACACTGATTCACATTGATATTTTATAAATAAAATGAAAGTAAGTACTGTTTTTAAGTATGATTAATTTGCATGTCTTTTATAATGCTTTCACAATAATTTTTCTAAGAGTACTTTATTTATAAAAAAGTAGTTTAATAAAAAAAAAATCAGATCCTTTTGAATCTAATCCTTTTGTTTTTCTATATTAAGACTTTTATATTTTACGAACTGTTTTACTAGTTCCTTCGAGTTCGTAAACACGAGCGCCTGCTTCACTACGCAAATAAAACAAAGATAAGAATTTTATCAGTTGATTCATATATTTTTAATCTGATAAAAATTATATCAATATTTAATTATGTTTGAGAACGATTTACTAAACAAGTACATATTATCAAAAATTTCTTGATTACACATTTGAATGGCTTGCTTCCTTAAATTGACAGTCGCGAAATTTCACCAAATTTTCTCTCATAACAAAAATATAGCAAACACATAAAATTTTTTTTGCATACGAATTAATTTTTTTAAAAATAATAGGTTAACTGGATTTAGAATAGACAGCTATATTTTTAAAAGAAAAAAAATGTTTTGAAACTAAAAGAGGTGAAAGCGAAAAACATTTTTTTGTCATCCAAAAGTATGAGAAAAAGTACGGTTGCAAAATTTCACGACCTTTTGGAGCACTTCTTTATAGACAAAAATGTGTCTAAAATCAAGGAATTGTATTATTTTTCTTCCATGAAAAGATGTCCGTAGTCATTTATCAATGTGTTTCGAATGCGTGGTCAATAAACCTGCAAATAGAAAGAAACAAGGTATCCTCCATTCTATTACACCAAGTAAGAGATCATTTTCGACGTTGACCAACTAATTCCGATTGTTACAAGTTACAAAAGAAATAAAGAATTACGTCATTAGAAAAATGCAAGATTTGTATGTCTTTATCCTGTGAAAGGACATTGCTTAAGAATGTTTTGAAATCAGTAAAGAATTTAATCGAAGATTTTGATTTATCTAATTACTTGATATCAATTATAAGTTAGTGTTTCACTTCACATTATTTTTAAAAGTTTTGCAATAAAAATGGCATATTGTATACATTGAATTCTACATTCCATCCCAAAGCAAAATGAATGGTTGAGAGAATAAATATAATGATATTGTCCACCATTGTTATGCACATCGAAAGTGCCAATCAATTGGATTGGAACAGCAAGATTAAGAAAGTGGAATGAATTTAAAACAACATAATGTGAATAAAACTCTTGGTAAAACAGATTTTAAAATTCTTTTTAGATATAAGCCAAGGTTTAAGGATGGAATTATGAGATTATTTGCTGATGAATGCGAAATTTAGAATGATCCGGGGAAGAGTGAAGCAAGATCAAGAGAAAATTTAACCATATTATGACAAAAGTAAATCTGATACACTATCATTTGAGAAAGGAAACATCGTAAAGTTAAAAGACACCAACGGACAACTGAGTGTTCGAAAAAAGCTAAACTACGGAATAGAAGACCAGCGGTTATCACAGAAATATTGCCTAGTGATACACATATAATCTCTTAAAAAGAAATAACCGTCTGTATGAAACAACGGCTAACGTCAGTCATTTAAAAAGCTGGAGGAACTGAAAATGGACATGGTGATTATTTCAGTGAAGATTCTGTTGAAGAACCCGTAAAGCAAAATCCTAAACATGGAAAAAAGACCTGAGCAAGAAAGTTGTCTTAGTAAGAATAGTTTTGCTTATTTTTTTGTGACAAAAAGTTAGTTTTGAAAAGAAGGTTGATACAAAAGTTACGAAACTGCAGCAAGTTAAAAGTATGCTTATTTTATCAATAATATTTGTTTTATTTTCGACAAATTAATGTTCATTACATAAAAAACTGGCAAATATATATTTAAACTTTACATTAAATACAAGTAGTGAAGTTGACATCTGAGATGACATTTTCTTTAAATTTTTAAATCATGCTAATAAAAGCAATCCCTGCGCGACTAAATTGTATTTCTGTACACTTATTTACAAAGAAATTATGTGTGCATTCGATAAAGGTTTTAGAAAATGCAAATTATTAATGAATTTTTGTTTGCTTATAATTCGCCAACGATAAAGGAATTTCTATAAAATTTTGAAGATAAAAAGTCTATGGTTTTGTCACTTCAAGTAACCCTTATTAAAGTCATCGTTTGGTATTTTTGAATGTCAATGTGCATCTTCAAAATTGTTACGTTATAATATATGTCTTGTACATAATGTTCAAGATTTATGAATCTTTAGAATATTGTTCCCTGCCTTGATGTTGACAAATTATTTAAATAATTTATTTACTTATTCGGAATTTAGAAAATATTCACCTCAACTTCAAGTCCATTCCTCTATATTGTGATGTCACATGACTACCTAATTTGTGCGTTCATGAGAAATATATTTTATAATTTCTGCTCTTATGAAAAACTAATTGAAATCAGACCTACTTTAACTAATCATCTAGATACTCTAATGAACGTTTATATACTTATTTGAATACCTAGATGATTTGGTTTCTCTATAAAAGATAGTTAAAAAAAAACTATCGTTAAAATATCTACTACTTTAGTGAAGTTTAGTTAAGTGACTTAAGTGGTTTTAGTATTTATTGCATACAGTATTTCTCTGTTATTATATTTGGGATTAAATATGAATGCGTAATTCTTTGAAATGTAAACGAGTGTAATAACTAACCAGAATAAATTATGATACTAAAATCACTCTACCATTAAATATAAAGAGTTTGTTTTATAAATTACTAAAATTTAATTTTTCCGTTAAGAATGCATATACTCACTTCAAAAAGAGAGTAACCGTTTATTCAATTAAATACGTTGAATTCAAATGCTGAGCAATGAGAAAAGGCTTCAATAATTAAATAATTATTCGCTAAAGCTATTGTATGTTCATCAAAGTAACACTAAACAGTTCTGATTTTAAAAAGACTTCGAATAATTAATAGCAGAGTTTTGCATTCCGAAATTCACCTCTTAAAATAAAATTTGGTTTCAAAACAAATACATTATGTATTGTGACAAAGCATCAGATGAATAATCACATTTTTTACGGTTACAGTTAACACACCCGACTGTTCTTAATGTATGAAGACAAGCCTGAACAGTTAGAAAGCTGCTTCGAAAAAACGTTTTGCTTTCGGTAACTTAGTATTTGATTAACTTTGAGTTTCTAATTATACGGATGGTTTAATTTCAATGGAATGTTAATTAATCTTGCCTCTTCGAGTAATAACGTTTTTAATAGGACTTTTCCATACACACCGGTAACTTGCACCCAGATCGTAATCTTCCATTTTATTTTAAAACAACCCCAAATTCATTAATTTTTTACTTTTTTGTTTTTTTATTTAATTTTTCCAAATTAACAAAATATTCGAAGTTACTTTCATAAAATATTTTATACTGATATTTAAGAAAAAATTAAACCAGGAAAAGTTTCTACACTAAGCTAATATAAGTTACCCAAGTTACTAATTATAGGGATTTAGAGTTAATCATTAGCCAGATGGGGATAATAATTTGTTGGGAAGTCTTTTCTTAAAAATAGAATACAGTTATTGATATAATGAAAAAAATTGATTGCTTCCTTTAATTATAAGTTTCGCTTTTCTAATTTTATTTGAGAGTAAAATTTCGTGAATGATTTAGCAATTAAAATAACTTTTTAATCCAGATCAGTCTACATACAGTTGTGTTATTTCAATTTGCATTGTGATTATAAATCACTGTACTTTGTCTTTTTGAATAAAAATACAAAAGGGATTCATTGCACCGTATAAAATATTTAGAAATCTTGTAAGTATTCGAAGCAGTTGTTTAGAATTTCAGCCTTTCTTCGCAGACAAAGAACACAATTTGTAGTAGTCCTGCACGATAAATCAATTATATCTTTGCTGTTTTTTAAAATGATGCAAATAAAGTGATAGGTTTAATAAGGTTATTATATGAATTCTAAATATTTTTCTAATATCAAATTTCAATCCTTCCAGTACATGAGAATATTGAAAATTACGTAGGCTGTATGTTATACAAATTTATCCATACTTAAACCCATTACGTAGTAAAAAAAAAGCTCATTTATAACAGACAGAAATAGTGCTGAAGAGGGTGGCCGAAATGACCTTAGGGTTAACTGATTAATTAATGCAGACACATACCAAGCATTGCAAAAATTTATTTTTGACAGTTTCTATTCTAATTTCTAATGCAAGCAATAATGTTGTTAAATAAATATTACGACCTTTATTTTCATTATGATATTGTGAAAGTTATATGAATCTTCAAAATAGGTTGCACAAATTGAATCGCTATATTGGCCACATCATACCATTTAAGCTCGTGGTCAGTTAATAAAAATTAATGACTGAAATTGTTAATATTTGAAACAAACTATTGTACTAGTTTTTTATAATTGACACAGTTTTGGTAAAATATTTTACAAATAATCATTATTAAAGCTTAACGTTGTGTATTTTTGTAGAGATTTATAATGGCCTTCTATTTGTATAATACTTCAAATATATTGAAAGTTTAAAAAATATCATGAATAAAATTTACATATTTTTGGCAATCAAGATTTTTACTGGAATTTTCTAAACTAGGTTTTCAATTATCATTTTTGTAACAGCCTTAACCGTATAATTTATTTATTCTATAAAAATTGTTAGGGAAATTATAAGGATATGAGGATTCTTAGGAAATATTTCTGCACAGTTACTTTACTCACTTTAAAAGTTATCTCAATTCCCAGTTGTTTTTCTCAAGAAACTTGCTTTTTCCATCCAATTTTTCTTTCATGAAAATCCAGTACTTTAATTACTTTATTATTTTTATGTAAGCTAATTGTATCAGAGTATAAATCTTCTGAATGAAAGAAAATGGAATTCGTTTACTACAACAATCGTATCTCTACACGGAAGGTTCGACTCATTTTGTTCTCGTTAGCCTAAAATTATATTTGTGAATTCCAAATTGAAATTATAGTGTTTTGTTAGAATTTTGTTTTGCTTGTTACTCTCTTTCATGATATATTGAATTAAATTAATAATCATAGATTAATGATGAAATATATGCTAGGTTAAATGATGAGAGCTAGATAGTTCTCCATCATAATAGGTTATGCCAACATGTAATCATAAAATATGATTATCCATATTTACAAAGAAATATCTAATAATATCTAATGATAAATAAATATTTAATGATAATTCGTAAATTTTTTAATCAATACTCTGAAATACATTTTCTTATTATGAGACATCAAATTATAACTTAATAAAAATGCTTAATTAACTTCTTTAAAGTAATGAGCAAATTTGATAAACATTTTCATGTCTTTCTCTTGAGCAAAAATATTATGCAACTAAATTTAAAAGAAAGAGAATTAAAAATTGATGAGGTTCTTCAAAGTTATAACTTATCTCGCTTTTTGGTAACTAAAAAACACAAGATTTATTTCACAGAAAACAACGTCGGCGCAAAATATGAAAGCAAGGAAAAAGGATATAAAATTCAAGCTCCGTGATTGACGGTAATGAACTGGCCTAACTTTAGATTCGGAGTATAATAAGTATTAAAAGTTTAGAGAGCAATTCTAAGCTTGGCCGTTGATGAATTTATTTTTGTGTCACTTTTCTGAAGCTAATAAAAAAACTAAATTTATATTGACAATCATGAAACGAATATGCTGTCAGTTAAAATTTAATTAATGTTAAGAAAATTTTGACATAATGCATTACTGACAAAGAAAAAATTTCTTAGCTTCATTAAATAATGTTAAGAAGAAGAAGCTCATCTACAAGTATTTTATATCAGCATGCAATCCCAAAAACTATTGGAATCATGGGATACTTTTATATGGAGTATATATACTTAATACATTTTGTTTAAAAATGTGCACTCGTTTCACGTGAATAAGGTCTACTATCTATTAAGAGTCTTCCTGCAAGGACGAGGAACATGTTCAAATACATTGCCATAGATTTTTCATCTATCTATCTATCTATCTATCTATCTATCTATCTATCTATCTATCTATCTATCTATCTATATATATATATATATATATATATATATATATATATATATATATATATATATAATATGTTTCTGTATGTTTATTATTATTTAGTAATTTTTAGTAACATTCTTAAACATTACTTAAAAAAGAGAATGAAATAAATTAACTATTTAAAGATGATATTTTTTTACAAATTTTACGTACATCTAAAAACGCTTAAATACTAAAAATATTATAATCAAAAGTAATTGAATCTGTTTTCCGAATATTTATATTTTGACATCAAAAATAATTTGGTTTTTATATATTAGGTAATTTGTTAAAATTTGAAATAAATATTAGGATAGGAATGAAATACTTATTTAAAAAATTTCAATCATATTGTATAAAGAAAAGAGCCATGTAAAGAAATTTACGTAAAAGTGAAGATGCGTAGCGAAGTAATAAAGAAGAGGGAGGCATGTTACAACTAGAGCAAATTAATATCAAAACAAAAGAAATAAATATACTGGAATCATGAGAGGCCTGAGTTCAAAAGAAGTCTGAAACACTTCTGATAAAAGGAAAAATCAATTGGGAACAATATTTCTTCGTGATTTCATAAAGCAGGCTTTATTGGAAGAGAAACAAAATAAATGCACTGAAATAAATACGTTTTAGGGAATCTACTGTAAAAAGAATATCATAATTTATTCATCAGGAATAAATGTATTATGTAATTTATTTATAAGAATTAGAATTAAATAATAAAAAAATAAATATTTTGCCCCATTTTTAAAATTATGAAAAAAATCATAAACAGCTTAATAATAATATACTTATTTTGTTAAAAATCTGTTTCGTTTTCATTATTTAATGATTTCAAAATTTAGTTAGTATATATTCACAGATATTAACAACTTATATAATAATCATCAATATCATGAATTTTTTCATTAATTTGATATTCTTAGTGTCTGTGACCTCTCATCGTCTTCTAAATCACGAGAAAAACAGATGTTTTTGGGTGCAATGGGTCTCGTTGGTCCATCTTGCCCTCCTGCATAAAGCGCTTATGGATGTGCATCGCTGTTGTTTGGTACCGTTAAACACCATTCTCGCTTTCTCTAGATGAAAAACTGTAGTTCTTATCGGATATTATTCTTTATCAATAGAAACGATAAAGTTACATTTGCCTTAGTTAGACAACTAAAGCAAATGTAAATAAAATAAAACATAAAATAAAATGGATGAAAAAAAATTGGAAATATTTCAAATCAGTAAATCAGCAATATTTTCACTAATATATATATATATATATATATATATATATATATATATATATCGCCCGTAATGTATGTTTGTCCTACAACGCAAATGATTTTGCCATCGCCACAAACGCATGGTGTGATTTGCTTGCTTCTTTCAGCTTGTTGTATTTTTGATGACCCCTAGTACATAAAATCTATTTATATAATTACAAAAATTCCCTTTCTCAGCGGACCCTCGACAGCCTTAGAATCGCTTCTCAAGTAGGCTATTCTCGCGAAGCGAATCTAAGGGCGTTAAATCCCGCCTGTGGTACAAATGTACCAATACTTTTTAACTGCGGTACAAATATAATAATCTGAAGAACAGTAAATTATGTCTAACATTGATATTATAAGGAAAATATTAATCTTCACATAATAGGTTTCTTTTTAATTGCTGTGATAACATCAATTATTTTAATATCTATTATCGTACAACACGGAGTCACTCTAAAGTATAAATAAAATGCTTTTACTATGATACAGTTTTGATATATTTGTGAATATGATAATTTTATTGTGATTGAGTTTTTAATGACTCTATAAATTCCGTAATACAGTTTTTAAATAATTGCAGATTTCTTCTACTTTAGTCTATTTTTTTATTCCCTGCAGAGGTTTTCTATGGAATAATTTAATAACTGAAACATCTCATATGAATAAATAATTGTAGTTATTGAAAATATAAAACCAGCCACCAAAAAATATTTTAAAGCTATTACTATTGTTGGTAGTTATTGATTTTATTATTCTTTCTTAAAAAATAATTATTAACCGGTAATCAAAGCAGGACAGGAAGATTATTTAAAGGAGTTTTTAAAGCTAGTTTTTAACTCCTTTCACTATTAACTTTAATCTATTGATATCGTTTTGGTAAAAATGCGTTAATTTAAAAGCTTTTATTGTATATTAATATGAACTTAAGAATCTGTTACTAACTGTCATTATAAAGATCAAATAGTCAGAAGGATTTGATTTTCTTGAAAAATTGTCAATCAAATGTGTTTTCCATGATAACAAAAGTTAAAAACATTAACCACAACATCCTAGTTTCTTAAAAACAAATGTTTATTAGGGATAAATTTACATGATTTTACCACTTAATATATCTAAATACTGTGTTTGAAAAATAAAACGAAAATTTAATAAAAAATTATCAAAAACTTTTTATATTTTCATAATAAAATGATGAATATTTAGGGTAGAAAATATTTTGAGTTATTGATGAATTTTTATTTGTAGTTAATTTTATTAAATTCAATAAAACTCTTAAGAGTGATGATAAATTGTAAATTCTAGTTTAATTTCTTAGTCCGTAAAACAAAGAGAGATTGATGAAGAAAACAATCAAATAAGAAAATATACTTTTATAGAAAGAATATTGTATTTTGAATATTTTATTAAAGTTATATTTAATTCTTTATAAATATGTTTCAAAATTTTATTAAATATATTTTATTGATTCTTTCATTTAAGTTATATATAACTTTTAATAAAATTAGTTCTGAATTATGTATTTGTTTATATAACTACCTTATATCTTATTTGATATTCAGTTGATTAGAATAATGAAAAAATTCCTTTGTCCGCTTACTTATTATTTACATTATTTCTAAAACTGTTTGATGTCAAAATTATTTTTAAATGTAAAAATATATTAAAAACTTTTATGTTCCATTTTTCGGAGAACAGATAAATTCTCATTAGTAATTCAAGAAGTCTTTTAAAAAATTATTACTAAAATTCAAATTAGCCTAAAAATTGCTGAAAATATTTAAATTGAGGCGTATATTATTTTGATATTTTACACGTTGTATTCTTATAGAAATAAATTTGTTATACGATGCAGAATAAGTCAAAACAAAAAAATAAATAAATAAATAAAAAAAACAATAAAAAAACAATTCCTACCTTTAACTATTTATTGAAAGATACTCTATTGTAAAATTGTTAAAAATATAAGTTGACGTGCCTTTGTTTAAATAAGTGTTTGGTAAAGCTTGTACTATTGCTATGAATAGTAACATGTAATTTGACTGTAAGAGACTGAAGGAAGCAGTTGATAAATTAAGACTTGGGATTTAATTACTATTTTCTACGAAATAATGATCCAAAGCATGTGATTAATATTGTTCAAAGTTTAGTTACTTTATAAGATACCTCACGTTTTGTATCTTCCTTCACAATTCCAAGATTCAAATACAATGAATATTTATGGTATTTCTAAGTAATATAAATCGAAGACGTGACTAAATGCATTTTCACTTTAATGCCAATTTCAATACGGTTGAATGGAGCCAAATTAATTCAGAAATCACTACTAATTTTGAATGCTTAATGTCAAAATATTCTAAATCTGTTATCAAAACCACAAATGTGTGGCTAAATATTTAGAAATTACAAGAATTTTTTCATTAAAATATTATATATTTCGTTTTTAAGCCTAAGTTGATCTTTAATCTAATTATGCTTGTTGTTTACAAAGTTCTAAATTATAAAATTCTTCTCGTAAATATTTTACATACACATTAGAAGTAAATTTTGAACGTGAGTGTGTGTCTTTTAATAATTAAATTAATATTTATAGACGGCATTTTACGAATGTGTTCGTCCTTAACTGTATTTATGATTGTGTAACTTTTCATTGCTAGACTTGCTACATATTGTTTCACTTGCTCATCACAATTAGGAATTAGATTGAAATTTACTAACAATACATAAAGAATAAAAATTAGAGTTTTATCGGTAAATGAAAATAAAACAAAATAGAAATGCCTATTGTTTCCTCGACATCAATTGATTTCCTTGTGACAGGAATTTCCTCATTCAAAGCGACTGAAAAAGATTTTTCATTTTGAAAAATGTATCCAATGAGGGCCAAAGCGAGACCATAAAATGTTCTTTGAAATGCTTCCGAAGACAAATGTCGCCGCCAGACAAAGAAAGAACCGGAACGGAAATATCCTCCGAGTTATCGAAAGAAACAAAAAAATCCGGAACACCCATTTTCTTTTTAATGCAAACAATATTTCAAATGTTTCAATGTTCCTGGGGTGACGTTGGTTTTATTTTTACTGCGAAACAAAATCGGCAACGTTAACCTTGTATTATTATCATTCGATTATGTGGCGTTTATTGAAGGAACAGCCATTGTTGCTATTTTGGCTTCCACCGTTAATAATTGCTGAGTACACTTTTAATAATCCTTTTCCAATTTGAAGGTGGAAATTAAATTTCCACTGCGCTAATTGCTTTTTACTTTTAATTATCAATATGGTGCATTTAAAATGAATGGAAATTGGTGTCACATTAGGTAAAAGCAAGCACTGTTAATGAAACAAAAGGACGTGATACAAATTAAGAAATAAATATTTCTCGACCATGATTTTACATGGATTACAAAAGAACGTTATTGTAAATTATATAAATAATATTTCTCATCACTAAATTAATATTATTAGAAAGTTAGAATATGCGCATTGAAATTGAATGAAGTTTAATTTTATAAATTTAATTATTTATAAAAAGATATCTATTACTAACCGTCATTAGAAAATGTTTAATTCTTTAAAATTTAAGTGTATGAGATCTCGTGTTTGTATTGTATGTATTTTCATTTTTTTATTGTTCAACTTATTTATATATTTCACGACATATGTATGAAATAGCATGCATTTGAAATTTTTGTGATAATCAAATATTTTGAATATTGTTATAACATGATGTAGGATTAAATGAAAATACTGTGCACCATCATATTTCCTTGTATATGGGCAAGAATTCAGTTTTATTAGCCAGGTGGAAATTACTGGATGGTATTCATAATTTAGAAACCAGGAATCTCTAATAGATCCACTAATACATAACCTAACTACCCTAGATGTATCATAGAAAGCATTACAACAACGACTGATTTATCGCAACCCAGCTGCCTTTAAAAAACTTAATAAATCTTTGTCTAAGTCGGGATTCGAACTTATTACCTTCCATTAATGAGAATAGCACCTTAACCAACTAGGTCTTTAACGACCTCAAAACTATTTTTAAACTATATATAAATAAGATATTTATATTAGTCGTGGTAATTCCTTGGTAAGTAAAGTAAATTGAACTGTGCCTGCTCAGATGCAGAAAATGATTCAAGCTCTTTGTGAGCTTTACAATAAATGACACTTTTTATAAAGGTCTTATGAGAAAGAGTTACCTTTTAAATTAATATTTCAAGATTAAGATGCAAATGTTTTTTGGAAAATACATTTTTTAAAATAAATTTGTATTCATTTCTTTTTCAGAAACAAATGATAGAACAATTATTAATTTAAAGCATATTATACGCTTATTAATAAAACATTTTCAATTCAAAATAATTGGTGTACAAAAACGTTTTAATACTCATCTCAAGATGTTTTAAAAATCTTTAGTGCTAAGATTTTCTTTTTTAAAGAAGAAACAAATCAATATTAGAAAGTATAATGTTAGAACTTCCTTTTTTTTCTAAAAAAAGTTTCTTTATAGAATTTTGTTTATTTTTAAAACATTAAAAGGAATTTAGTGGTAAATTGTCTATTGCTAAATTTGATATTTTGCACTTACTATGCAGGTTTATAGTAAGGTTTTTTCTTAATTGTATTTTCTTTTTATACAGTTACTAACTTTATAACTTTTTTCTCTTCTTATTAAAACAATTTAAATAGATAATAACCTTTTTTCTACGTTAAATAGCATCTGTACAGACTCTGTCACCTTAATTTCTACCACCGGCCCTTTAAGAATGACGTCCTTCAAAATAAAATATAGCCTAACTCAACAATTATTTAAGATTTCAAAATTTTGCAATGAAACTTGCCCTTGTGATATTTTTTCCTTGGCGTTCATTTTATTAACTCATAATCACAATTTATTTACACAATTATCTTAATATTCTATATGAAGTTTACAAGTATTAAGTAGTAACGTTAATACTTATGTTATTATGTGTAGCTATTGAATTAAAGGTTGATTTTTAGTTTAATTTTTGATTTGTAATTTACAAGAATACAGACATTGATATTTGCTTATTTAGATCATTTATTGTGATTTCGTTTTCAAAATAAAGAAATAAACACTTGAAAAAAGAAAAAAAAAATTTTATTTATAATACTTTGCAAAATTATAAAATTCATTCATTTTCTGAAATTATAATTGTCTTATAAATATTTGATTACATTAGTTATAAATAAAAGATCATTTACTTTTTCAATCAAATACATTTAAGGCTTTGATTTCTATGTTTTTAATGTGTATTACAACATTATAATCATGCTTTCTATATAACGTATATTAAATTTTATTGTTTGTAATTATTAAGCATGTAAATCGTTTTATAGAAAATGTAGTGTACTAATCTAAATTAATACCAATTAAATTTTATATTTTGTTTTTTACTAATACTACAACTGCATTAATGTGCATTTTGTATGTGTGTACATATATCATTGTTATATTACTAAAGTGAGCAACAAAATAACATAATGCATTACCAACTGACATAATATATTATAATGTGAAATTTACCTATTTAAATTGCCGATTTTTAATTCTAAATTTAAAATCTCGAATTGAAAAGATTTCTGTTGTATCAGATTTTTCCAATTTATTTAATATTTAGGTTTGGGTCCTAAAAGATGCTAATGTATTTTGAGTTAAGCTACTTAAACCAGAGAACTCAAGAAAATCGTTCTTTTTTTATTCACTCCTAGTTCTTCTATATCAGATTTCTTTTAAAGAGAAGGTAGAGAAACAATACCAAATATTTGACTTTTATGCCTTATATTTCTTTTCCTGTGGGATTATGAGACTATATGAATTAAACTATATATACTCTTTTAAATTTTTAGAAATAAAGGAAAAGAGAAACATGTGCAGAAAAATTTCTTGTCTCAATTTAATTTCATTACAATCAATATATATCGATGAGCATATACCATAAATTTATATAAATATATGCAATTAACTAAAGAATAAATTGTTGTTTCTCTTTAATGCATTACATTTAATAGATATTGATGAGCAATTATCATAAATTTATAATAAGTATCTACTATAAATTAAAAGATAAATTATTATTTCTCTTAAAAGTGCAAAATGTGTTTTATCACGTGCTATCATGAAATACATTGCGAGGAGTGCAACTCGCACGAATAAGTCATCAACTTATGCAATTATGGCTACGCCTTACTTCCTTTCGTTTCCACTGACATGTTTCTATCGATTTACTGCTTTTTTATGAAAGAAAAAAATCCCCCATTGGTCATACAGAAATATACAGAAAAATCTACTGTAAAAGTTGAAAACCAATTTAAAACTATTTTGAACATTAATTAATATATTTAAAATATAGTTTAACCTAATTTAATTTTTTTACCTTACAATAAAATTAATTTTGTTACTTTTATGAAAATAACTAATGTAAGCTTCATATTGTAGTTTAACTCAATATGAGTCTGTAAAATCTATGAATAAATTATACAAATAAAATACGGAGTAAATTAATTATTCAGTAAAGCTTTAACCAAGCTATAAATCATCATTGGTCCACAACATAGCTTATCACTCTAACATATAAGAGGCTTATGTTAAGGGAAATTTTATATGAAAGTGTACTCTTTATACCCATGAAAGCTTAGTAAATTATTATTTGCTGATTGTGTATAGTGTTCAATTACTCATTATATGAGATTTACATTATATAACTTTTGAATATCGGAGACTATAAATTTCTAATATAATATACTATACTTTAAAAGCTGTAACAGGTTTCACTAAATGTTATCCACTGTTATCATCAATTTATTTTAAATATATGTGTCACACTAATATTCAGTTAATAAGTAATCATAGTAATAATAGCTTTATCCATGTATAAAAAAAAGTGGAACTATTTCCCAATTTCAATAACTGATTTTGGCCATTACAGCGTAAAGAAAATCAAGCAAACCACTATTTTGGTTCTTTTGGCCATTAGAGATGATGTAATAAATACATTACATTTGCTTTTAAAAATATATAAATTCGTTTATTATATGTAGTTAAATTAAGAATTTAGGAATACTACATTATATAAACATTTTTTTATACTAATTTATTTTGATACATTGATTTGGCCACTAATTAGATTTAATTTATCTAACTAAGAATAAATTAGTAAGAGATTATAATATATTATGCAGTAACAACTAAATAACCACTCCTTATCAATGCTGAATCAAATTGTTTAAATATTCATTTAACTTGCATCATAACAAACTTCTTTGACTTTCATTATATTATCCAATTAACTTGTGGGTCACTGATTAGTGAAATCCCAACATTAAGACTTGAAATTAGTGAGAATATATATATTTGAAATAAAATTGCTTAAGACATTGAATTTAAGGTCTTTTATCTGCCCGAGTTTTGTCAGTAAAGTAATCTTTTACTGTAATAAGATAAACTTTTATAATCGGACTTCCTATGGTCAGTGTTGTAAATAGAATGTATAACTCATTCGTTAGAATAATGATAAGCTATCTTGGATACTGTACCTTTTAGAACATATAATGCTTTTAAGCAAATGGGTGCATATGGGATTTCAGGTAATCCCAAAATTAATAGCTGGTTGAAAACTTTAACCCGGGAAGCGAAAGCTTAGAAGTGGTATCTAAACATTTCTCTTGCTCAGCAATGTAAATAAATGACTTTTCCCCTATGTGTCAATTAAGATTTGTGCATCACCATGCATAGAGATTGTTATGGTTATCCGTAGTATTTCACCAAGAATGAGGTTGAGCGATCATTTGGGATATATCAAGTTTGTCACCCTGACACTATGAAATTTAATTTATGGCATTCTTCGAATGTAAGACATGTAATTAGAAATAGTGTCGTTAGCTTACATTATATAACGAATTTTTAAATTCAGATTTTCTTTTTTAATTCATGTTAGGATTTTGGAAACCTGAAACTTCTGATAAGGA
This sequence comes from Latrodectus geometricus, assembly GCA_026290005.1. Lineage (NCBI taxonomy): Eukaryota > Metazoa > Arthropoda > Arachnida > Araneae > Theridiidae > Latrodectus > Latrodectus geometricus. The sequence goes on from JAPDSC010151463.1 coordinate 341,513, forward strand.
TCGGGGGATATTTTTTTTTAGCATTGCATAATATATTTCGTAATAGTTTATAAATATTTAAATGGCATGTCATTTAAGTATAACTCAAGATGTAATTTAAGGGACAACTTTTCAGTGATAGTGTGTTTTATTCATGTCTTAAGAAAATAAAACTCGGAAAATTCGCAAGCACATAGTTACTTAGATCTTTATTCAAAATACAGCAGCCAGCATATCTTCCTTAATACTGCTTCATTTATATATATATATATATATATATATATATATATATATATATATATATATATAATTTGAAATTGAGATGGGGAGGGTCAAGAATTAAGCAACGAACTTCGATCATATCCTTTTTCCACAAATGCGTACGTGCTAATATACCCAATTCTTCTCCTGCAGTTTTTCCTCCCAAAATATAACAATTATAAAGACCAAGGAAATTACAGCAAAATTTAATTGATAGTGACACTGTATACAAATATCCAATAATAAAAATTAGTCTTTTTTTAAGTGTGGACGATGACAAAATCAGTAGTAAATGCAGCCACTATTGTTGGCTATAATCACAGCCAATCAACTCGGCATATAATTAATGAGGATTTGGATGTTCCCTTGATGTAAGGAAGTTCGTAAAGCTACTATATATTGCCAAAATTAACGTGCTGAAGTAGCGGATATCATAGTTCGGGACAGTTGCTGTGTAGGCATGGACAACTTATTTTCGAATTGAGATAGCTTAGGAAAACAAGCAGATCAAAGAAGCAGTTTAATCTGTTTGGCTTAAACGTGGAGTACTATGTATAGTTGTGCATCATTCTATAGAAATATGGCTCACGATAAGCGTTGAATGTATGGGAGTATTAAAGTCTTCAACATCTCAGAGGTGTAAAATTGGTTGTTTAATAAACCAGCAATGAATAGAGAGGTAAAAAAAAATGAAATTGAATACCACTACAAAGCATGTACGGTGCATTATGAGTGTAAATATATTAACGCAACAGTTCAGTCATCTTTCACCACGGTGTCCCCTGATTCGAATTTGACTATCGTGGTGTTGCAGGCAGAAACGAAATTCGTTAGTATAGATAGTGTTTTTATTTTCCGTTTTCCATCTCAGTCCATCATCACATTGTAGACAACGCAAACATCTGTGGTTTTGAGTCAGGAGTGAATGAAACAATAAACTTCTTGTGAGTATTCCACTCAACTCAAACGAAGTATAATGATACGAACAGAAGCCGAAAGATGCTTAACTCTCTGAATCTGTTGTGCAATGAATCGCGATATAGCTAAGCGATCTATTACTTCAATGAGTACAATTTGGCTATTCATCACGTGCAGTGGTATAACACGGTGGATGCGTTTGATCTCGTCACTCCATCTTTACCTCTTGCAATCATCGATTACAGATACGCATCACGATTGCTTGATTTAGTCCTACACGACCACTGGTTTTTCTGAAAGCTAATTGGCAATACTTTTAAGCTACAGCCTTGATATATATTCCTCGATTGAAATCAGAAACTTGCAAAAGGTTCTCGATGTCTTCTAAGACGGTAAGTTAAACAAACAGCTTACAAGGAAAAATATTAAAAAAACATCTGCCATTTATTAAAAATCTCTCTCTTCTCTCTTTATATAGTGCTTGAAGGTGGCACTGCAGTTGCCCATGATAAGCGCATGTGTAGAAATTCTAAAGATTCGTATATCTCATCGATACAAACGTATGATGCAAGTTTCATGTGATTTGCATAGTTCCTCAGGTTGTTGCATTCTGAATACTTATCATTATATATATATATATATATATATATATATATATATATACAATATAAATGAATAATTGCAATCAATCTTTTTCCATTGGATGTAGGTAAAGCAAACTATTTTAATGTATGGCATCAATGAACGTATCATTATGTGTCAACAAATAAAATAGTAAATAATATATTTGAGAAATATAGAATATCAATAATGTATACATTGAAAACAGTCTTCGACTATAATATTATATTGAAGCATTTTATTGTGTATTTTGTTTTTATAATACATTTGCAATAATAAGAATTTTTCCATAAATATTTACATACATTTTTATACTTTTATTTGTATAGAAAATCGAAGTATACAACGTCGATAAATAAATAAATAGTTCAACAGCAAACACTTCCTTAAGGAAAAAACTCTTTAAGAAAACAGATTTAAGTAAATGTTTGGAATTTTCTCTTCAGTTGAACATGCGTGCAAAACTCACGATTCTGGCATTTCTCAAGTGTCAAAAAGTCACGCTTAAGTAAATTTTTGGGAAATCTAAAGCAAATATCTTTGAAGCTGTAAACATAAATAAACGTAAGTATTCTGTCACTCTGGAACATGGCATGAGATTCAAGTATTTCAAATAAAATTTCAAAAAATCATTGCTAAAGAATGATAATAGTGAAAGTTAAATAATTTAATTATTAAAAATAAATTAAGGTTTTCACGAACCCCTGTTATATACATATGCAAATATAGCAATAAACTGTAAAAAATGATTTTCAATATGGATGTATAATATATTAAAACTCAACTGTATGGTGAATCTATAAATGAAATCAATATTATCAAAAGAAATAAAATTTTTAAAAGGGACTTTTTAAACTCTTAATTAAAAGAAATATTTTTTTTTATCTGTTTTTATCTTGTAATAGATTCATATATTGATGAGAAAATTAATAAAATTAAAAAAAAATATATGTTTTGAAGATTGATGGCATCGAGTTTGTGTTTAATGCTCCTTAATTCAAAAGTTAATTAACTAATTATAGTAAAATAAAATGTACGGCTGTAAGTTAATTATTAAAAACAATTTTTTAAAGTCTAGGAATAATTAGATTTTTTAACCACTTGCTTATCGTTCGAAATAACCTTCATTATTTAATTATTAATTGCCACTACATACATCAAACACGAATCAAATTTCATAAAAACATGTCCTGGAAACATTTTTAAGGAGAGTTTATAAAATTAAACATGCCTTACAAGAAAAAATTTAAATTAATCTCAACTGATTAATATTGTCAAATTTATAACTATTTATTTTTTTCAAATGTAGAGTTGATTAAAGTTTTTTTTTTATCCCATTTGTCATTTTTTAAATTACAGCTTCCTTAAAAAATTAGCTACTATATCATCTTTTTTGGCTATTATAGAAAAAAAAGGTAAATATTAAAAAATATTGATAATAAAAAATAGATAGATAATTCTTTTGATTGATAATCCAATTTTATTGAATTTTTCAGAAAAAAATAAAGGTTATTCAGTTTTAATGAAAAAATATATAAATCTGATTCCTAGTTTAGAATTGAAATAAAAATTTTATATTTTCAATTTAAAGAGGGCTGTACCATCGAGGTAGAAAATGTATATTTCATGCTGATATCATATTGAGGCAACATTTTGTATTCTATCAGAATACTGGTGAGCCACAAGTCTAAAATAATACTAGAAAATTATTGTATTCATATGGCAACATGTATAGCAATGTTATGAAATAGTGACAACAATTTCCTCGCTTCCCATCCGTCAAAACATGGAATTGTTGAAGTTCCATGATTATTTATCATATGAACAACAAGGATTTTACCTTTTTTGTGAAAAATTTTTTTATAATGATTTCAATCCTGCATTCTGCTGGTTTGGAAACTTGTGTGTCTTCGATTACGCAAATAAAGATGCTCCATTGAGATGAGCACCACAGACATATTGTCTTCATTTTCATCAAAATGCTACGATATCTACATAAATACTTGGCTATAAATAAATTCATCTTATCAAAATTAAACTAGTTGAAAAAAACAACTAGGTTTTAAACTATTCTTTTCCAGTAATTTCATTTGCGGATGGAAAAAACTATGCTAAAAATCATTCGATATTTTGATATAAATTTTAGTTAAAATAAATTATGGATTCATATGTACATCAATATGATTAAAAACTTCAGAAATATGTATTGAAAACAAGATTTTAAAAAAATTAATTTTTTTCATTCGTTAAATATTTTAATTCAAGATAAAATCTTAAATCTAAATTTATCTATATGAAATAATTATATTGCAGGTAAACGTATTATTTTTACTAGAAAGATTTTTATTCCATGAAGCTACTAGTTCGTTTTCTGTACATTCTATTCTGTGATAATATTTCCGCAACAATTGAAAAATTGTTACAAAAATATTTTTACGCATCCTTTTCATTTTATTTGTTACACATAAAATGTTTCCTTTTTCTTTCTTTTTCCAGACTGTAAGTTATGTTCCCAAATGTGTCATCTTTTACTAGGAAACGTCCAAACTGAATCGTACGCATAGAATATGATTCCTGTGCAATATATTTTCAATAAATGCATTCACATAGATAAAATTTTCTTTAAAATAGTCAGTATGTTCAAAATAATACCGAAATAAATTACTTAAAAACATTTTTATTATTATTTTCTTCGCTACTCTTAGCATTTATTTTCAGCGTTATTTTTATGGAGTTCTAACACGCTTTCTTAAATATTTCAAATGTTTATATCTCTTAGAAGAAGAATTCGTAAAACTGAACTAAGTGTATCCCTTCTGTTAGAATAGATTTAACTGCTTGTTATTTTTTATTCATTTATTGCATACAGTTAATTTTGCATTTATATTTCCAACAACATTTTAATTTTTGATGAAAAGTTTGTAGATACTGTTAATCTTTGCTATGATTTTCATTAATTAACATTGATAGTGTAAATAAGGTATCACAAGGCTCAAGTAATTTGTCTAGGATTTCATGAGAGGAATTACAGATATTTAGCTGTGAAAAATATTTCCATTATAATTTATTTGTTTAGTTTTTCATTTTTTAATCGAAAACATTTCTTTGTGAATTTATATTTGCATTCAATGTTTGTACTTATAGAATCATAAGGTCAAAAATCTTGTCGTAGAGTTTTAAATTTCATACTAGGTTCTTAGGTTTTCCTGTTACTTCTGTTGATTTTACTAACCCAATTGGTTTTCCTAAAATTTTAAATATCCTATTAGATCACAAACATTTTCATAAAAATTTTTGATATAATTATCTGTTTATTAAGCTAATATTTTGAGGTAAATAATAATTAATAAATACTTTTTGTCAAGGTTAGCAAAGCTTTCGTCTTGGTAGAAGATGCTAAAGTGCCAAATTTTCTGAAGCGAAACCAATGATGACTGAGAAAGTCTACATCATTATTTTCCCAAATCTCTAGGACTAAAGTTGAAAACATAACCATCTCGCGGGCAGGAACTGAGGAAGACACGTGCATAAGTCAAAGGGAACATTGTCTGTCGTGCTCTTAATGCCGTGGGTGGTAACCTTAAATCACTGTAAGCCACTGTACAATAACAAGTTAATGACGCAAAGCTTTGATTGTAGAACAGCACTGTCCGTCCATGCAGGTGAATGACCACTAAATCACTCCAAACGAGTCATTCCTGCCTTTTCCATCGTTTTAAAGCTGTTTCATTTGTTACACAACGGTTGACCAAGAGAAGATTCCTGAATAAAACATTACCCTGATGTCCTGCCGTAATGCTACATCCATTTGCGTTTCGATTCATTTCTTTTTAGATTGGGAAGAGCTGAAATTGATTTCGCTGGTAATCCACTCGGTTGCTCATAAAGAAGAATTTTATGACTAATTTACTTTTGTACCTTGAGAATTGTGTTTTATTTATTTTATTGATGTTTTGGGATGGATAACATGGTTCAGGTTTGGCTTTTGAGTGTTTAGAAATTAAACAACCACAATAAGTAGAGGTAAGAGCAGAAGTATGTATGATTGTTGTGAATTTGTTTAAAAAGCAAGAAAATTAAAAAGTTCTCTCTGCGAGAATGTATTTTTTTCATTATCAGGAGCCATTTTATAATCAGTTTTCCAACAAATATTTTATTACGAAGTTTAGTATTATAAACCCAGAGCTCCTTTTGCAAACGGAAATATTTTATGGAGGACAATATATAGACTGTGTGAGTCTGATTTATGAAAATGAAGTCATGTGAACTTTTTAATATTTAGAAAGATTTAACAATGAATATAACAATAATAAATAATATGCAATTAAAATAACTTCCCAATATATTTCTAATTTTCAATACTAGACTCTTGACAGAAATCAAGAAATCCTTTGTGATAAATTATTGTATTTTTGGTTTGTAATATCGTATATCATCTAAATTGTATGTATTGTATATTATAGTTTTGGTATTCAATTTTTCAGTATTTCTTTTTTATTTGAATTTTAACATTTGTTCGGTGAATATTTTTATATAAAATGCTAAAATTGGTGAAGTATCACTAGTAATGATTATATGTTTAAAAACATGTAAATCTAAATGATACAAAATGCTTCTTATTAACAAATTCGTAAATATATTCCCTCAAAAAGATATTTTGAAATGTTTTGTATGTCTTATTGACACAAACGATGATTATGTGTGTTAACATTTAGTATATATGTCAATGTTATTAATTTTTTATTGCTCAATATAATCTATTTCATTTAAAGTGGCTAGACAAAGCTGTGTTTTTTACTACATTAATTTATCATGTCCTATAATGAATAATTCAACCATTTAAAGTTGTTTTATGAATTTTTCAAGGTAATCAACACATCATCGTTCGAAAAGGCTTTTCTTAGATATTATACCGTATTGCAACAGTAGATACTTGAATGACTTCAAAGCAACCACAGTGTGTGGGTGGGAAAACGAAAGCATAACCTCCAAATCTCGCTGGTCAACATAAAGTAAAATCGAACCTGGGACATTCCACTCTAAGCAATGTTACGCCACTACATTATGAAAAGTACTACAACAGAACTATTGATAAAATAAGTAGGTCATCAAGACTACAGACTGGAAAATTATTTAGCTTGAGATACCAATTCAAAAGAAATGAATTAAATCAGTTGTCATGCATTTTAATAAATAAGGAAAAAGAATCATTCTGTTTTCATTGAACAGAAGATAAATTCTTTTAATTTACTAGGTTTATTTCTGAATGTAAACGAATCAAAGCTTCTTTCCTTCTCTTAAAACAATTATTTACGGCAATTTTCAATTAGAATATAAACTTTTCCCTCTTCTTTTTCGACTTTTGTCCAACTTTCCATTCATATAAATTATTGAAAAAGTTATTTATGATGAATATAAATGTTCCTCAGTCATTCCAAGAAACATTATTCAACGTTTCATTGAGTATCTTCCCTTTTACAGCTTGTAAACTAATAAAAGTGTCCTAAACTTACCATTTAACTTGACAACACGTGCACTCGAAGTCATAATTACGATGAGAAAGAAATGACAAAATTAAAACTCTTCCACTTGTAATAAGTGGTCTTATGACTGTTTCCCAAATTGGTCTGAGATAAATGTATGCCACTGAAAAGTTATTTTCTTTTTTCTTTTGGCAGAATTATCCATAATGAATGCTTTTTTAAAAAAAAAAAAAAAAAAAAAAAGAAAAAACCATTGGAGATGACGTCCCTTTTAAAGTCGCAGAATTAATTGGTCGCACACAAATGTCGTAAGCTTCCTAATTTGTCCTTTTTATGATAACGCATTATTAGAATTGTGTGGGAAAGGAATGAAAATTTTGTAATGGTTCTTTAATATTCGCATTTGTCTTTAAGTGCTGACTACATGACAAATTAAGGTTCAAGAGAGGGAAGAGGCAGGACATTTTCATTAATTCTCCTCCAAAAAGAATCCATTTCGTTCATTTTAGATATTTGTTTGGAAAGAAAAACTGTTATTTTTATCACTGCTGATTTTGAAATGTTGATCTATTGTGGCAATGTTCATGCTAATGTACAGTCTTTTAAAATTTTTTTTTCTCCTTTTTACTATGATGAAAATGATGAATAATTTATCACAAAAATTAAATAACTTATGAAATGAAGATGTGTAATTTTACAGCCATTTTGAGTTTATCTTAAATTTTTATCTAAGTTAAGATTTTTAAAATTTTAAACTGTGTTACAATACTAAAAATTTATATTGTGTGATATGGATACTAGTCTGCATATATGTATATTTAAAACATTTTAAATTAATTAATTTATAATTAGGTACAGTTTATTTATGACTGAATAAAATCAGAAATAAATTTTAAAATTTTGAAAAATAGAATGAAAGTTGAAGTGAATAATTTTATCTTTTCAAACTTTTTTTTTTTATTAAAAATTTTGTGTCATTTGTCGCTGCAGTTAAAGATAATTTGTGGAAGTAAAATTTTTTAATCATTCGTATCATTTTCCAGGTTTATTCTCTTACATGTATTCTGTTAGGGAATGAGAATAATTAATATTTTATATATTTTTAGTGCTTCCCAAATAAATGAGCTAATTTAAGTTTTGTAAACATTATTTGTAAGGAAAAAAAGCATTTTTACGGTTACATATAAAATAACTGTCTTAGTACAGTGTTTTCAGTTTTTTCTATTAAGTCTTGCATGAACTTAAATAAAAATATAATAATTATTTGGAAAATGGTTAGAACTAACGCAAATACTGAAAATCCATTATAGTTAATAGGAGATATTATTATAGTAAACATTATCACTGTATTTATGCAAGATCAGTACATATGTAGAAATATCTTTCAAAGACATCTAAAGAGAGTTTTAAATATTATTGAAAGATACTCTCAAAATACATAACCTGAAAGGAAAATATTTAAAACGGTAATAGGGATAATGGGAAATGGAGATAATCTAAATGGGAATACTCACAGTAAAAATAAGCAGAGTATTTAGTTTGAGATGAGAGTTTTATTTTATTTCAATAAAGATCACTTTAAATGCGGATTAAAGCATCAAGGGAAACCGTATTTGGAAATGAAATCAACGTAAGCAATTTTTGTGCAATTTTTTGTTTTGAAAGAAAAACTTAAAACGTGTGTCATGTAAGTATGTATATATATATATATACTCGTGCTTCAACATTATTAAAACTTATACATTAGTATCTCATCCTAAATATCAAATTCTGATTAAACTGATACTCAAAAATATGAGATTTTATTTCCAGGTATTTTCAGCAATGTTTTTTCCAGGTACTTTATGGAAATTTGATATTGTAATATGATTTGATATCAAATTGCCATGAAGTATTTTAATCGAAATAGTTTAGTAATTTTTAGTTCTCTAAGAAAATTGTTTATATTGTTAAATAATTATAAATTTAATTTCTGCTTATCAATTTCATTTTGTGAGCCAATTTTACACATGAAATTCATAAATTTTTAATTTTATGAGAAACTGATATAATACTTATTATTTGAGAAAAGTGAGATTTATATAAATATTATTTCTGTAGTTTAAATCACAATAGAATCGTTTCTGTGAATAAAATGGGAATTTCGGTATATATATTTTTTGCTTAACTTAAAAAGAGAAAAGTTAAGTTCGAAATCACACTATATCAAGATGTAACCTACACATTTTATGGTAATAAATCACACTAAAGATAAGTGTTTTAAAAAGATATATACTAAGATTATTGAATTTCTAAATTTGATACACAATAATTAAAGAGTAATCTTTTCGTTCGTTTCGTAGTTTGCGATAAAGATAATTTAGGAACTTTAATTTTTCTTTATTTATTATTGGGTATCTTCTTAAATTTTTAATACTAAATTTAACCGAATTAGGCGTTTTTTTAAATGTACATTTGCCTTAATCTATTTAAGAAAAATGAAGGTTAACAAAATTCATTATACCTCTTTTTGCATTAAAACAATGTTTAATACAATATCAAATTAAAGCGAAAATTCTTGTTTGATATCTTATTACTTTTAAGGGCTAAATATGATTTTCTTATGTAACTCAATCTAATTTTGTAAATATTACTCTAATTTATGTCTCAATAACCGATTTCAGTTTAATTTTAATCACTAATTAGGAACTTTTAATCAATGATCAGGAATATTATATCTATCTAACTTGTAAATTTGATGAAAATTGACTTACATTACTAGATTTAGATACAAAATTTAATAATGATAATTCTCAGTAAAATTTAGGGGAATTATGCATTTCTCTTATCGAAAGAATAACAGAAAATATGTTTATGTAAATAGAAAATATTTTGTAAACACAAAAACATAATTGTACAGATGAAACCAAGCAATGCCGTAGTTTGCATGTTTATTTTCCTTATGTGAGTGTCATCTGACTACGAAACTTTCACTACGCATATATTTTATGCTAAATGATCTAAACTTTAAAATCGCTTCTGAAACTTTGTCGAGTTAGGCCTTGAAACACATTTGTACTAAAGTATAGCTCCAAAATATGTGTTCTTCGTTTTGTTCACCTCAACATGAAGCCTCTCCAAATAGAGTATTTATGCAAATCTTTAGCACCAGATGAACAGCTATATTTCCAAGAAAAACGATGCCGAATGCATACAAAGCGGTTTCCTTTCTTTGAAAATGTTGCCATCCTAGAAAAAGGAATTTTATATTTTTCTCTTAAAGGGAAGTTTTTATACAACATTATACTTTTAACTATTACATTTCAGACAGAGTTTTATGTCCAATATAAATTACCAAATAATATTGAATTTCTAAATACATATTTTACAGAATTTAAAAGTGATTACTTTTCCATTTATATCTAATAGATTTATTAAGATTTTTATATGTAAACTTTTCTTATTTAGGTCCAATAACAACTTTTAATTTTTAGATAAAATAACACTTATTAATTAATATCAGTAAATTTTAATCTTGCTTTAAGATTTTTTAGTAACTAATATTAAATATTCTAAGCTAAAACATTTATAATAGTTAAGAGTTTCTCAATTAAGGTAAGCGATTTTGTAACTCTACTGTTTCAGTGGATTCGTTGGCGAAATTATTGGTTGAAGTTTCGAGCTCGAGTGTTATTAATATATTGAAGATATTTGTCTTTTATTTAATTCACACCAAAATAAATATGACATAGCTGTATTTAAACTAAAGTAATCATTTAAATTTTAATTAAGTTCAAATGTAAAGAAATTTATACAAACACGTGATTGTCATCGCTTTAGAACAGGAATTAGCCACCATAAATTAAAAATTCAATAAATTGTACCGTTGTACTGCTGTTCACTGGACGGACATTAAAAAAAAATAACGATTTTGATTACATGTTAACCTTTTTAGTTTTGTAATGACAAAATAAGTGTTAAAATTATGGATCAGTTTTATGTGTGAATTACAAAGTTATTAATTTTTTGTTATAAATTTCCAAGTGTTTCATTTTTAATAAAATATTAAAATAAAGTGTTATATAAGAATTAGTTGTGTTGCTATAAAATATAATGAATAAAAAGTTTTATAAACATTTTTCCAAGCCTGATGAGAGAATTCAATTGAAATCGTACATATATATAGTTCCCCGAATGTAGTAGATATTGTCACAAGATTAATGGTAGAACATATATACGGACAATGATATTTTTCAGAAATGAATGGTTTGTGAGGATATACTAATCTTCTTTTTAATATGTAAATTAAAATTCTTTTACAATATGATTAAAAATACAATATAGTTTATATATTTACTTAAGATTATTATTTAAACACTAATAAAATCACTATAATGGATAGAAGAAATACATTTAAAGTTATATATCTTTAAAAAAACAAATCTGTACTTATTTAAAATCAAAAAACGGAATGTACATTTTCTTTTACTTATTTATTTTATTTAAATTTCATTTATATCTGCAATTTGCGTTAAGTTGAAATTATAATAGTTTTAATTTTCAATTAAAAGTTAAAATGTGTTTTTGTGTAATTATATTTTACGAAAAATAAGTTTTCCGTTGGTATTATAATTGAAATCAAGATTTAGATACATAACATTAATGAAATTATTAGTAATGGAAATCAGATAAAAGTAAAGTACTCCAAGCATTTATTAAAAATAACACTAAAGTGTAATGGTTAATTTTACAGAAAGCTTTACACATATTTCATTCCATACATTTTTCAAAAAATGAGTTCATAAAGCTTTTCATATGAATTTTAATGAAGATAAATGGAAGGATTTATAAAACATACAACGAACTCAATAAAACGTAAAAAAATAATGGATCCAACTCTTCAATCATTTAACTTATTCGCTTAGCAATTTATTTATTTAACTTTTGGGATTCAGTTCGTTATATTTAATTAGTCTTTTGAAATAATGCTTTTATTTTCTCGGATTGAATTCTTAATTTACAAAAAATGAGTACCATCAGATTCAGCAAGCACTAAAATGGATTTCTTTTTATCAAGTAAAATGGTTACGTTTTAAATTTTTAAAAGCCATTTCACTTTATTATTTTTCTCACACTATCGATTTATTTGTATTCTGAGAGAAATGTATCGGAAATGAGCTGTGAGGATTAATATTTAACTATTCTTGAAATTGCATTATTTCCAAGATATATTTTTTATGCACACGTGTTTTTTAAGAAAGTCTGAAAATAATTAGGAGTTTGAATTATATCTTTATGACTAAAAGCCAAAATTTAATTAATTAGCATACCAATAGAATATTCTGTTCAACTTGAAAGAAAATCATTGAAGTGACACTGTAAACTGAGATTATCCAATGTCTTTTCAATTAGCATGTATTGAACTAAATTTTTACTGATTAATTAATGAGTGCTTTCGACAGAGCAATTGATCTATCAATATATATTGTTTCAATTCCCCAACATTTTATTTAATTTTAGAGCAATAAAATATTATTCCTTTATTTTTTATCGATAACTGTATAGCATATCTTAAATTTTTTTTACTAATTAGTTATAATTAGTAAAAAAATTTAAATATAGTTTACGATTAGAAGTTAGTATTCGTTCTTAGTAGTTAGTATTCGTAGAAGTTAGTTTACGATTAGAAGTTAGTATTCGTTCTCATTATCGGAAGGTAGTGAGTTCGAATCCCGACCAAAATGTGTCGTGTTCCCTAATGACGGCTGGGGCAAGTAAAATATGCCATCTATATGAAATAATATTTCTGGGAGTTGTGCAAGCCAAGTCCGGGGGTCTTCTGCTTGGTCTCTGTTTCTAAATTACGAAGACCCACCCGTTTTCGGGACAACCACTAGGTGCCCCACTATATACGTTGCCAAGACACAATTGCCACCACTAAAAATTGAAGTGCTGACATGGAAATGGGTGGAATATACTAATAGCATCCGGGAGTTAGAAATAAGTAAGGTTTTGATTACACAATGTTAATGTATATTTTCTCAATATCATGATTAGCTTAAGTTCATAAGCAGTGGAATGTGATATATTTGTGGGGTGGGGAGGGGGCTAACTAGCAGGAATTGCTTAAAATTTTTCTCAAGGAGAAAATTAATTTCTCATTGTTAATTGCACAAAAGTTACTTATTGGATATCAGCTCCAAAATTTATATTTTCTTTAATGTATTTAAAATATGTTTTGATTGAATGCTTATAATAATAAAAGTATAATAATAATATACATATTTTACTTGAAAATTATTATCAATCGCATTAAACTTTCTCTTCTACTTCTGTAATTAAATTTAAATAAAAAATAATTGAATGCGCCGGACCTCTTTAGATAAGTGAATTAAATTTTGTAAAACAATGCGAGTTTGTCGACCGATGGCTGTGAAAAAATATCAAAAAGTTCATCTTTCCAATTTAAAAGGATAGCTGTACAAAAATGTTCTCATCTCTCTAGTGTTGCTAATTTTTGCAGCTTTATTTTTTCTAAAAGGAATTTGTAATACTCTGGAGGTATGGAATTTTATTGTAAATAAATGTATCCATTTTAATCGTTATTCTTGGGCATAAAATTATTTAGTATTCACAATAAACTTTATACAATATTTCCTCTTCATAAATATTAATCTAAGGAGAAATAAAAGAAATCACATAAACATGTTAACTTTAGCTTTATCGCTTTTTTTATCAATAAACTCAAAGAAATTGCATATTATCATAATGGCTTCAAATGAGAAAGCGAACTTCAGCATCTCTCGCATTAGTATAACTGAATTACGTTGTTATTTACTCTAGGAGGGAGAAAACTCAGTAAATCGAAGAACTCGCGATTGAAAATTTGCATAATTTGTTCCGCAAATATCTCTAATTACACGCTCAGGGAAGTGGACCTTAATTCTTTCAAGCGTATGAACGCCAAGTTTTCATTTTAAGACCCTCAGAATTATTTTGTTCGAATGGAAGCTATTGGGATTAAATTAAAAGGGTAGAAGGGAGTAACACTGGCTTTATTAAAATCTTGCGATTTTACCGACGGAACGTTGTCGAACTTCTATCATTTTGTACCTGCTCGGGGCGAAGTCATTTTTCGGGACACCGAGCGCAGAGAACTTCATTTTGTCACTTTTAATTCGGGATTCGAAGTGTGGGTGTTTTAGTTGGGAAAATCTTCGGAGGATTTGAATTAGTTGTGCCCTTTGTCCAGCTGCAATAATTATCTTTTGATAAGACCTTCTCTTCTGATATTTGAAAAGTTAATTTAAAGTTTGATTAGATGTCCTGGCCTTAATCCTTTTTCTGATATGAAAGAGACACAGTTGCTTTGATTAAAATTAAGATCTTCGATATTTTAACATCAATACATAGTCTTAAATGTCTAATGTATTAGATTAAACTAGTACTAGTTAGCGATAGATTTTTCAAATCTAGTGAATCATGCAAAAATGCTGGAAATTTAATTACAGAGTCTTTTTTCTTAATTCATTTTTGCTTTTGTTGAAAACCTTAAGTTTCCATGCCAAGAACCACCACGATCTGATGTTTAGACTACATTTTTTGGGGTTTTGAGTTTGATACCAGCAATTCATGAACAGCGGGAGGTGAATAGGAACTAATTTCTGCTTATCTGTCGGAATTTTGAGATACATAGTTACAATCCAGTGTCTATTCAGAATCCTTTGGAAAATATGATCGAATACCTAGCAAAAACTTCAGCTGTTGCTCTACCCAATTCCCAAAGTCGAAGGAAAAATTACTTTAAGTATATTTTAATCATATCTGGCAAAATGTTTATTGCAAGTAAAATAGATTGTTCCTAACTAATAATCATTGCAAAGTTTTTGTCAGTTATGTAAAGTTAAGTGATATTAATTAAACAAAAAGCTTAAAAATAATTGTATAAAAATAAGTTAAAATTTGATAACCATATTCATTTTCTACACCTTTTCAAATATTCTTAAAATCAACTCTTGATATACCGTAACATTTCATAAATGCCAGTAATTCATATAGCAACATTCATAAATAAAATTGCCTTATGCTTTACAATATTTATTATCAAAATTTATTCCATTAATATCTTAAAGTATATATATATATATATAGCTTCTAACTAAATTTACGAATATATCGAGATTACTGAAACGTTTCTACAGATTTTATACGTTTTTAGTAACCTATTTTAATACACACGTTGGCTATGAGAAAAACTTTATAACAATAATATATATTATATAATTATAATATAATATTGATCTGTATAAGTTTTGATAGAATTGACTTTTTGAAGAGTTCTTTTCTCTATTATGGCTTTTGAAGATTCATGGACTTGTGAACTTGATGTACCTTGCGGCTAAGATTATATAGAATACTACAATAAAAAAACATATATTGTGGCTTTTATTCTTAAAGAATCCAAAATATATTTATGTAACAAATAATGGTGTTTCGTTTGCATAAGAAAATTATTATCACGCTTCACTAGCAACGAGCGGAGTGACAACAGTATATTTCGCAACGAATAACTTTTGAATAGAACTTTGACGCATTTACATGATCGATTAACAAACCCTGAAGAAACAAAATCAAACATAAATATAAAATGAATTTTTAATTTTAGTTTCCATGGTTGCAGACTTTATACATCGTCAAACGTGAAGCTGTCAAATTGCTTTACAGTTTATACATGCATATATATATATATATATATATATATAACTGGGACTTATGGTTCAATGTGGTTTCTGAAGCGGAAAAAATCGTACCCACGAGCTAATAAACTGAGTATTATTGCGATAAAAATTTATTTGTCAATTCAGCATTTGCAAACTGAAATGAGAGGAGCCTAAAGTAGTATTTCATATATTTTTCAACATATTCAAAATAATGTGATTGTAAATAAAAGCAACATAGCTATAAATAAATAAAATTCTATACTTGCAGTAGTTAAATTTGTAAATAAAAACTATAGGAATAAAGGTGAAACATATTCAAGAGATTTCAATGATTACGTTGCAACTGTTATTATGAAAGAAATTGCTGTTATATACATTTGAACATTTTTCTCCCATTTCATACTTGATGTAAGTGAAGAGCTCGTTATGGTTAACGGCATTCATATTTAATTGTAAAGAGATGAAAATCTTTATAATCATGGAATATAATAATAAATTAAATGTTGAGTCAAAAATAAAATAAAAACAATAAAAACCATAAAATTGGAAAATATTTAAAACAAAAACATAATGATATAGTTAAAAATCTGAAAAATTTAAAATTTTTAATTAACAAATTTTTTAAAAGAAAATTAGCTGAATACAATCTGAGCTGAAGGTAATAACCAAGGCATTATTTTTATATTATTTTCACTTGAATATTATAATTTGTACCTCTCAATTACATAGTAACGCCAAATAGATGAGAAATTTTTAATGGAATCTTTATGAATTTTTACCATTTTGATGTTATTTTATCACTTAATTTGCAGATAATAAAGAATTTCATTTTTCAACTGAAACGTTTTAAGATAAAAATAACCATATTAAACCAGGCCTTATGAATTAAAGGCATTTATTAAATTTTATTTTTTGAATTATGAAATGCTAAATCAATAATTAAAAAAAAATTCTTGATATATTAGATTTATTAGAATATACAAAACCCATTGATACTTCTTTAATATTTCTTTTAAAATGATGTTTTTTTTTATTAAATTCTTGCTTAAAAAAGTGATGATACATTTATACTAAGCCAATAAAACGAAACCATTTTTCTACATGTTTATAAGAATATGCATTTTTAAAAGAATACTTAATTATTAAATATAATATTTAATTGAACTAATTCTAAATATTCTAATAATGTAAGCCAAAAATACATACATTGTTGATCGCATTACAGGACTCTCGTAATGGCTTAAATTTATTTTCCTGATAAAACTTCAAAGAATTAGAACTTTCTCTCTCTCTCGGAACGTTCAAACAATTCCAGTTTTGTAGAAATTCCTAAATCTAACGGCTTCGATCAAAAGAATCTGAATTAAATATGCTAATTAAGGGCATTAGAGCGGAAATTTCCTTGGGGAGAGACTGGAAGTTTTTTATTATTTATCTTTCAAACAAACAGACCGTCTTTGCAATTGAACCTGCGGTACAAAATAATTACGGATTCAGACCGTGCTCTACAGAGTCTTGTCCTTCAGAAGAAGAACCTTTATATCGAATACGAAAGAAAACATTTAATCGGAACAAAAAATAAAAAAAGATCGACGTTTTCTGACTATTTTTTTCGTTATCTCGACTCTATTATAGAACCAATAAGATTCAACTCTTTTCTTGCCGGGTTATAACGAGAATTTCCAAAGAAAAAACGTTTAATGGTAGAAAGCGGCTGGATTGCATTGTTATTTACCTTAGGAAAAGAGAAGCATGAAATTTACATAATTTGTTTTGCAAATATTTCTAATTTCGTGTTACAAATTTTTCTTTATAGCTTCATTAATGTGTATAATTGAAACATTTCTTTTGCAGCTTCTCTTTAAGTAATTCTCGCTTTGAAAACTCTTAGTTTGAAGATTAAAGTTTTGAACATAATATTGTGTTTCTTATCGTTTCTCAAGCTGTTATTTTGTCATGTAGAAATTTAAGGTATAACGAAAACACATTGTTCTACAGAAATCTGTTGAATTAAGCTAATTGAAATTAAAAATTCTAAGAAAAGCATTGTCCTCCAGTAATTCACAGCCCTTGTGCCATTCTTAAAAGCCAAAAGGCTGATAAGCTTATCATGTCACAACCTGACACTTCTCTGCCCCCGCATAAGCTCAGAGCCAAACCTTGTCCCTAAGTTGCGGATCAAAATTGCCGACTTCCCTTACCTACATTGTCCTATCGACTAGAGACTCTTCACCTTAGAGACCTGTTGTGGATATGAGAACGGTCCGGACGAAAATCACACTCTTTCACTTGGATTTGATAGGGCCGACAGAGGCGCACCGGACACCGCAAGAACCAAGGTGAGTCTGTAGATTTAATAAGGTGATTGCATTAATTGGTACAAGAAATAGCTGTTGCTTTTAAAAGAAAGTATCGCAATAAAAATGAATCTGAATATGACACCAGATAGCAGTAATTTATTAGGTTTTGGAAATCAAAAAAATCCTAGTAATGGCGGTGCGCTGTGCAGACTGTGCATCACACACTTCACCGTATGGGTCCGTCGATCTATGACAGCATCATTGCTCATTGCATCGGGCTGCACATTTGCAAGGCAAGAGAGCAAAGAGACTGGAGTATAGAGAACGGGAAAAAGTAGCATGTGATGATGAGTCCCAATTTCGAATACTCAACGCCAATGAGATAATGAGATCATGGGTTTAGGTTTATGAAACCATGGATCCTGCATGCCAGATTGGAACTGTACAACGACATGGTTGATCAAAGTTGGTGACGCCTTTTTCGTGGCACTCTTTTAAATTCTTTCTGCGTGTACCAATCACCATCAATGCAATTTATTACGTACAGTTGTTGGGTGATCACCTTGATCTATTTAGGATGTTCGCGGTAATGGGGCTTTCAGTAAAACAACTGTAACTACCTCAAATCTCAGTTGGTTACTGGGTGGTTGGATAAGCACTCCCCTGTCTTTTCTTTCATAAATTGGCCACCCTAGAAATCCAGACTTAAAATCTCATTGAGCATCTTTGGGACTTTTGGAACAAATCCATCACACCGCCCAACGAATTTTACTGAATTATATACAGCTTTAGCCAATATTTAGCAATCTATTCCTTTGGAACGTTTCCAGTAACTTGTTGAATGTATGCCTCGTCATATGGCAGCTGTTGTCAAGGTTAGAGGCCAACACGTTACTAGGGGTGGTATAATTATTTCTGTGACATTTCAGTATATATATAATAAAATAGAATAGAAATCTTTCACCTTATATCACACTAAAGAATATTTTTCCAAAAAGTATTTTTTACATTAGAACAATAGCATAATAGAATTTTGAAAATTGGCCACGATCATATCATTATAATAGTTTTAAATGGTATATTCATAATTATGCAACTTTTTAAAATTTAGTTTAAAATTCGTTTAAATATATTTAGAATCAGAAATTTCTTTTAAATATGTAAAAAAAAAAAAAAGACTTTATTTCGAAATATTATTTTCCACGTTTATTGCGTTTGGAAATTTGATATAGAATGAAGCACCTTACATTAAATATTATGCCAATATATTCCAAACATAGTTAAATAATTCATTTATTTTTCATACAATTTGCGACTTAACTATTAAGTTAAGTCGCAAATTATTAAATATCAATAAAAAACTATTCCACTTATAAAAATATATAAAGTATGGATGTCTGTTGAAGTGGATGTTAAGGAGTCTTCTGCCCTTACGGTAATTGAATATGGTCCGCTATCTATAAAAAACAACCCAGCAGAGACACTTTATAAAGTGTATTTTAAAATGTCTTGGAACAAATCTAGACTGCTGTCAACTACATGTCATAAAAAACCTTAACGTATAAACACATGTATATTTAGATTGCAAAAACAAAACATTTTTGTCCTGTTTTCCAACAAAAGCTTATATTGAACTCAATATGCTTTACTACAAACAGTGGGGTGTCACAAGTAATATGACATTTTATTATGACATTTTAAAATAATTCCCAGTTAAGTTAGGACATCTTTCTTCAAATACTTGGATTTTATTTGCAATATGAAACCTTTTAATAACCAAAAGCCACTAAAGAATTTCTTTTAAAATTTTAATTCTTTGAAGAAAAAAATGCCTCTGTGATTCATAAATAATACGCTTAGTACGAATATATGTTACTGCTTACCTCTATTATAAAACCAGAAAATTTCATCTTATTTTAATGATTTAAAATGTTATTTTGCCATTATAAAAGATAAATTATTCTGAATATATTTTTTATTTATTTCCTTTTAATGACAAATTTTATAAATCATATAATTTTTGTTGATGTAAAAAGGAAATATTCCGAATTTTAGAGATGGCGATGGAATTTTTTTAATTTTAATTAAAGTTTTCTTGACGAGTTCGCAACTTCAAAGCTGCGTTGTTGTCATATTAATGTCTTTCAAGTTAATTATAAAGCTTTGTTGTGAAAAAAACCACTACAAAGCAAATCCGCACAGAAAATCATAAATGAAGATTACGAGTTGAAAGAAATGTCACTGTCATATAATGAGTTTGTAAGCATTATGACATATGTATTCTACCTAAATTTTTATGTAAAGCAGATGCATTTTTAATAGAATGCATATTAAAAACGTTAATTACTGTGATTCATGGGATTTGTTTGTCTTGTCTTTTCTTCGCATTTTATAATGAGTATGCTTATTTTATTTGTAGGAAAGAAAATCAAAATCACATATTTTGACGAAACGTATATAAAAATAAAATTCTATTTTTACAGGACTACTTTAAAAAATCCTAGTAATTAATTTTAAAGCTTAGAAAAAACTACTGAAGTTTAACTCATTAAGATTATAAGGACCTTTTATTTGCCCAAATTAAACGATTTGGTTAAACTATTAGAAAAGGTAGAATTCCTTATTTCTTATCTGCAGCTTTTCAAACACTCAAACAATTCCTTTTAAGAACTTCCTGAATCTTAGATACTGTAACAAAAGGTTTTGAATTAAATATGCTAATTAAAAGAATTGAAGTGGAAATTTCCTGTGTCAAATTTTTTTATTATTTTTTTTATTCTAAGCAAACAGACCTTCATGGGGATTTCAAACTACTGAAATTTAAAATTATCTGATAATAACGAAATCATGCTGAATTTAATGTATGCCTCAATATAAAATCAGAAGTTTTTATTTAAGTTAAAAAGAAATCATTAAATCCGTAAGAAAATCTTTGTGATTTTCATTTTCAAAGAATTTTGTTTGTTCTTTGCTTAAACGATAAGATATTCGACACCGAATAATGGATGAACTAACGAACTGAGGTGGCCATGAAGCATTTAAATATCCATGGCGTAAATTGTCTTCTAGGAAGGTTTTTGATGTATTGGGCCGTATTCCCGATTCACAAGGGAGCTCGAAATTTTCAAGATCCAACAAATGTGCATTGTCATTGCCGAAAATGTGTTTTGAAGTCAGAAGTGTAACATTCGTCTTTTATTATTCAGCTACAGGTAGAATTGAACCCAGGATCAATTGTTCTGAAGAGCTTCATCCTTATAATAAACAAGATGAAAGTATGCTGTATAGACTTGATGATATACAGTAGAGAGATTTAAAAAATAAGTTATTTTTGTTGGAATTTATAAGTTTTAAAAATATGAACTCAATTTAATCCACTTTCTCATCTTTACGGTATCTTCAAAACACACAAATATTAGTTTGGGGAAAAAGTTATCCATTATTATTTCGGTAGACGTCTGTAGTGATCGCTATCTCGTGAGGTATCTATCAAACAATTTCAAATTTATGCTCATTGGAAAGGTTACATTTGACACTAAAATATTCTCTTGTGTTTTTTGTTTGATTAATTCAGTTATGAGTACAAGGTTTTAAAAATAGAAGACAACAAATAGAAAATTCGATACATTTTAGTTTTATAATGGCGAAAATGCTAACCAGGTGGCTAAAACTGTGAAAGGTGTTTATCGTCCTATATATGACTGTAACAACCAGTTACGCACAATTTTTGTTTCGTCGATTCCGTTTGGGTATTTGGATGCTAAAGATGCACCTCGCATGGATACAACATCGTCGAGAATGTCTATAAAATATCAAAAATTATCAAACTTGACAGCATGTCAGCAGTCGTAGCTTCACTTAAAAATCTACATGAAAACTGTTTTGAACCTTTTTAAAAAGCGAATCTGAAAGAAGTTACAAAAAGTTCACGTAAAAATAATGGATTTCTTTTTCCCCAACCCAATATTAATCTTTATTTCACTACATCATATAGTGAAACAATGTCTCATAAATCTTTAAATACTTTTATCAGATAATTGCTAACAGAGTTCAATGTTTCTTTATTTCAATGTAAATATGCCAAAAATAAATAAAAAAAAACATTTACAAAATCTTATATTTAAATAAATGAATTGCTTAATTTTCATCTTAAAAAACCGCATAATTTATTACATCAAACAAACGAAAACTGAAGTTTCTTATAAGTCGTTTCACCAATTTACATAAAAATTATGAATCAATTCATTTCACCAGTTTACATAAAAATATTTGTGTCATACAATAATTGAATTTTTAATTAAATTACTAAAATTTTTATGGCATTTCTCAAATAATTTAATTCTAGTATGAAAATAAGGAAGATTGAAAACTTAATTTATAAGGATTAACTTAAAGATAATCCTTATAAATTCTTACTGAAATCTTGTAAATTGTTGCATAGAATCTTCTTTTCATTCAGTTTATTTGCAGTAGGGCTTTAAGTATTTTCAGCATTAATTCTAAGCACTTTAAATTTAAAATGTAAGCAATTTAGTAGAAACTTTTTTATGTGAAATTAATTCCAAATTATACACTTTTATATAAATAATTTTTTTTATTTTAAGTGTCAATTTTTAATTTTACGTGTATTTTTAGCAGCAACAAAAAATCCGGCCTCAAACATCAATATTATTTTATCGGAATTTTTATATTTCTAAAAAAATTAGGAGACATAATACAAATAAAATTCTTCTCAAAATTGTAAATACTATTATATGACTGCTAGTTATTTTCTGTTTTTAAATAACACAGATTTTGACGTGAACATTTTTGTAGACATCACGATGTGTATAGACAAACACAGTCTAAATGCAGTCTTAGTAGAAAGCATGGTGAATTTATTGTTGGCAAATTAATGAATTTCTTTTGCAAATTGTTTCTTATATACTAGTTTTGCTTTCCAATTGTTACCTTAAATGTGATTACTTCATAATTTGGTTTTAATTTTCAATAATTAACGTATCATTTATTTCATAAAATAAAATGATTGTTCTTTTTTTGTTTCAATTTTCAAAAATAAGCTTGCATTCGGAATAGTGTTGTGATATACTGTTTAATCCTAGAGATTGTTATAATTTGGCTGACGGTAAAATGAGAAAATTTTCTGTCAGTTTAATAGAAATGCTTATAAAAAAGAATAAATAATTTAATATAGTAAGCTCTCAGTTATGATCTTTGAGGATTATACGTGACGTGTCTAAATTTTAAAAAAAATTTTCTTAAAAAATAAGAAAATTGAATACAAAGGAATGAAAAATTTGCACAATTTTTGACAAAGAGAGAATAGATTTGAAAGAGGGAAATTTCTTTTATTTCTCAAGTAATAACAGTGCGTATGATAACTATTAATGTTCAAAAATTCAGATATATGTTAATTCTTGCACATACACACAACGAACGCGCTATTTGATTTCACGGTTAATTGGGTGTTGACTGTAGTTTTGTCTAAATGAAAAATATTCTCTGAATGTTAAATGTTATCATTAAACATATCTTGATCAAATCGTAGTTTTCTTTTCTCTTTTAAATATTTATCATGAAGTTTTGTTCACTTAATCCAACTAGACATAAAAGTAATTTTTCTTTTGGAAAGTGGGTTAACTTTCAATCAATTTAACCCGCTTAAATGTATAATTTATTGATATAACTGTTTCAATTATACTAAGTATAGTATAGTTAAAGCTCTAGCTTTATTATATTTAGAAAGATATAAATGTGTATGAAACAAAGTAAATAAATCACGGAAAGATTAATGAGTTAAACCTAGCTGCATTATTTGTGAATAAAGGAAATAAAGAAATTAGGAAATAGGAGAAATGGCAATATACATCAGAAGTACTAGAAATAAATGACTTGTAATAATTAAAAAACTAAAACCTAATTTTTTTACTAGAATGCAGATAATAAAGCAAAATTACGCATTAATATTAAATATAAATCTTTACAATAAAAGTTAAAAATGCATATTACAAATGAAATTATAAATTTAAAATTATAATAAAATATTTTACAGATAATGATACGAAATGCAAATGCAATCCAATTCTTATCTTTAATTGTTTATGCATGCATTTAAATAACGTAATATTTTATACTACATAAAAACGCATATTTTATATGTAGGTATATCTAGCAATTTTTTGGTTTCACAACCAATATTATTTTAAAGTCTATTAACCAAAATGTGTGTGATAGACTTTTCCATAAAATTTTTCAATATATTAAAATACAAATCTAATATCTTTGAAAATGAAGTTGTTACTCAGCCTTCAATTTTAATTTATTTTTTTGAAATACAAATATAAATGCGTAAAAATATCTATTCATTTGAAATTTAAATTAAAAAGTTCAATTGATAAATTCCAAATACATTTTTTAAGTTACATTTAATAAAATCTGCTATTAAATTTTCATGTTTAATTTCTTGTTTGAAATGCATATAACAATTTAATTGATGGAAAAAATTATTGGATATACAATTTTCTTTTGAGAGAAGAAATTTGATTTGGATTTGCTAGTATTTGTTTGTGATTTGTTGCTGGTTTAAATAATAACATTTCTATAATTTTAAAAAAATATTGTTAATTTTTTAATTTAATCTAAAGACATAATTATTTTGAAATTAGGTAAGCTTATTTTAAATGAAGAAATTTGTTTTTATTGTAACTACTTACTGATATTTTATTTCAAGAATAAATAGTAAAATAAAAATGCAATAAAGAATATCATATGACATATATTTCATTAATTTTCTATTTCTTTCTTTTCATTTTAAAATAGAGAATTTATTAAAATTTTCTGGGAAATTTAATAACATATAAATGATGCTTTGTAAGAATAAAAATGCTTGGGCTCTTTGAAATATTATTTAAAATTATCATTAAATGTGCTTATTATCATTTATTTACTAACATGATTTTGGGATTATGCTAGATGTAAACTATTTAGTTGTGATATCAGAAGCACACATCTATACTTTAATGCTATTAATATTTGTGTTTGTATTTCAAGTTTAAGCAATCTTTTTCGAGCTTCAAAAACTCCTGAATCATTTGTCTCGTCCTTAAGGCATTGTTTCAAGCTTTTTTAAAATGATGGAATCAAACTATCTATTATCAGGTAAAAAATATCTTAATTGAAAGTAAAGACTTTTTGTAATAATTATCCATTTAGAGTCCATTTATATATTATTGCGAATGATTCGAAGAAATTGTTTGTAATAATTTAAATGTATTTAACTGCATGAAAAACAATCGTTAAATGTCATTTGACGTATTTTGAAATTAATTATTCCATTTCATCATTAGAAGTATTTTTTTCTTTCTTTTAAAACTTCGAAATGTTTTGAAATTAGATTAATTGCGACTCTTCAAAGCTTTTTATGAAATTTTTTTGCAAAGAGTTTTTTTATTTCTGAACTTTAATGATGGTATTTAGATGATATTATTCATATATTGTTGCAGGTTGAAGAAATAGATACAGATCATCAAAAATTATTGAGGCCCATTTATGATAATTAACTTTTGCTTTTCTTTTCACCATGCTTTTTTACCATCTTCTTTTGTGCTTTCTAATTTATCACCAGTAATTAATATTTCATTAAGATTCATATAAAATAACGTGAAGGTAATCACACTGAAGACAGTTGGGAAATTCATGCTTTAATTGGTTGCAACAACTTGTATACTTTTATTTAATATCTTTCTGACTTAATGAGAAGTATAATTTATTTTTAATAGAAAAAGGATCATACATTTTTTGTGGATAATTAATTTCTTGATGAGTTTTCTATTTTGCTAAAAAACTCTAAGGAGAGCTATTCTAACATCTTTATTGTATAGAAAATGGAAATTAACTTACATTATTGAAAGGCAGCAAGATTATAAAAAAGTTTAATTAAAAAATAAATATACTAAACATTTAAATCTGAATGATTTCTGCTCAGATAAATTTCAGTATTGATTTTAATTGAGCATCGAGTTTTAGAAAAAAATTATCTTTCTTACATCATGTTTTCGACGTCATTTTTATTAATATTAAAAACTTTTTAAAGATTTCTTATCGAAGGATAAAAAGTTACTTTTACAATTAAAATGAAACATTTCATAAAAGGGAAATTCAGTGTCTAACATCTTTCTTAGATAGAAAATGATTATAAACTTTTTTGCTTTATTGATCAATTTAACTGATTATAGAAAAGTTTGTGTATAGTAAAATATGTAAATATAAAAATATTTCAATCTACTCAATTGATTCCAATTTATGTTCAGTTTTATTTTTCTTATTAAAAATTGTTACATTTGAAAAAATCAAAATGTTTCATAAAATCTCATATTAACGGTTATAAATGCATTTAATGGTTTAAATAAATCATTTTGGTAGTAATAGAATGATTTCAATTTATTATTTACAATTCTATAAGCTATGTGCAAATTTTTTAGTCAATATTTCTTAATCTCAAATACATGAGAGTGGTTCTTAGTTACATATTAGATAATTTGGAATTTTTCCATACATTTTAAAGTGTTGGTTTATGTAGTTTTCGTCCATATTTTTAAATAAGAATGCTCAAATAAATAAAAAGCTCATAATTCAACCCCAAGATTGACAAGAGACACAGTAAAATTCATTTGACAAGTAACACGTTATACAAATATGGAATGATTGGAATTACAGGCTTAGCATACTGCCGGCTATAACCATTGCTCCATGCCTCTGCTTAGAATCAAGAAGTCTTTGGATTTCTTAATTCCCAGTTTTTAGGGTATAACAGTTCATGCCTCTACTACGTTATGCCAAAGATTATCTCATGTAGCTGTTGGTGGTGCATTCCGGGCCGTTTGCTATGCAGACATGAACCACACATGTTTAATTGGGTTTGGATCCAAAGCACAAGCAGACAGAAGAGACAATTCCATGTGAGAGTTAAATAACTCTTGAACATTCCTCTCAATATGTTGTCGTCATTATTTTGTTGGAATTGAACTGATGGAAAGTACTTAATATATAGGAGAACCATGAGTTCCAACAGGTCAGAAAAGTATCGCTGCTTGTTCAGTGCACCAACAATACATATCAGAGAAAAGCGGAAGTGAAATTCAAAATCATCCTAAGCCATGATACAATGTAGAAAAACAATGTAGCGATGCATAACGCAACAGTTCAATAGTCTCTTACCACTATATTTAAGACTCAAATCCGATCATCGTGGTATTGCATACATAAGAAGGAGTTTTACGTAAAAATAAAGTCCTTCCATTCCATCATCCGGATCTGACGTTCATCGAATCATTAGTAACACAAATTCATGTAGTTTTGATTCAAAATTAAACGATGAAATCAATGAATGTCTTACGGACATTGCATTCAACTGCAAACGATGTTGAATTATACGAAAAGATACATAATGATACGTAACAGACCGAATCTGTTGTGCTATAGTTTTTGTTGTGGATGATCTATCATTCCCACGCCTAGAATATGCCTGTCCTCACATGCTATGATGCAACAATGTGGTCCCATCAAATCTTGATCGATGATTGAGATGATCAACATCAATTGGTGCCATTAGTCCACCATACCACTCTGCATCACAGATGCTTGGTATTGTCCAACACGAACACTGATTTCTCTGATCGACAATCTGTAATTTCTAAAGACTACTTTTCTTCTACAAATTCTAACATTTGCGAGAAGAAACACGTGGTAGAGCTACTGACTTAATTATAATCGGCAAGTGTGTGTCTCTTCTTCCTTCATATCCTAATTCCGAATTATAATCATTATTAAAGCTTATTTCATATATTTATATCGAAATGAAGACAAAAAAACTTTTTTACATGCGCACAAGAAACTACTTTATTACGTGGAAAATTATTTCATTCCATTAATAACACTGCATAATAGTCAATAAAACTTGATAAGAAAATTTAGACTACTAAGGATATAAACAAGATATAAAACTAGCAAATAGGAAAATTAATTTTATACTTAATAAAATTAATTTTCATTCAGAAATGACATATACACAAGTTAATGAGGATTGGCAAGAGCACGGTTTTCTTATATGTGTGCCTTAAATTCAAAATC
Organism: Latrodectus geometricus; assembly: GCA_026290005.1. Taxonomy (NCBI): domain Eukaryota; kingdom Metazoa; phylum Arthropoda; class Arachnida; order Araneae; family Theridiidae; genus Latrodectus; species Latrodectus geometricus. The sequence goes on from JAPDSC010151463.1 coordinate 369,902, forward strand.
ATAAAAATTGACTTGTATTTCACTTTAATCTAATTTCTAAATTACTTTTCACTTGGGTAAACATCTGAGAAAGTATCAAACAATCTAAAGAAAGAAATTGGTCTAATCAATTTGAAGAAGTTGTGCATCTCTAAATCAAACATCAGTTTTCAAAATTTAATATTTTCAGTTTATCACTTATAAAAAATTGTGTGTTATTTAACGTAACGATATCTAACTTTCTCAGTACACTTAATTTTATAGACAATAATATAAATGGGTAAAGATAAGATACGTGAATGAAGAAAAATAGCTAGAATAAAAATTCATAAAGAAATATGTATTAAACATAAAGATATTTCGTGATAAAAAGTTTAATATTTTACAATGCAAAAGAAAATAAAAAACTTATTCATTGATTAATATTCGTGGTGTTACAGATTAACGAAAAAAAGAATTATGCTTTTATGCATGCATAAAAAGAAATAAGGTATGGTAATTGGGTGAATTTAATCACCATCACAATCATCTACTTTCATATCATAATGTTTCTAAGAATTTGTTCCATCTTAACGTTTTTTATAATTAGTTTTAAAAGAAAAGGATTTTATAGTATTTCTTTACAGTCCTGTTTTAAATTATTTTCATATTTATTGCAATTAAAACGTTTGGCTCTGCTGGAGTCTTAAGAGACTAATAATAAAAACTTATTCTCTTCATATACTTATCGATAGAAAAATCTAAATATTGGTTACCTAGAGGAAACAAGTGATCATTATTATTATATCGTTCGAAGATTTTAAATAATTCCATGGGCCATTAAAACATTTTTAGTTTTTAAAAATTTGTATTTCATATTTTGAATATTATTTATATTTTATTGAAGCTTTATAATGGAGTATAATTTAGATATTCATAACATGTTTGCATTGATGCCGAAGATATCTACCATAAAGCTCATCTTCAACAATGAAACGTCTAGTTTCGAAATTTAGGTTGAGATTGAGATAAAGAAACAATAATTTTAATCTTTTTTGTAACATTTAAGAGTTATTATCATTCGATTTGCATAAAAAAATTAAAAAATAAATGATAATTTCTAATTCCGATAGAGGGAAATTTGCTATTAACTTTTCAATTCTAATTTCCTCCTGAGATAAGGCAAGCTATGAAAATTGAAATAGCTTAATATTTCACTACCATGTATACCAAAATTCTAATCTTTAATTCGCCACTAGAATTATTTATTTATTAACAACTCCTCCTGCAGAAATAAATTTTATCCATTAATACTTTAAAATTAAAATTAGCAATTTTTAAAAAAGAAATTGGTAGTTTTAATTGACAAATAAAGTTAAGCATTTTATTTAAAGTTTAAATAAGAAATTCCAAGGAAATATATAACTCAGAAATCATATTAATCTGTAATTGAATTCTGCGATTTATATTAAAGAAATCTATAACTAAGAAAATCTATTCTAAACTTTCTAATAACAACAACAAAAATACGCATAGTTTGCTTCAAAAACAATAATTACTGCCTCAAAATTGTAATTGCAATTATTTCTGGAACAAATTTAATTATCTGAGGCACATGAATGCAAAGTTTTCATTTTCAGAAATTATTAGTTCTAATTGAACTCGCACTAGTAGGAATAAATTAAAATGGATATCGAGCAGCCATGAGACTTATTAAAATCCTTGCAAAATTTTACTAATAGTGTTTTTCATGCGTTTGATTATTTTGTTTTGCTCGGAGTAAATTATTACCAAATTTAGAACTTCATTTTGTAAGGATTTCGAAATTGAGCATTTTGATGGTTTCTTACTCTTAGAAATCCAAAAACAGTTTTCTGAGGTGTCTTTTGTCTCCCCTTTCCTCGACTTGAAATTTCTGCTGAGAGAATCGAAAAGTTAATTTAAATTTCAATTGCGAGTCGCATGTTTTTAGCTATTTTTCCGATGTAGAAAACGAAACTGATTTTTAAAACAGTTAATATATAACATCATGTCTTCATTTCAATTCATTGGAGTAGAAGTTTCGATGAATATTAAAATGGAACTGGGCGGGTGGAACTAGAGAAATGTAAGTTGGGTACGGAATGTGACAGAATCATGTGGCCTGTTCCGATCGAGCGGCGATAAATTGTGCAAAATTTTGAAAATATAATTAAGCGATGTGATTGGAAATTTCCATAATAATTTTGAACTGCGCTGAAGCCACTTGAATAAGAAATATTGTTAATGTGTATTTCGATTCATTTCAAATTGATTTTATTTAAATGAAACTTCAGGTATTTCATAGATTTTTAAACTTTAAAATCGGCTCATAAAATTTTAGACTTCATACCTCAGAATTGATCTTCCTTAGATTTTTATATTTTATGATCTAAGTACTAAATGGAATTCATTAAATTATTATATATTATATGGTTTCTTTTTTAAATTTGTATTTAAAAATTAGAGCAATATTTTTAAATGTTAATCTTTCCTAATTTGTTTTATTATTAATCTTTTGAGCATATCGGTATAAAAATTTCTTAATTTGATAGATTCTTAGATGAACGGAAACGTTATTGGGTATATATCTCTAAATACTATTTGCAATGTTATGTATTTTTAAGATAGTGTGTTGTTTAAAAATCAACATTCTTAATTCATCAATTGAGTTTTTTAATTTTAATAATCTTAGTTTCAGAAACATTACAGTGAGAAATAAATTTAAATTATTATAATACCATAAATAAAATTATTTTGTATAAGTCTAAACTTAATACATTAAGATAATGCTGAAACAAGCATAAAATGTACATGTAATTATGTAATTTAAATTATAAAAGAAAAAATTTGAATATCACATTAATTTGAAGTTAATATTTTAAACGTTAAGTTCTCAAAATGACGATATAATACATATATGTAGATAAAATTTTTAAGAAATATTTCAGTCTTAAACATAATCCAAATTTTAGTTATATAGTGTCTAATATGATTAACTAGCATAAGAATTAAAATTAATTTAATAAAGACTATTATTTGTAAAGATTATAAAACTTATTTTGAGATTTTGTGTTAAAGAAATTGTGACTAATTCTACTTATAATATCATATTTTTATTATTTTAACGTAATTAATCTTCTTATTCGCTTTAAATTTATTTTTACAAGAAAATAAATGTTAGGATAGTAATTAAGCTGGTTATTAAAGGATAATAAAATTGTTACAATGCATTAAATTTAGTCACTCATTAAATAAACTAATAAAAATAATTAAATGAATAATAAGTAAGTAATTTAATTAAATGTGAAGTTGATTAAATTTAATTAGGCTAACTATAATTCAAATAGACTAAAATGCTTAAGCATTTTTATTTTAAAAAAAAATTCAAAATATATTAAGAGTATAAAATAAAAACATTTTTCGATAAAACACATTATTTACATTTTTATTTGTTTTGGCAAATAATTTTTTTAATATTTTATATTTAAATTTCATTAAAAATAATATTTTTTTAAAATTTTATGCTGACTAATATATTTTCAACTAAGCAAATTATTTTCAAACAAGTATGTCATACATATGTAGTTTAAATAGTTTTTGAAATTACTGAATAAAAATGAAACTTTTAACAAAATTGGAATATAAATGATTTTAAAATAGAAAATAAATGATTTTAAACAGAAAAAATATTTTACTGTGTTTAATACTTATTAACTACCAAGTGTAAAGGCAAATTTTTAAGAACAATTGAATGTTTGTTTAAAGTTTTAATGGCATTCTAATATGGAAAAATTTGACGAATATTGCTTTAAACTGGCAATATTAGGCAATAAAGTGAGATAAGAACTTAATTTGATAAATAATTTTAATGATTACGTAAATATTATTTTTTAACTTCATCGTGTTGATAAAATGTATTGAAGAGTGATTTCAAGCAGAAAAAATTTTAATAGAACTCCTATATAGAAGAACTATAGTTTTAATAAAGGTATATAAGGATACGCAATTTACTAATATTACATAAATTGGCAATCATTTTCCAATGCTTTTAATTATTTTTTAAAACATGTTTGTGCTTTAATTAAATTTAGACGATGAAAAATTGTTAACAATAATGATTCTATATTCTCTCTTTAAAATTATTTAAGAAATTAAATTCCAAACAAAACTTTCAGAAATTAATCGAAAAAAGTAATTAGACAAATCTTTCCTCTAAAATTGTTCTATTCGAATCTCATTAAGTACCAAATAATCAGAATAGAAGAGCTTCTAAAATCGCAAATGATTCATTTTTAAATTAATTCTTATGCCATTAACTTTACACAATGAATTTATATCGTTGACTCGTAAAAAAAAGTTAATACTCTGAAAATAATGTAACGGAGAAATTTTATTTAATTTTTAAATGTTAGTGTACATTAAATACATAAATGGTATATCTCATTCCATTATTTATTTTGAGGAAAACATTCTGCTTAGAGTTGAAAATTTTATCACGCAGAAGAAAATTATTTCGATTTATTTCGTAATATTAAATTTAAAGAAGTTCCATTTCACCAGAATAAATGTTTTGATGTTGGCTTAATTGGAGAAAAAAAAAAACTTAAAGCTAATGTATCTTAGTAAACTGAGATAATGAAACATCTTTTTTGATGTGTAAATTATTCTTTAGAATTAATATTTTTGAACATTAATGCGTAAATTGTTTTATGAATGAATAATTTGGTAGTTGTTTGTCGTTGAAATTAATAATTCTTTTATATAAACAATAAAATTTATTTAATAAAGTCAGATTATTCAATGTCAAATATGAAGTATTTAGGATTAAAATTTACTATTTAAAAGTAATAATACTGTATTGACACAAGATAATTTAAATTATAAAATTAAATGTAACTGAAATGCCTAAGAATTTCATTTTAAAAACGTTTTTCAAAATTATATACAAATTTTAAGCTGAACCTTTCAAATTAAAAGCAATGTTGAGAAAAACTCGTTTTAAGTATTTTTAAACAATTTAATATTTATATTTTTTTAAAAGATTTTACAATTTTTTCTCAGAATTTTTTTAAGAGAATCCAGCCATTCACTAATGTAGCTACTGAATGGTGTCTTTATAACAGTTCACATAAAGAAGAACAAAAGTAAATACTATATTTTTTCAGAAAGAGATGCTATGAAAATTTACTCAAATTTATCAGTATGGTTAAAAATGAATTCGGTAATTTTTATGTTTAAGTAAGCGATTGTGTCATCTTGCACACTTACTGCCTGATAGAGTTCTATTTAAATCCAATGACATCACTGGGATCAAATTTTAGAATATTTGATAGATTTAGTTACTTCTGCTGCTTGGTGCTTTATATGCGACTTTCCAAATCCAAGAAATAAATGAAATTCAATTTGATTTTGAAAGTTGGTGGGATAAAAGCGTAAGAAATCTCAAAACAAATAAATGTTTATTAAACACAAAATGTAAAATGCCTCATGAAAGGAATGAATGATTCATAGTTTATTAGTTTTTTCAGCTTAAGACCTCTCCTTGAATGGCTCAATAAATGGTTTTTGGAATAAAACTTGAAACTCTGGGAGTTTTATCCGAATCCTTTAAAGTTCTTGGTCGATTTCATTCCGGATTCTATTCTTTTTTGTATTCAAACTTAAAACCAGTTGCAGGAAAAATATTTATTGCTGAAGATTATTCTCCTTTGCAAAAAATCTTTTTTCAAAGTTAATCTCCTTACAGTATACATGCTCTTTACTGTAGCTATTAAATTGCAAAAGAGTATCGTTTTTCCTTTTTTTTTTTTTTTTTTTTTTTGTCTCTTCCTTCGAAGCATTTTTCATCATACTTTAGAAGAAAAATAATAATAATTTTCAAAAGAAAATACCATATTTTAACTAGATAAGGGTTTGATGTTCAATTTCTGCTCGGAAATTGCTCAAAGGAATATAAGTAGTTGAATATTTCTTTTTTTTTAAAAAAAGATTCCTCTTTATCACTAAATTGATGCACCGTTTCCTGTGAGTAAAAATAAGGATATAATTTAATAGTTTGAGGATAGAATATTAAAGTTCATTTTCAATCAAATAATTATAAGATTTCGCGAATAAGTTTTAAATGCGATTATCATAAAAAAATTTCTTTTAGCAGTGAATACTAACTAACAATTTGGTAAATGTAAGAGAAATAGGGAAAAATATTTTTCTTGCCTTTATATAAGCTTTATCTCCTGCATTTAAAATCGATGCTGAAAAATAATTTAAAATCGATGATCAATCCTGCATCGCTGAAAAAGCATTTATGCTGTCCATTGCATTTGAATATACTGTTCTTAAAAGTCCAGAGATTATCCATTATTATACTATGAGCTACATATTTTTTTCTCTTATTTCTATATAAAGATGATACTTTGCCTCTAGGCTCTAAAGCGAATTTTCTATTGAAAAATTTATTTTAAAAGATTTTTATATTTATATAAGAACTTAGGTTTCGATAAAAATTTGTTTTTTTAAGTGATTTTTTCATATAAAATAAAAAAATAATTTTTAAAGCTTTCATAAATCCTTTTCTGTAAGAAATTGTTAATAAATGTAAGACGGATAAAAATGATACAATATATTTTTTTAATTTGCACTATTAGTATTACATACACAATATCCATAAAAAAAATACTTGAATATACTGTTCTTAAAAGACCTGAGATTAACTATTATTATACTATGAGCTACAGAGGTCCTGTAAACAGGAAAAGTAAAGTGATTCTCTTCTACAAGAAAGTAAATGGCTCGATACGCGTGACCCAAATGAAGATCGCCTATAATAATGTGTAGGATCTTCTCTCAGTTTTTTAATGTAAAGGAGAATAAACCAATTTGAGTGATGAGATTTTTATGTCAACTTTATCATTAAAATATGACTCAAAATCATTTGTTGTACTTGCCGGCTTCAATCTTTAAAAGTTTAGCAGAAAAACCAACAAAATATAAAACAATACAATTCGCTGTTTGAGATATAATAGTCTTCCTGCTACCAAAGTATTTTCTCAAAAACACATTGTTTTTCTATTTTCCTTTTAGTATATGGCAAGTAGCGAAACTTGGGAAAAGAAATGAATATTTTTTTTAATTTTTCTTGAATAATCAACTTATTTAACACTAAGTGAATTCCATTTGTAAATTGCATCAACTTAACATAGATGACATTGCCGTTTCCAGTTCTAATCTATGTTTAATTGTATTCTTATTTTACACAAAAATATCAAGTATATATAATAAATTTGGAAGATTTTATATATTATAAGCAAATTTTAAGAGTAAAAACATTTTTACATTTTCTTTCTGTAAAATATTTCATAAGTTAAAGGATATAAATGAATTGACGAAAATAATATCACTTTATTTAAAGATTATTGAATCATACACTGATATCTCATAAATATGAAATGTTAAGTAGATATATTTCATGATTTAGGTTCATGAACTACATCTACTTAATACTACATTGTTATTAAGGTTTTACTACATTTATAACTAGTGCCATTAACTAAAAGCAGTCATTAAGGACAAATACGAGATAACGAATATCCATCGGAGTTGATCTCTGGTTCTGCAGAACACTGTAAATAGCAGTGAGAGCATTAACAGGATATAATGAACCAAATATTTGGCTCCTTTAATTGAAGTTTCCAACTTAAAACCGGCCTACGGAAAGGGATCAGTTCCTGATTATTTCAACGGCAGCTTACGATTGTGGTCTTCTGAATCGAACGGCAATTTAATGATAATCATTCCTCCTCTTCGAATGCCGATCTCGTTCCGAAGTGTATTACACCGGATTAGAATTTGTTGAACAACACTGTCAAATCGTGCCTCGGTTATAATTAGTTTAAAATATCGATTAAAGCCTCGCATCGATTAACGCAGTTTTGGATTTCGAAGAGGCGTCTCCATAGCCCGCTTAATTGGATTGACTGGCGTTCCGTGACAAAAAGCGAATGGGCCAGAATGTCAAAATGGTGATCTTACCCTGATGGACCCGGTACTCATTAAGCCTCTCAGTTGCATGCCATCGTGGCATTGTTTTATCAAATTACTCTGTAACTAGTTCATTTGGGAATTTAAAATCTCCTTGAAATTAACAGTCGGACAATGTACTAGTACGTATCACAATAAAGTAGTTAAATGAGTTATCACGAGAAATCTCCGCCCTAATCAGGTGATTAATTTCTGTCCTAAATTTAAGATATTTGGCTCTGTCTTCTTAATGCACAGGAACTTTATAAATCTCTTATACATAAACGTTTCCATTTGAATTGGCCATAAATTTCTATTGAACAAAATATTATCAAATTTCATAAGTTTACAGAAGGTCATGAACTTTTATAATAAAAACTCACCATCATGATCAAATGTATGCACGTTATTTGTACAATGAAAACTATATTTTCAAATTTATATTGACGTAGAATCATTGATTTTAAGAAGTTTCAAACTCGTCTGAAATGCAAATGCGTGTAAGTATGCTTAAAATACAGAGGAATTTTTAAATAGCTTGCTCTAGTGAAGTTAAAATTAATATTGAGAATACATCTTACAAATCATTTCTTGTTTTAGCCATGAAGTTTTCCGTTATTTCACTTTTAAGGCTCTTTGACATTTGTCAGACCAGATGTGAACTTCACCACTGAACGGTAGGTGAAAATTGTGAAAAGGCTAGTTATTTTATCATTATGATCAACTGGAAATAAAAGCAATAAAAGGATGTGATAAGATTTAATATTTTAGTCTGGTTGAAAGACGTCGGAAATGTAGCATGATCCAGCCAAAATAAATTATGCTGGTAGAACCTAGGCACATTAATCTTTAGCTTTTAAAGTTCATGTTAATTGAAGAAGAAAACACTAGCTCAGGTATCAAGAATATCACTTGACCAAATTACTGGATGACTTTGACTGTGTTTAACTTTAGTTTGCAAAAATAAGCAGCTGAATACACGTGAAGGTATTTTAACCTTGCAAATAAAGATGCACTAAATTACACTATACTTTCCGCAAATCTGGATTATTTACAACATCTAACTTCCTAGGATGGTATAATCCATACGTTATTTTGGACTAAGAAAATGTATTGATTTGTTCGGGTGAATAAATAATTTCGACCTTTTTTCTCTTTATTGTTATATTTTAATTTTTCTAACATCTTTATTTTATCAAAAGAATTATTTAAATAATAAATTTTGTGCTTTGCTTAAAACGTCTTCTATTCTTTGTCATTGTGGAAGTTGTGGAATCATATACATATTTTACGTTTAACAGTTTTTCTAACTATAAATCACTAAAATATTTCCCAAAATTCCTATAGCATATGCATATAAATGACTTATTATCAGCAATAATCGCCCAGAAATGCATTTTATATTGCTAACTACAGGATAACACTCAAAAAATTTAAATCTTGTGAATAAGAATCAAACTTACAATCTCTTTAATATATTTAGAAATTCGGTCCTTAATCTCACAAAAATAATTTTTTTTATTTTGGACTGCCTGGTTCTGAATTACATTTTCCTAATATTTTTATTTTCAGGAAAATATTCAGTTCATCTATTGTAGAGTTCTACGTCCCAATTTATTGAAGCTTATTTCATCTTGACATTTTTCCAATACAAGAAAGCAAAAAACTGAATCATGATAAAACTATTCTACTCAATTTTATTACTGCTGTTACAATAAATTCGATATATGTTCTATTAAGTCTGACAAAAATCACAGAAATGTTCAACTGTAAGATAGTCCATTGATGTGATAGAATATGAGTATTTTTAGATATGTATTTACTCTAAATAAGCTAGGATGGTCATTTTTATTGAATTTAACTATTGATTATATTTTATGGAACTATTGTCATTGTTTAAATTATTTTATCTAAAAGAATATGTTATGTTAGAATTATAAATAGTTTTTATAAATTTAAAAAAGTATCAAAACTACATTTTTTTGATTTTTTTAATTTAAATTCATTCACATAGTTAATTACATATAAATAAAGTTGAAAAGCAATATATCATTAAAAAATTAATTCAAATGCCAACACATAATTATATAATAGTAAAACATTTGTAATTTAGTTTACATTTGTTTATTTTTGAGTGTTGATATTTTTGAAAATCAGAAAAGCTAACGAAGTTACATTCGGTCATACGTTCTTTTCCCTTTTCGGGTTTGGTTATCGTCCTATATTTGTCTTTTACATCCAAGAGCTAGGACTTATACAGTTTAGTGTTCTTTCAAAAATTTACAAATTTAAATGTCTAAGGTGGGAATTGAATCCACAAACTGCTGAACTGAAGGCGAAAAGCAAAGCACAGACATAGAAAATACATTTGAGATTAAATGGGGAATAGTGAATGAATGAGTTAACAAAAAATTATATGTATCGTATTAATTAATTACATGTATTGTTAACTTACTAATCTCTTCTCGAATAACTACAATGTTGTTTAGATTCTTTAAGCTATTCATGATTGTGATATGTTATCGGGAAGGTTTTTTTCATAAATAGGACTTAATAAAAACTGAGCAGACCAAATATGGTCATTAAATCTATCAAATATGTATTAAGTTTCCGTACATTTGATTTGTAGTAATTTCGACGTTTCTTTTTATTTGTTTATTTAAGTATAGGATTATTGTCCCTTGGCAACCAGTATGCCTCCTTTGGAAGGGAAAGTTCAAATAAAACTAGCCGGCCTTATTTTCTTCCCTTTGCTTTCTTCCCTACCCAGGAGAAATAAGACGTGGATATAAAAAGGAAACTTGCGTTGGAGAGCGGTGTGAGCTGTGTTGTTATCACAGACGGCAACCTCTCTATGAATGACTAAAAAAAGTGCAGTGTTTGCGCTTCTCAAGTCTTCCTTACATCTTGTTAATTGTTGTTAGAGTTATCAGTTTCTCTGCAAATGATTAAAATATACCTGGAATTTCTTAAGTCACTCATAGTTTTGTATTGTGTTTGTGATGCCTTAGAAATAAAATAAAATTATTATCTTACCTGTCAACTTATTAACTTTGAAAGATCATTTATCTATTAAATGAACAATTTGTTAATTGGATTATAATTTAATGTAACAAAACTTTGTGATATTGCGTCATTCTGTATAAAATAATTTGATACATATCCTAATGTGTAATTGTTAGGAAGGGCAGACAATTTTGAGCCCCGGTTAATTGAAATAATTAGTTGGTTCAAAAATTTCATGTCAACAGGAAGAATTCAGCATTTCTTGATTAATAAACAGAAGCTGAATTAACAATATAGTCTTTTACCAGAATAAAATCGAAGACATTAATTCAATTTCATTACACTAGTCTCAACAATACAAGTTGGAACAAAACATGTAGGTATTATTTCTTGCTGTGCATTCAGATTAAAATGTTCTCTATTAAATCAATTTATCGATAGCTATGTATATCAATTTAAATCAAAATTAAAAGCTTATAACGCGTTATGAATCAAAGTTTCAAAACATTTTTTGTCAAGCATAAATGATCATTTTCATTTATAGTTCAATACAATTTACCGAATGTACGTTATTAATTCCTTCATCTGAATATTTTTAAAACAATTGAAAAGCCTCGAACTCAACTCCAATGTCATTCAGAGCACAGACGATAAATGAGTAGAGAGAGCTTCTATCCAATCATAAGTTACCATAGTATAATTTATTATTCCTAACTAAGCACTCTTTAATGCAATTCAACTTCATAACCAAAGCAATTTCTGGGGATAGAAAATCAACTCCTTATATTAACAACATCCCTTGGCTATATTTAGGGCGTCGGAGACATAGTATCTTTGATCATTATTTGACGGAATCACGAAGAAGATTTCCTCTCCTGTAAACTTACGCATTGAATTGCTATTAGTGGAGTTTTTTTTTTCTCAAATTAAGTGAATTAAGCAAAACCTGAAGTAGCCCTGAATATGAACACACACATCTCTTAAATAGTAATTATTATTACATAGCTTAAATTCATAAAATTTTGAAAAAGGCAACAATTTTTATATACAATGATGTCATAAAATTCCGATGCAATTTATTCAGTTTTGATTTAAATTTTTATTCCATATGTAGTTTGGTAGAAGTTATTTTTATCTCAATATCAATAAAACCATTTTATATTTAATTACATATAATTTATTTTATTTATAATTAAATTATATATAATTAAATATAAAATGTGGATCTTTTATATAATCTTTTATATATATACATAAAAGATTATATAAAAGATTACAGATTATTATGGAATTATATATGATTAAATATGAAATTATACATATCTGATAAAGATAATTCGCTATCTATATCAGATTTGGTTCAATCAATTTATTTTTGAAACGGTTTAGTCAGCGAGAAATCAAAGGGAAAAATGTGATAATGTTAAATCAGTTTCCCCATGAAAAAAATAGCTAAAGAAGTTTTATGAAAACTTAAGCTTATTTCACTGGCAATCATTTTCAAAATATTTAATAAAAAAAATAAAAAAAATAAATAAATAAAACGTTTTTGACTTATGTCTTTTTTTACCGAAATGAATACCACGATTTTATTTAAATTTTCACAATTTTTCATCAGTTTGTAATTAATGGTAAAATAACGTGTTAAAAATGAATTGATATGTGAACAATATTTATTATTATACAGTTATATTAACGTCTTACACAAAAACAAGTTTAAGAAATATTAACTTTTAACTTTAAAAAGTTAATAAATTAACTTTCACTGTAAAAAAGGATTGTATAAATTGAGGAATAGACAATTTTGTATATGTCAGATAAAAGAACTCAATGGCGAAATAAGTGAAAAAAAAAGCTTATACTAAGAAAGCAAGTTTAATGACACGGATTTACAATAACTGCATACATCGAGAATCCCACCCATGAGTCATTTGCATATACTTACTTTTTGTTGCGGTAACTCACAAATGGGCTTTCAATGTTTGCGGAATGGGCGTTTTCGAAAAATGCTAACATTTATGTCTTTCATTAGATCCCAGTCATTAACTGATCTTTTTTATTGATATATGTCTTAAAATATATTTCGAATTTATAAGCCTAAATAGAAATATTATCTGCTTATTGATATTTTTTCATGATTTCTCTTTTTATAACATTTACTTAATTTTTTTTAGTAGTATATGGTATATCGAAATATATTGAATTATATGTTCTCGCACATTGACTATACTGCACTTCTAATATAATAATCAGATTATTTTATCGAGATAAATTTACATGAAATTATTCAATCCAATAATTTACTGTTTCATGTAAGCTATAACCTCAAATAATAAAGAGGCATAGTAAAATACAATCAATGTTGTTTCCTTAAAATGATTCATCATTTTCATTGAAGAAATGGTTTGCGAGAATAGCTTTCGTGCTTCACTTTGTAATATTTTAGAAAACAACACTCACAAGTTGAAGGAGGTTAGACTTCTTACCTTCCGTTTCATACTTCATTGGTCTGATTCCCATATTGAATGTCAAAGCTTGATGTCACAATAATATGTTTCAATTGAATTAGATTTCGTATGAATAAGGTGACATGAAAGATAAACAACTGAACCGAAGCTAACGCACATAATAATTTTAATAATAATAATTATATAGTAATCTTAAGAAGCTGAACTTTATACAAATGAGCAATTTTAAATAAACGTGTTCACATAAGTCGGTTTTGTTCTGTTAAATGTAGTATACTTGAAAAAAAGCCACGCACATAAAAAAAAAAAAGCCACACACATATACTTCGATACATGTTGCAATCAGATTATTTATTTGAGTATTGCAATATTTTAAGTTAGAAATTAGTTTACAATAATGGAAATTAACTAAAGATGACACTTCAGTTTGAAACCTCAACAATGTATGCACTACATTTTGTACATTAGAGTAAAACGTATATTAAAACTATTTTAGGAGAATTCAGAGCCCTATATGATTATATCTGAAATTATATTACATCAGATTAGTGATTTTACACAAAGCGGTATTGATGATTTTTTCCCGCTAGAGTACCTTATATGTTCTGTTAGAATCAAGTAATTTTTGGCAATTATTTATAAGAATGTTCACATTTACAATTTGAATTCATTTCAGTACAATGACAGAAAATAGAAAAAATGTAGAATAATATTACCATTTTAGCTGCAGACACATCCTGGTATACGCACATAAAATTTAAATTATATGTGTTATTATTTATTGTCTATTGAATTAATTGATAAATCAATAAATTAAATATGCATGCTGCAATAAATAAACTTGTTACAAAACGATCCATTTACTAGAGAAAATACGTGTAGCTACGAAAATGTTCATGTTGTTAACTTGAACATTATAATATTTAAAAAATGCACTATTTTCTCTTATTTAATATTGACTTGAAAAGGATAATTTTATGATATTTGAAAATTGTTGCAAGGTATTTTATTATAAAATAATTTCAGTATATTGCTCTCTAGATAGATTTTTTGAAAAAAACTGCATACATGTATCACAAATGAAAAAAATCGCAAAGTGTCTCAAATACATCGACAGTTGGCTTACAAAACACAGAACGAAACATTTTATTTATACGATAATAAAGAAATTAATGTTTCGTTCTGTTCATAGGATCGAACGTGTAACCTTCACCTCATGAGAGCACTATTTTTTTACTAGAATATATTCAAAGCCACATTTTAATTATCTGCTCTAGGAGACTGAATAAAGTAAAATTATATATAAAGCTATGTTTCTTCTTTGAGATAAAATTTCGAAATGATAATATCATTCGAGTTCCGATGATACATTTCTTTTAATAGACGTAATTTTTTTATCTGGTAAAATTATTTTTCTTTGTCATGCTAAAATTAAGTTATTTCATCCAATGTATGACATTAATATATAATTTATTTATATATTAATTATCTTATTTGTTCAAACTTTTTTTATATATTTATTCAAAGTTTTCACATATGTCAAATTTACTAAAAATTGGCAGTGAATTGAATTTTAAATAGATTACCTACAAAAGGATTTTTCTTTGAACCTTTAAGAATAACATTTCTACTTTATTTCAATAAATTAATTTTCATTCATTTACTAATAAAAAAATAATGTAATTTTCATTATAATTTAAAATAATACCTAAACTTCGCTATATATTCTCCAATTATTTCTTTAAAAAGTTTTCCAGCACTTCTAATGTCACAGAAATTTAAGTAAAAGATTATTTAAATTGCAAAGGTATAAACTTTGAAAAATAACATTATGGAATCATATTTCCTTAAAAGCCCTATCATATAATAAAAGCATGAGGTAAAGTGTGGGGGAGATGTGACATATTTTTATTGCCTTCCCCCAAGCCCTAAGTGACTCGATCAAGCATTTGAAGTTTATTCAATCGGCGTTTTATGGGAATGTATGAATCCACGGGAGGGAGTGTACTTGTGTGCGCCATTCGCTTTCGGCTTACTGACATATGCTCATGCAGAATGGGGTAATCGTTATGATAAGGAACATAATAGGGCACATCGCTCGGAAATTTAAATCGGTGCTTTTATTGCTTTTGTCGAATGTTGCGCACCAAATTTAGAAAAACTGATACAGCTCGCGAAATCTGCTTACATTTCGGAATTGTATGTTCCTGTAAGGAGGGCACTTTTACATTTGTAAAAGTATGGTTGTATTTATACTTAAAGAAGTGATATAGCTTATTGATTTTGAATAGTTTTCATAAATGGTTTTATTTTGGAAATGTGATTTAAGTAATACTTATACAAATTATTTTTTCGGGAACTATGTCTTTATTTGAAAAAGTCTAAAGATATATTTTGAAGGAAATTAAATTTTTTGGGAAGACTTCTACATTAAAAAAAATTATTATTGAATCTAAACCATTTCAATAGATAACTTGCACAATTTTTTCAAAGTTGCTAGATTTCCTAATGACTAATTTTTTTGAAACCGTAATTAATAATATGTTAAATTCGTTCATTTTTTTCATAGTTAGAAAGTTACTTGCTTTACTTTTAGTTATATATATATATATATGATTTATATTATATTACTTTTTGTATTTCTCCGTATATTATAACAAAAATATATTGAATTTGTTTGTTTAAATATTTTTTAAATTATGAAAAAATTGGGAAATATAAAACTCATTTTTAATGATTATTATTTCGGGTTTTTCTATCTTAAAGAAAAAAATATTTATATTTCTCAAACCTAAGAATGTTTGATTAGTTGCATTGCTACCTAAAAACTAAAATCGTATGATTATCTTGATAACTAATACATTAAAATGAAATAATGTATCAATAAGCTGTCATTTTCATAAGACCTTACACACTAAATTATTCTGCAAAATTCGAACACATTATAGACAATATTATGAATGAAAACGTAGTGTTGCCAATGCTGAATCTGAAATTCCTTCGGGCCACCGATATCATTCTTAAACTGCCAAAATAAACTCACAATCAATGATAGCATGCATTATCTTGTTAATTCAATTAATATTCCTGCATTTTCCAAAAAAGAATTGACACTAACCATAATTTTATACTCAAATAATGGTTGAAGGGAAAAGAATGAAAACTATGTATTCTCCCTTCCTCGAGGAATCCCTCAATGTTTGTTTTCTCCTTTATTTATTCAAGCAAGAAGAGACGAAAAAGTTTAACTAGTTGTGGATTTTTCGAGCTACATTTTATGAATAATTTATAATTCTGACAGCGCTATCTCGGAAGAATATCCGGTAGAGAAGACGCGGTAGTCCACCTGTGAAAAAATACTTGTGGCATTATTCCGAATAAAAATCTATTCCAACTGTGATAAATGTGCCTTTAAGTTTGTTTTTAGGATGAGAGCATGTACAAAAAATGCCTGACAATAAGCCAAAAATTTAAATCTAACAAAAATGAAATGTATCGTTGATGTATAAATCATAAATGAAGTTAAGCGTCGAAAAGAAGCAGATGCTTTTGTATTCAGCCCAAGGAACCAGCTGAATTTGTTAGCAAAATTAGTATTATTGAAAGAAACCGCTTTAGAGCTAAAAAGATTGATTACTTATTTCGAAAGGGTAAAGTCTTTTTTGTTGTTCTTCTGCTCAAGTATAGAGTTGAGTTGGTATATACTTCTGCTGTTGTAATTGATGACTTTCCAGAAAGTTGAGCTGTTCTCAGTATCTACTCTTGTGATGGGGAATATTTAGGATGCTAACTGCATTTATTAGCTGCAAGAGTTATCTGTTTTCTTTACGGTATCATGAAACAGAGAAACACATTGCTAAAAAACCAGGAAAAGTTTTTTTTTACCGTTTACTCTCTTCAGTTTATGTTTATTATATTTGTTAAATTGTTTTTTTTTTTCTTTCTCTCTTGACATCTTTAACTTCTACCATTAAAACAAATCGACTGCAATTTAAGATTTATAAATAAATGTTATATTTACTTATTTTAGAGACATTTTTTAAAAAAATTGGTTTTAAATATTATCTTGAAATCAATGATAACATTGCAAATTATTAAATGAGAGGAAACATTTAACATTTAATTATGCTATCACGAGTTGGTTAGAGTTCACTTGATTGTTAGATTTTCTTGCTAATATTTGATTCTCTGATTGCGTTGAATTCAAAATGCCACTCATTTCGTTAAAAAATATTAATTAAAATTTGGATGAGTATCCTACATGCGAAGAAAGATTTCATAATTGAATTATTTGCTGGTGTTTTAATGATACGTTACTGAAGTTCTCAGAACTGCACAATGTACATCAGTCAATACTTTGTCAAAAAATTTTTAAAATAATCTTAAGTTTATTTTAGTTTCTGCAATTCAATGTAATACTTTATAAAAATGATTTTTCAAATATCTGTTCTTAAGAAAATAAGTCAACTCCTGCAAATGTCCAAAAGTTTATTAGAAATGTGTTTTCCATTTTACATAGCTTAAAATGTCTGGAATCGATTCACTGAAATTGTATGTGAAAGGAATGCTGCCTGCCCCATTAAGCCCTTTTGTGTCATTTGTTATAGCATCATGGAATTTTCTAGAATCGGATAAGTACACAGAACTCTCATTTTATAATTTTCCGTTTTCCTGATTTGCGTTTAGATTTGTCAAAGACATTTCCTTACAATTCACATGTAAATTATATTCGAAGTTTTATTCGAACACAAATTCATTTTCTCCATGAAGCTGGGAAGATGAAAACTTCTGATGCTTTCAGTAATAAGATTTCACCTTATCACTTTGCTTACAATAACATAATTGTTTTATAGAAACTGTATTTGTGTTGAAATTATCGTTAATTGTTATATTTTATACATAATGGTTTATTTTCATTATGAATTCCCGAAAATTGAAAATAAATTTCAATCATGAATAATGAATTTATTGTTTAAGAATTTGTTAATGAAATAACGAAATAATCAAAATAAATATTTAACTTTTTAATAAAAATAGACAAAACGCTTTATAACGAATATATACCAAAATCAATGTACACTAATGATATACAATTTTTTTGTTATATAACAAAATTAAAAATATCATTGTAATTTAAGATTTTTACAGTTCATAGCATCATCAATTAATTTATCCTGACAAGTGTGTCGACTTATTAAAAATATATCATAATTTTGATTTATTTAATAATCATGAGTTAATTTATAATTACATTATGATTAAGATAAGTTTATTTTAGACTGCTACAATCATTCATGATCATAATTTAGTTTAGGATCGAATTCAACAAAATTCAGCAATGAAATTTCATTTTATATCGTAAATGAAGTATTCTATGGAAAATAGTCGATATTTTTAAAATGCAATTAACGCTTAGCTTGTTATCTCTTATACTACCATTCTATTAAAAAAATCTTTAGAAAAAGATAATAAAGATTTTTAATTTGTATCACAAATTGGCAATAAATGATTTCATACTTATATTTAAGAAAACAGTACCTATATATATATATATATATATATATATATGTAGATAAAGAGAGAGACATTTCATGCAGTATCATTCCCTTTACAACTTTTACTTAGTATAATTATCTCTCTTCAGAATTGTTGTTTTTCTGTATACGACATTAAAATTTAAATTGGAAATTTTCAAAGCTTTAGTTTATGTATAATTTATAATGTTAACAACGGAATCCTAAAAAATATTGGAAATAAGAAAAAAAGTAGTTTACATTTAAAAATAAGCTTGTTTTATTATTCAAAGTAATGCTGTTAATCTGAAAAATATCTCGTATTTATTTTTTGTGTTAAAATTTATACAGGAATAAAACATGTTAATACTTGAAACCGTAAACAATTGAAATATATGCTTTAAACAAACTTCATTGAGTCATTTAAACATAATAAAGAATTATTTGTGTTGTTGTTATTATTATTAGGACGCCTACTGAATTCATAAGCAAAGTAATATTACTGAACAAGGAACTTCTCAGTGGCAAGATTGATGACTCTTTCGGATAGACACAATATTTCTTGTTGTTCTTTCGGAACATATTGTTGAACAGAGATATGCAGCTGCTGTTGTAGTCGATGAGCTTGCAAGATATTTTACTGCTCTTAGTATCTACTGTTGTGGCGGAGGTTTATGAGAGACGATGCTTACATTTATTTGCTACTCATCCTTTATTTCTTGGTATCATGAAAAATGATCAAAAATTAGAAACAGAATAAGAAAATTCTCTTATTATTTTTTCACTATTTTTATCGTTAATTATTTTTTCATAAATTCATATATCGCTTTTATTTGCTTAGCTAATGAAAAGGTTCGTAAATATTTTTTAATATTTGTAAAAATATTAATAAAAATTGTCTAAAGAATGTAATGAATAACAATTATATTCACAATAAACTATATAGAGAAGTAAATGGAATGCTGAAATAATATATACACATTATAATAAATTGGCACACGGATATCAAATGCGAAAGGAAAAATGCCTCCTGTAGAAATATCACATACATGGTCAACCAATATATGCAAATTGCAGGAAGGCACCTGTAATTTGCCTGATGACACTGTGTGTATGTAATATTAATTAAAGATAAATACGATAATTTTTGAATTCGATAGTATAAATTTCATTTATTCTAAAATGTTCGACACAATTTAGAAAAAATACGAATTTAATATATTATATTTTGATGTAATTTTTCTCAACATTTTTTTTTGTATTGATTATTTTACTGTAAAATTGAAAGGTTAAATATTCAGAAATGAAGTTATTACACAATTGAACTTCTACATAATTACATATCTATAAATATTAATTTATCAATGAATCATTAAACTATTAAAATTAATTATTCATTTATTTCATTGTATTCTATTAAGTATCCCTGGTGGATTAAAAAATATTATTCAGTATTTTATCTATATTTCCTCGGGTTTTCTGTTTTTCCTTAAATATTGCAATGTGTGATGATTTGTTATAATTTGCTTTAAAATATGTTAAATTATCTTCAACGAATAAAATATTATTTAATTTTTGATTTAAATTAGTACAGGTAATGAAAAAAATTTTTATTTAAATAATTTGACATGCTTAAAAAATTAGTTTTAATAAGGTTTGGAATTTAATATATGTATAACAGTGCACTACATATGTTGAACTGATGATACAATTTCTACATCTGCCTGGAGCTTATAGATTTGTTTAGATAAAATCTTCTGTAATACTAATGCCTATTTTTTTGACAGACATTAGTATTTACAGATATTTTTTGAAAAAAAAAAAGATTATAAAAATTTGTATAACATGTTTGGGTAAATATGGTATTAGAAACCACATAACATCTTTAAATATAACTAAGGGTGGAAATCAAAAATCAATAAGCCTCCTAACCATCCTTGTTTGCTTAGAATAAAATAAAATTATAATAAAACAAGAATAATAAGAAATTTTTATTTTAGTATATACACAAATAAGAGCATGTGAACTCTACTTAAAATGCCAATAGTTAAATTTATCGTTTCTTATGTTTGTCAACCCCGTATTATGAAAAACAATGTGAATCTGAAATCAATATCAAAACAAAGAACTTAAAAAAATGCATTTTGTGAAATTTACTTTGTTATCAATTTTCTCTGAATATTTAATTTTCAATGAGAAAACATAAGATGCAAAATATTATTAGAATATATAGCTGAAGGTTTTATTTTACAAAGAATAATTTTTCAAAACATAATTACAGAGATGCGTATTTTATAGGTTATTCTGCTTTACTCTAATTAATACAACATTTTTAAACTTTTAATTTGGATTTAATAAAAAAAATAGTTGTTATTTCGTTAATTAAAATTGAGTGTCTGAAAGCACTTAATAATGTAATATAAGGAAAAAAATTATAAAAACTATTTCTTAATGATGAAAATGTAAATTGTTACGTGAAGAATCAAAATAGCCTTAAAGAAATATGAGCCTGATCATTTACACCTGATTTAATTCAATGTAGGAATCATGAATTTTAAATGAAATCTTTTAAAATGTAATGAGTTTTACTAAAAACAAATATCCATTCTTTTTAACTCAAATGTCTTGATTTCGTTAGAGTCGTTTCTTTTAATTTCTGTTATAAAACTAAAAGCATATATGTTCCGCTTTTGCGTTATTATTCCTTGCTGAAAAATTAAATTCTCGATTTCCTATATTTTTAAAATGAAAGAAGTTTCGTATAATGTCTAAGTACAATATTTGTTTTTAATTTTTTAACCAATGTTTGAATTATATTTTTCTTATGCATTTTAAATGAACTTTGTATTTTGTAATTTATTTTGACTTTAAAATGCGAGATACATGAAGAGAGAATAAAATTAACCTGAAAATAAAAAATATTATTTAATAAAAACTGTTCATTATTTGACTTTGTAATAGAAAGAGAAATCTCTGCCTCTAACTGTTAATTTTGATATTTACCTCTTAGAGTTCTCAGCATTAAACATTTTTTTTTAGATTTTTATTGGTAGCTTTTCAAGTGTTAAATATTCATACATCTTTTAACTTAATTAATAAATTTGAATATTTCTTTACAATACCTTATGTTTAGTTAAAAATATGAATTTCCAAAAACATTTTAATAATTTACGTAGTTATGATCTAGTTTTTTTTCTTAAAGGTGATTTGTTCATTATTTAAAAAGTTTTAATGTAATTTAGAATTAGAGTGATGCTTATTGTAATTACATTATTTTGTATTATTATCAATTTTATTTATGGTTTCAGATTTTTACTTTATTTTGCATCCATTTGATAGATTAATAAAAAAATACATGGTATATCGGAGTTAAAGTTTGTTAATTTCCAAAAGCAAATCATCAACACTCAGTATTTATATACTTTTCTTGGATTTGAACACACAGTTAAAAGGTTATATTTGCTGATATTGTGGTAATATTTGTTTCACCTTTAGAACAGACACGTTTTGAAATAACTTCTTAGTTTCAATACAAAATGTTAAGTAATATTGAATATTAGTATTATATTTTTATTTCCTATTTATTGCATATTTCTTTTATAATTTATATTGACTTATTTTACTTTTTTAGATAATTTCTTAATTTCAAATGACACCAGCTGCTATTTTTTTATTTAAATGTATGCTCTTTATGTAATCTACAGTCCTTGAAACATTTTCATTTTTAATATACAATGATCTGAAAAATTGCTGAATAAGATTTTTTGATTATACAATTACACAGATGTGTAATTCACATCGACAAAAATTTCCCCTTAAGATTTATAAAATTAATATGTTGTATAAATTAATAAAATTAACCAAATATTGGTTTTCAGGGCACAGAAATAATTTATTTAAAACTTGCAGCTTAAACTTGATTTATATAGAAGATAAAAATGGTGATATGCATGACTGCTCGAGTTTGTGAAGAAAATTTAAATCTTTATTAGGAAATTTAATTTCTTTATTGTACTGAAGCACTTGCAATGCTTGCCTACTCGTTTAATTTTTATCCAAGTCTATTGTTTTGTAATTGCAAAAAACTGTTAATGGGTGAAATGTATTTTTAACATTTTCAGAAAAATTGTATACGATGGGCATTACATCCAGATTATTTCCGGAGCAAATCTATATTTTAAACTTTTCCGCCTTACAAAAATCTTCAACTGTCACATTACGAATCAAAAGACTATAGTTGCTAATGTAAGGGAAGAACGAATATTACTATAAAGCATACTTGAGAGATAAATTACTCTGTACAAAAGTTGTTCCCTTAACTAAATCTCTTTGCAGGTTTCTAAAATTTATTCGGCAATCAAACATTATTTCTTTTCATATAACAATTCAGAATTTTCAAAATGTGCCATGATGTTCCTTGTTCAGAATTATAGTTTCAGAGCATGTCAGAAGATAGATTAAAAATCAAAGTTATCTCTTGTGTTAAG
This sequence comes from Latrodectus geometricus, assembly GCA_026290005.1. NCBI lineage: Eukaryota > Metazoa > Arthropoda > Arachnida > Araneae > Theridiidae > Latrodectus > Latrodectus geometricus. The sequence goes on from JAPDSC010151463.1 coordinate 393,371, forward strand.
TGCATTACACACTATTCCTGCTCCGTGTTTTAGCTGCTATCAAAATTAGCAATCTGATGCTCAGACTCACATCATACTGATTGCATCAGGCAAGTTATACAATTCAATGCTGTGACACTTCTTTCCTGTCTGACATTTGATTTTCCTCACCTATTATTCAGATGTTACATATGATAAACATATGAAATATCTGATGAATTACCAAATTGCTGTTTCTGTGATTTAAAAACGTTATTCAGACTTGAACTGGTATTATAATTGAACTTCTCTTTCATAGTAACTAAGATGTATTCTTAACTTTTTAATCATGCAGTCATTCACAGATTGACTAATGAATTGCCTATAGGCCATATCACGCTGTGACAGTATACAATATTTTCTTATTAATAATTCATTGTTCAATATTAATATTTCATTGTACATCGAATAACAGATTTTACAAATTGTTGAAAGAACATTGATGTTCCTCGTACTGTTCCCCCATTCTTTTTGACATTTCCTATTTGAAATGTCTTATGACACAAGAAAAATATGAATACACTCTCATTTCCCTTTGTTATACTTAAATACGCTGCTTTAATAAAGCCTAATCTAAGCAACTGATTCATGCTTAGGAATCTGAAATTGTTTTCAATTTTTATCCAAAAATTTTCCTTTTACGTCTTTATTTTGTATATTCCACAATATATTTATTAGTTTTGATATCGAAGCTTAGATCTTTATTGACACTAACAAGTTCCTGAAGACTATCTCATGTAAAATGATGATCCAAAATGAAAACATTATTAAACCATCGCTTAAATAATGGTAAATAATCACGTAAGTAAACCGATTTATTACCTGCAAGAAAAATATGTAATGTGCAAAATCTTAAATAAATGCCCAAACATATTTATATTTGCAGAGGTATGTCATTATAGTTACATTGTTTGTTGGTAATGACAATATAGAACATAATAAGTGAACAAAGCCTCCTAATAATGAATTGTTATGTTGCCCTAATTATGAGTTAACATTTGTTGAGGTCCCTGTTTCCTGCTGTACCAACAATGGAAAGTTATGCTACAAATTGTTACCATGTTTAAGTTAATAGAATGACAAATACTTAGTTTGAATTAATTACAACTTTTTTTATAGCTTTTTATTAAACTTTTTTTGTTTTGTCCTTTAAAATATAAATAAAGGGTTTTATTAAAATGTTACTGATTAAGCATTATTGACTTTTGCATTATTTAAAAAAATATTTGATAAATCAATAGAAAATATTATTAATGATTGTTTTAGGATCAATTTTTGTGAATTTTTATACGGAGCTATTTATGCGTATTTGTCTCAATTGAAATACCAGAATTCAATTTTGTTAAATTAAAAGACGTAGAAATATACCATAACTATAATATATAACTATATAATGTACCATAACTGGATATATATTTATATATAATCGTTATATTATTATAATGGGAAAATAAGGGTTTATGGGAAATATTTAAGTTTACTTTCTTTAATTATGAAATAGTCTTCTGTGTAATAAGTTTTTTAATTTAGTATTTGGCATAGTTTCAATAATAGGTATTTTTGTCCATTTCTGCATGGATAACAAAAAAATATGGTTTAGTTAAAATTTTATATAGGATTCTGATTCCAAACCTACATTATTTAACTCTCCCCATATATATTGAAGATGAAGCTTAAAGTTAGACTAAAAATGATATAAGGATGGAACATAATTTAGATATATACCATGAATTTACTGAAGCTATGACTTTTGAGTCTATACATTTCTCTTAAAACCGTAATAAAAACCATTTAAGAATAAAAGTATATTCAAAGTCATTAAGTTCCTTTTATCGGCATTACTTTAGTCATTAATAGCGTCATAATTACAAAATTGAGTTAAAATATTCGTAATTTTGAGTTTAATTACATAAGTTTTGTATAATTATATATGCTGTCATTCAGTACATTTGCTGAGAAAAAATGAGCTAGCAGATAAATTCTCATTGTTGTTTACATAATTTCTCAAATTATGTAGAAGCAAGTATGCGTGTTCCTACATTTTCAAACATTTTTATACTCAAATTCCGATGCATTATTATGAGTTCGTTATTTATCTGTACATTTATTATTGCTTAATGATATGTTGATGATGCTACAGTTATTGCCAGAACTTCTATTAATCAGCCATATGTATTCTTCTTCTTTTTGATGATTCAAGAACAATTACTTGTACTTTCATCCCATCAATGCACGATTCAATATTTGCTCATGCATACTTGATTTCATTCGCTGCCACAGCATATGAATCGAAATTAATAGGGCAAGAGGAAATGCCCTCTTCCCAACCCTATTTTTCAAATCTAATAAAGTTCATAACTCTCGTTCTCTGCATGATCAGTCTGGGCAGGAAATTTGCTTCGCCCACAAGAAAACTAAGAAAATGAGAAGAGACAGAAAGAGAAAGGAAACTCAAACGGGTTCCAGATTTCTAGAGAGACGCTATGCATACGTTATCCAGGAAAAGGATCCGCCTTTACACTTGGCATTCCTCTCCCGTTTCCGGGAAAAATCCTGCGACTGAGAACTCGCACGCTCGATACATGTAAATGATGGGAAAGATGGAAAAACTTTCTCCGTTTTTTTCCACTTGGAAGGGAAAAGTGAAATATTGTAGAGCTCCTCACTGCTTGTATCAAACTATGTATGGAATAAATTCATAACGAAAAGATTGCGAGCGGTCGTGCGTGTTTAGGGATTTTTAAGGGAAATTTTTTTTTTTCGCCAATACTTCCTTTAATAAAGAAGTCTCAAAGTCAGCAGGGGGCATTAAGTCTCATCCTACTTTATATGCATTTGAAGTCCAAAGAATTAGATGACTTCAAATTGAAAGAGAGCCGGGCATATTGGATGTCACTGATCATTATGAACCAGATATGTGTAAACTTTTGCAAATATGGCGAGAATATCTTTCTTGCCTTTCACACATTTTTAATCTTCCAGTGAAGTGAGCGATATGTAAAAACTTCTTCAAGTGTTCTCGATATTTGAAATTCAAATAAGCTGCAGATTTATTCAAATCATTAAAAGCAAGCAAGTTAAAATTTACTTTTCTAAAGCTCGTTGGCAATAAGTGGTGAGAATCTGAGTTCGAGATTTAATGAAACGCTTTTAAATATTTTTATTATATTTTAATAAAGTTTTTATTTGCATGTCGATTCAAAATGAAAATTTTAAATCTTACATCTTTTCAAGTAAAACTTTATGTATTCTGGAATTGGAAAACGTAGCTTTTCTTTTTTTTCTTTGCTTGATAATGCTTGTTTGAAAAATTAATAATTCATATGAATAATTCCCAAATCCTGAGGATATTTTTAATACTTTAGCATTTCAATTTCTTTCCATAAAAGGGTCAATTTGAATTTTAATGTTTTGCTTCTTAGGGACTACAATATTGTCTGCAATTAATATCATGAGGAATTTATTAATCATAATTATAATAACTGAAAAATATTAGCTTTTACACTTTAAGATAATTAATATATTTTTGTAAATATTTAAATTTATTTTAATCCTAAAAATCCATAATATGATTGTATTTACACTTTTTTTCAATCTTTTTTATACCTATTTTTCTATTCTATTTACACACACACACAACACACACACATATATATATATATATATATGTGTGTGTGTGCGTGTGTAAGCAATAATTACAAGGCGTTATTTTATTCAGCTTTCATATTTAACTTTTTACAGATACACAAAATTATACAATAGGAAACAAGAACAATATGTTTTACTAGAGTAAGCATATATTCTAAAGTTAAAACTAACTCCAAAATGAATTGTATTTATTTTATAGTGTATCACGTGTATCACACACACAATTCTAATTCTCTAGACACTTATTGTATTGTATTTTAGCAACCAAATAAACGATGTCAAAATTTAACCAACTATTATTCAATTATTAAAATTGAAATATTACCTAGAAATTATATTTACGGCTGCAATAGCTTCAGTGTCTTTCCAAAATATTTATTTATTTTAAGATAATAAAAATAACTGCAATTGAACGTTAAACCTTATTTCAATCGAATGACATTTTTTCTCAAAATAGAAACCTAAAATGTCGAGAGTTCGAAAGGATATTTTCATTTATTTTTATGATAACAAAAATATTTAGAATATCTTTGTTTTGTTTCCACTTCATATAGTTCATTCAAATGTGGAAGTCTAATTATGAATTTTTATAATTTTGAATTATAAAATTTACTTTAAATTGTAAATATTATGCAGCCTAAAATGCGTTTAATGACTTTAGATATATTGCAAGTTACATGTCATTAATAAAAATGAAATTTTTGGTTGATTTGTTGGTCGTATTCTAAAGCCTATAAAAAAGTAATAAAAATAATTGCCAACAATTTCATTTAATGAATATTCAACAATTACGTTCAAAATTGGAATTAGGGGATTAATATAATTATGCCTGGAAAACCTTTTTTATAATTTCTTTTATATCTTATTTCTGAAAATACGACAAAAATTCTTTTCTTGTGCGTGCCACTTGACATCTTTAAGGATCCTCCAGTAATATAAAATACCCAAATCCTTAATTATATGTATATAATTTCGAATGTTAAGAAGCAGAATCAAGACTTAATTCTGAGATATATTACCGGAACTTTTTATCATTTCAGTCTTATTTAACCCATGTCATTCTTTTTTCTTCTTATTTTCCCCATTTAGGGAAGAAAACGGCTGTCTTTAATGAAGCCCCCACATAAAAGACGCAGAAATAAGATAATTCAAATCCGGAGGACCGCTGCCTGAATGCTCCATATTCACCCGGATGAAAATGAGGCACTTTCCAACATCTGCGACCAATTAATCCGAGGGTTGAGTGACGCTGTTATTTATTATTCAAGCTTGAGAACCTATGAGGGATAAATAAGCAAAATATTCCCTTTTTGTGTGCGTCTCAATGCCATAACGTTTGCCTCATTAAGAGAACCTTCTCTTTGATTTACACAGAGTAAAAGATTAATCAATATCTTCCTTCGTTTTTTCCCTTTGATGAGGAAAAAAAAAGGAAATTTTGTCTTCTAATTCGCTCTAATTATGTGTTTGGGGTTAAGAAATGCCGCGTTAAAGCGTGTGTTTCTGACATTTATATTAGTTTCTTACTACTTTTGTAAACTGAACGAGAGATTTTCTTTTTTAAATCTTTGAAAAAAGTTAAGAACCTTTTTTTTTTTTTTGGTCTGCGAAGATAGATGAATTAAGTTTATCCTTGTGACTGTACTTCAAGATGATAAACGTGAAGAGTGAAATGTTTCGTTTAAGAACTTTTTAATGCAAGTTTTAATTAAAGAGCTGTTTGTTATATCTGAAATTCTTTGGTTTTGAAAGACAAATAAAATTTTATTAATAAAAATTCAATTAAACAATAAAAAATAAAATTCATTTCATTTTGTCATTCAGTTGAACTCACGAAGAGTACAGGGAGTTTGAAATTTAAAAAAAGTTCCTATTTCAAAGCTATCCTCAGGTTAGCAAAAATTGTGAAATTTTGTATTTAAATAGATGAACGGATAATATAATTTTTTATTTATTATTATTTTGTCTTTCAAATAGTTTATTAGAGTTTCATATATATAAAATATGTACTCTACATTTATAAATAAAATATGTGTATTGTTATATTCATTAAATAACTTGAATTATTCTATTTATCAATTGAAAATTAAGATCATATATTTTTTTTATGATGTGTTTTGCAGTTTTTTTTAAAGAAATTATACCTTTAATATAAATTTTTATTAAAGCATGAATTTTATAAATATCCTTATTTCTAGCTATTTTCAAAAATTTTAAAATTATCATGTTTCACGAATGATAAAAGTATATGCACAGAAGTATTAAACATTTGTTAAAAAATACTGTCTCCAAAATCAAAAAAGATTTAGAATTTTTATGATTTCTCAGAAATTTTAAGTGTCTCTTAAGTTAAAAATTACTTTATTGATCGTGGAGGACAAACTGATCTAGGTTGTCTTGAAATGTCTTTTAAGAATACTATATCCTATACAATGTGTAAAAGAGAACTCATGAAAAGTTCTAATATGTTGCAAAGTGATTTCTTTTTGAAATAACGATGAATATCACGGATCAATCTTATAGCATGTCAGCAAATCGTTTTGATATTTACTTCATAGATAGAGTATGTTCAAGAATAAATATTTCAAAACATTATGCCATCATTTTCATTGAATGGCGTATAATCTCTTAGGCAGAAATCAATTTTTTTTTATTCACAAACTTAGAAAACATATCTATTTATTGCACGTCCAAATAAAAATGACTAGGAATTTGTTTTGAGTGTGCAATCAATATTTCATGAATATACTGAATTTATGACAAAATTATTAAGAAATTAAGCGCTTGAACTAAAATCTATCATTAAAGTTGTAGATGCTTTGTCCAACTGAAGTGCAACCTTGTCTGTTGAGACTTACAAAATAAATTTCCTACTTCTCATACCAGACTCATAAAGAATATCTTCAAAATTCATTCAAATCATTACTACAAAGTTACAAGCCAAACAATTTTTCTGTTAAAATGCACGTTCATAATCATAAATTAATTGTAAGTTGCCAAACACTCTATATAATGTTTTATAATACATATTATTTGGCGGAATTATTGGTAATTTTATTAATTTCCAATTCATTTATTATTTTCGCTTTTATTTTCTATTCTAAAGTGTAGAATTTCGCTTATAAATTTATGTAATAAATGTTTAAACTTTCTTTTTTATTTGTGATTTGATGGAAGAATGAAAATATTTCAAAAGTAAAGAAATGATTTCAGTGCTCATTTTCGAAATATATTCACAATAATAGTTCCATTAATCGGAATACATTGAAGATAGAATATATTGGATTTTATATATTAGATCAAAAGATATAAAATATATGATATGAATGTGAAAGAACTTGATGTAGTGAATATTTCATATTTAATGATTCAATAAATAAAACATTTAAAGTATCTGGTGTTCTTCTCTACTAATGATATCTAATTATGAAATTCTTCTCTTAAAGTATATTTTAGAAATGTTTTGTGTAATTTTTCCCAATTAAATACGATTTTGCAGAAATTTGGAGCTTCTCTTGCTAAAAAATTACTTACTGCGATGGTTAAATATCATTATATCGTTTTATATGAAACGTTATCCTCTTCCACTAGATGCTCCACTTTGATAGGCATGATTTATCGTTGTCGCTTGGGACAACTAATTGCTGGGTAAAATCTCCCACAATAGAAGGTTCCCTGAGGATGACTGACAAATGGCATCATCAAATTAATCAGAGATCTGAGTTTGCTCTATTCTTGTAATTTTTATTCGAGGGCGAGACAATGAAACCATACGAGGCCAAACGTGATAAACGATCGCCAACCGTTTCCAGCCAACTCTTTGTGCCAGATTCATACTACCGATTAAGCCTATTAAAAGTATGGGATTTCCAGCGTTGTAGAACAACAGAAACGCAGTCACGTTCTAGCCATTCTTCCTCTGCTCCCAACCCCATGGTCCTCACGATCTTTTATCATCTGGCTCTGGTAACTGCCACCGTTGCCATTACATTGTAAAAGTGCGTGACCATAGAGTGAGCAGAGCACCTGAGATACCTGTGAAGGGAACAACTTACTCTTTTCCATGACGTTTTCCACCACTAGTCTATTATTTTCTTCCAATTCTCCAAGTGCTCGACCTTAATGGAGCAGGCATTAAAAGTCGTAACATTCATAAAGGTGGATTCGAAATTGGGAATCCTCTCTTGCAATACCGAAGTTCAGACATATTCATCAAAAGTCAAAGTTAGAAGGGATAATGCAGCTATTCATTTTGAGAGACCGACTTTAATGTTACACGCAGTTGTGTTCGAGACGACATTTTATATTTGAATGCAAATTGATTTTGTTCAAATGAAAATGCATAAGTTTAGCATTTCTTCTCGTATAATATTACATGCTTTTTAAAATTAAATTGTAGATTATCAACCGATCTGATTTAGAATTCTATTCACTAAATAAACTAAATCCACAGTATTTATAGTAATGCATTTACAAGTAATTCTAATAAATAGCTATTACAAACTTATTGACAATCTGTGTAAAATATCTTTATAAATACACTTATATTAATGTTATACTAAGAAAGTTTTGAAGGTTAGGCAAATAAAAATTACCTTTAATAAATGTATATTCATTTTTAAACAAAAAATATTAAAATCCCCGTTACTTTTTTGTTCATGGGAAATGCATGAAATCTGTGTTACAACTATAATTTATTATACTCTTGAGATATTTTCAGTGAATGATTTACGAATAAAAAGTCTATTAAAATGTAATTACTTTAACTTGCAGTGGGTTAAAGAATGTTTTCAAATTTTTATGAAAAATGATTCGAGAAATTGGTTTTACGTAAAAAAAATTGGTAGAAACGAATATAGAAACACAAGATTTTTAATTAAATTATATTCAAAATAATAAATTATCCCTATGATACAAATTCTAACTTAGGTTTTCTTTCAAAGCAATAATGTTTACATATTATTTTGATTCTTTAACAACATTTTATGAACTTATAAATATTTGCAAAAACAAATTCTGACATTAAATCTACTTGTTAATCAAATCTATTCTTCGGAGTTAATGATAAATAAAGACAATATTTTAGTATATTTTCTAAATAATTTTTATGCAGAAAATAAATTCAATATAATATTTTTATTCTTAATGCTTTGTATTGCAACAATTTTGTTTCACTATTATTCATGCATGATTAATCGCTGATATTAACCATGTATTAATAGATAGAATCCATGATTATTAGGCATTCATACATATATAAATTAATGCTGTCTGTATATATAAAGCTTACTATCGATTGCATTTATTCTTTTTGATATTAATAAAGAATCTGCCCTCAGTACCCACGATGAAAGTACATTTCTGTTGTAAGATTTACCCTCTCGCCATTTTTGCAACTTCCCCCATTGTGTCAAATATTTTCTGCAAACATGCAAATGAAAGAGACATTTTTAAAAATTTAAATTCACATTATTTCTTAAACTTCGAGTCAAAAGAATTTATTTAAACATGGAACATTTTATCCTACTTTCTTTTTGTATATTTTATAAAAATTTGAAACTTCTATTTGGAAGTTGAGAATTATGTAATTTTTTGAAGTAAGTCTGAGTGGAATGTTCAATTTCAATATTTTGTTGAAACATAATCATCTTATTATGCCATGAATATTCTATTTTTTAAATTTAAAATTCATGTGTTTATAATTTTTGAAGCAATACAATCTTTTTAATGATATCATCTTTATTTTATGATGTTGACATCTTCTCTCGTAGAAGCATTAATTTAATTTTTAAAAGACTCTAGGAAATACTCAACATTTTCATTCATTATTTAAGTAACTGTAGAAAAAAATGAATGTCGGATTTTTTTTTTAACATGAATGGCCTTATTGTACTCTTTTAGTAATCTTGTGAACAAGTTTCCGTCATTATTAAAAATATTCTTCATAAAATGCAAATTCTTAATTTTCAATCAATTTACATTTAATTCAGTAATATAGAAAATTTTATATTTGACGATAACGATTTCAAATATAACAATCGTCATCAATATGTGGGAAAAAAATTGTGAACATCCGTTGGACATTTAGAAAACATGAAAGTTTTCCATTTGAAACTTATACACAGCATAATGTTTAAAAATTGATTTTGTCCTTCAACATTAAATATTGGATGTATTTTATATGAATTATTATATTGTTATAATCAACCTTATTGGTGATTTCATATATTAAAATACTGTTTACTTTCAGGTACGTTTTATGAATTCCAATTTCGGAATGAATATTAACTGATATACTTATTTGGTAAGATAATATTATATTTTTTCCTTTTTACATTTGGCAAAATTGTGTGTGCCTCAAATGTCTGTTTTTTCCCCTTAAAAAATTATAACCACTAAATGATTTCTTAAAAAAGTTTTCTAAGACTAACAATCATTTAATAATATTTTATGTTTGAAACTATTTTCTTATGTATCATAGAATCAACTTACTCCGATATTTAAATTTTTCATTTATCAAATATATAGATAGATTTGATACCATTGACAATGACAATTTTTTTTTAATTTAATAAAGTTATAAATCAGGCTGACAAAAATATAGTTAAAATAAATAACCTATGTGGAATTAACTACAACCGGAGACACAAAAATGTCAAAGATTGGCAGCAAAACAGCCATTGCTGGAGATGCCTCCTACTTCTTAAATTTGCCATGATTTTATGTAATAATAAAATTGCTCATATTTTAGAAAATTTGTAAGAAGCAGTTTTAACGAAAAGCTTCATAAAATTGAAAACTGAAGTTTTGTTCACCTCCATAAAATTTTTACAGAAATTTGAATAAGATGTTTGAAATGATAGTCCTTATATATCAAAAAATACAGGTACATTTATTTGCATTTCAATACATAATTTGTTAGTAATATTTAAATAATATGCTTATAATGGCATAAATGTTGTGATTATTCCACTGCAGTTATAAATGATACTAAGATATTAATCAAAAATCTTAGATAAAGTAAGAAGGACACTTATTTTATTTACGATCTTCGTGTTGAAGAAATATATTTTAATCACAAATCATATTTTCGAGTCAAATGAAAGGAATGACTCTTGAAGTTAATTTAATTGCTTTAAAGGGTTCGATTTTTAGAAATGAATTAATGTATTGCTTTGCTGTGACATTAATAAAAATAAGTTAAGATTTTGTAAAAAAAAATAAATAAATAAATAAAAGAATAAATAAAAAAGTCTGGATCATTATGGCAAAACAAGTCAACGAAAGTATTTGGGAAAAAAGTAGATTTAGTCAAATGTTAATGATTAGTATTATATGCTATAGATTGCAGCAAATAAATTAGCAAATTGAACCGAAATAATGTGTTAAGAATTTGAAAGCTATGAGCCATAGATTTCAAATCGGAGAGAGAGTAGAGACTAAATGAATCCAACAACGTATTACTTGTAATCTAGAAGGATAAACTATACCAATAGAAAAAATCATTAATTCTCTTGTCAAAGGAAACGTTTGGTGACATACCAGTACAGTGGTGAAGTTGAACCTTGGACACTGTACCTTAAGGTTAACGTGCTTGGCATACTAACCTATCTTCAAGTTCTTCATAATTTTGAACTACGGTCAGCTGACGAGGTCATATCTGAGCTGTCACCCTTCTTTCTACACCCATGCCAGCGGATGGGCTTTGGACGTCGACACATTTCCAACTCACGGAGCTCAAGGAACCTAGTGAGGGAAAATGTGGTCACCCTCCCAGTCATTTCCCCTGGCAAATGATGCATAACTTTGCTGACTTTAACGGGAAGTAGTTTGAATCTACTGAGCCACTGGAACTCAATGTATAGAGAGTTCAAGTGGTTCAGTTCAGCCTTCTTCCTTTCAGTTGGCTATAAAAAATAATAATCTTAAATTGATTTACATGAAATTTATAATTTACACTTTAATAGCTAAATAACTAACAAAAACATCCTCTTCATCAATTCGAAAAATTAAGTCAGCAAAAATCTATATTTTTTTTTCAAAAATTGCTACAAAAATGAGGTATGCAAACACAAAAAAATTCCTGTAAACGTGAACAGTTAACGGATTTACATATGAAATACGTTCTTTGTCATATTAGAATTTTTTTTTTAAATACACTTAAACAAAATTATTAGCTAGGGTAAAAGGAGTCTTTAGCAACTTCATAGCAACCTTGATATTTTCAAATAGTTCCATCAAATCATCGATAACTGCATAAAAATATTCATTGGATGATCAGGCCCTTATGTTTCTTATTACGTTTATCAATTAACTAAGGATGTCTCTAAAATGTTGTCTAATATATTTCTTATAACCACATTTTGGATGACTTAATATTGTAGAGAATTTATAAAATATTTTACTTAATGTTATTGCCAGCCTGGCTGGCACACAACAACAACAACAACTTAATGTTAAGATTATAGCATTTTTATGTATTTAAAATTATGGAACTAAAATTACCCTCTTTTTATTAACGCAAATTAATGGGATTACTTGTCTTTGGACTGAAATATGATGAAATATAAAATCTCTGCAAATGTGTCGAGATCTTTCATTAGGAATATATTGTAAATTGCGATCAATGTAGAAAGTAGTCAATAGGGCTGCTATTGAATTTGTAATCAAGATCACAACAGAAATTATAACGTGTCTACATTCTCGTTGCTATGCTTATCAAAATCAAATTACTATGAATGTAAAACTGTTTAACATGAAGGAAGCAGTCTTAAATAGATGTATAATTGGAAAGAACCAAGCTAATACTGAGTATGGTGCGTGCCTGCAATTATTTAATAGAAAAGTTTTGATTTAATTTAATTCCTTTTGTAGATATAATATCTATTAAAAAACATCCTAAATGATCCTGAATGAAATCTTATTTCCTTTTAAGCGATTATTTCTGGAGATAACAGTGACAAAGAATAACATGATACTGTTTCCCATCACAAAATTTCTATTATTTTGGAATAGTTTGAAAATCCTAATTTAAGTCTTTTTCATTAATTCATCCTTCAAATTCTTTCAAAAAATACAATGTTGACTGCATTTTCTCTGATAAGAAAAAACTTACGAGTTTTAATCTTACACTAAGCTAATAATGGAAACTTAAGAGGTAATTATAATAATGGAATGTCCTCTGTGTAGTACTCTAGGCATTCCATTCCACCTCGAAATTCTTTTAATATCCAAAAGCGGACATTTATTATTTAATTGATTTAAATGTTCTTACTCATTATTTTATTGAATAAAAAATGTAGCATCTGATATTATAAACTTACGTTTTTTATGCTTCTTTCATCTTTTATTTAATATTAGAAATACTTTTCTGAAAGAAAAACACCGAAACTTCCCACTGAGTTGTTTGCAATAAAAAAAATCAAAAGAAGTCGTATTAAAGCGTTTTATTCTTATTATCTAAAATGGATTACTAAAATTTCCAATACAAAAATCCAGTTTTAAAACGTCTCTCATTATCTTTTATTTAATCTAAAACAATTTAGAAAGCAATCACATTCAAAATCTAGTCATTTCTATTCTGAAGTAAACCATTTCGTGTATCTCTTCCTCTTTTTCTTACCAACATTCCCCTAAAAATATTCCCCCAAAAGAAAACGCGCTAAAAATTAATGACCCACCACCTTGGGCACGCTAACTTTAATAGTATAGCCTTCTGCTCGATCAATACGGAATCCCTTCCACCTAAATGCAGGAGGGGAAAAAAATAGGGAAGTTTTAATGCTGTTCTCGGGTGTTTTCTTCATAACTTCTCCCCACACTTTTATGGACCATTTATTCATTAATGTTGCTTTAACAGTAATCTAATCATTAACACACGGGTTAAACCTTTGCCAACTGTAATAACCGAAGTATTATTACTGCCTGAATCTTCTGCTGTTTTTCTTATATTTTTTAGAAGTGCAGTAAAATTGTAACAGGAACATGCGGGTGTACAGTTCTAACGGTAGGAATATGGCTTGTTTTAGAAAATAATGGTTCTTTTTCTAATTAATTATATGGTCTTCTATGCAACATTTAGGAATGATGGTAAATTTTTAGCGACAAAATAGGCTCATTGCAGTGACTTTTATTGCACATTAATCAAAAATAACAAGTTTTAGAGCAAAATATTGTAATCCAAGAAAAGTGTCTAAAACGATTTAAAATTTCTTTCATTATTAAATACACTTTTGCGCACGTACATTTTAAAATTTGTTTTATTCCCCACAATTTACAAAACTTCTTTAAATTTTATTTTGTAATATATAAACATTTTATATTTTTATATTATTCGTAAAATAAAATGGTTATAAAAAGAATAAACTCATAAATGTTTAACATAATAAAAATTTAAAGAGGAAAAAAACTAAAGTCAATTTTAATAATTTTCCAATGTATAAAAATTTTCTGTTTTGTAATTTCTGAAATTTAATTCATTTTTTTATTTCCGTTTTGAATTTTTATTGGAATAAAATTTTATTTGACAAGAAATTCTTGGCCACAGTGAAATGTGACAACTAATTTAAGAACATATTAATTTAATTTATAAAAATAGCATTTTTTATATTAAAAAATGGTTTTGTTCCCTATAAACTTACTGAATATTTTATTAATAGTAAATGCTTGAAATTTAAAAGAAAAACTAATGGAAAACAATTATTGGATCATTTATTTCACTTAAATATATCAAATTTTTGCTTTTATAATAAATAATATATTATAATTTCTCAAATATCTTAATATTTATTTCCTCCAGGCGCTTTAATTTCAACCAGTTAAATTGAAACCAAGTACCGTCATTATAAAATATGTTGAAATCTATAAACTGTAAATATATATAGGAATGTATTGTAGAAAAATAACGAAGTTTTATTAAACATGAATTTAATAACATCAGAAACATTGTTTCCCCCGTTTGTCAGTGAAAAACTACTTGCACAAAAAATAGTGCATTTTTGCTTCAGTTATATATATATATATATATATATACAATCAACTAGGGATTGGTTTCTCCAGGAATAGGAGCAGCGAACGGTAAAATATGTTTCGTATAAGTCAGCATTATCAATTTCGAAACTATTTCAATGATGTATCCAGTAATTCGCTAGAGGGTAAATCAGACAGTTCTTAACTATTGACAACAGAAAAATAACTAGTCTCCACAGACTTCATGAATGGCGGGAGTGAAGCAAGGAAGGAGAGAAATACATAGAACAAAAACGAACGGGAATACGAAAACATCGGATTTGGAATTTTCGGTTCGTCAGTCCTCATCCATTGCGCTTGTGTTCTTATCGCTTTTCTCCCTCCCGTCACCGCAGCCAATCGAAAAAGGAAACTAAAAAACAAATGACGTAGGCCAGAAGAAATTTTTGCTTTTTTTATGGATCCATTCTAGTTCCTGATGCTTCCGGAGAATGTTCGACAAACAGAAATTGTTCCATAAGAAAATGGCGAAGCAAATGTTCTCGCGGTGCCTTGTTTACAGTTTTGGGTCGGAGATAGATAGAATTTTGTAGTTTGCTGAGAGGGTAGGGAAAAAAAAGTAATTCATGGGAGTAGAGGGTTGAAAAAGCATAAATTTTCATTTAAGCTGCCTTTTCAGTCCCTTGTTAAAGCTCCCTGAACTCGTCCTGAATATAGAAAAGATAGAATAAAGGCTTCAGCGTGTTCTTGTTGAGTGGAAAAAATGGAAGGGAACAGGTTTTTATCGCTTGGAAAGCATCTGTATGGAGAATTACTGTAAATATTGCTATAGGGATCCTTTTCCGAAATTTATGTTTTTGCTGTTGCAATTGAAAACCTCTTGATATGCACTGGGGAGACCTTCCCCGCAGCTGTTTACTGAAGGACTGCCACTTTGAAAATAAAATTATGATGCCGTTGGTGGAATCCAGAATAAACAGTTCTGCACAATCAAGTAAATCAAGAGAAATAAGATAACCTCATCTGTATTTAAATAAAATATTTCTTTTCTTAAAACAGTTCCTGTTATTTATCATCCTACTAGTTCTTTATGTTAACAATTAGATATTAAAATTATATATATATATATATATATATATATATATATATATATATATATATATAAGTGTAAATTTGTGTGTTTATATAATAAGCAAAATAATAAAAAAATTAACTAAATTCGCCAATTCACCGTTGATGTTATTCACTGGTTGATGTAAAATAGTAATGTTTCAAAATGCAAAATTAGTATTATGTTAGGGGTTGCTTAAAATAGAAGGAGTTAAGAAACATATATTAGATATTATAAAAATAATTTTTTGCGTACTTCAAGTAAAATCTGAATGTATACTGTTTATCAGTCGAAAAATAAAAAATAAATGTGTTTTATTATGCAAAAAAAGGTCTTTTTGAACGCCATTATAGCAAAATATGCATTTAATGTCATATTTTGGATTCAGCAAAATAAGATTACCATTTTGTTGATGTGTAATACAATTTTTAGCCTATTTTTCTTAGACGACTTTGTAACTATTAAATTTTCAAAAATACTATGAATATAAGTGATTTATTATGAAGGAATAAATAGATATTATGCCGAAGATATTAGCATTTTCAACTTATAATTATTTGGTGATGTAGGGCTTAAGGAATCTTTAATTAAATCTTTAAGGAATTGCTATGCATACAAACTAATACTGTCTAGTAAATATTGACATTTTTAATTGAATTTAAATATTCATGCCCTTTGTTTGATGTGAAATTAATTTATAAATATTTTCGTAAGAATATTAGAAGAACCTTTTGTAACAGATAATTAGACACCAAAGAGGGTGTATATATATATATATATATATATATATATATATATATATAAAAGTTTAGTGGAATATAAACTTTAACAAACTACTTTGTAGAAAATAATTAATATAATTCTCCATCCATAAGTCTTAAGATAATATTTATATTTAGATTGAAATTCAAAGTTCTCAAAATCTGAAAAAAGTTTTCAGATTTTGTCTATTAATTTCAAAACCAGACAAATTTAAATGAAATTTGGTTTGAAAATATAAATTTATCTAAAAAGAATTAATTATTCAATATTTTTATTACTTACGCATCATAATATTTAATATTCTTCAGAGTTGGAAGTTCTAAAACAGCTCTAAAAGGAAGAAACCAAATAAAAAAGTATGCGTTCTTAATCGAAGATATGATCCCTTTGATAATATTCATACGGGATTGATAACAGATATGCAAACACCGTAACGTGATTTTTATATTGAAGGCAAGACGGTTAATGAGTTTCTTTGACATCTGGGTGCTTTTAGGTTAGTGTTGAGTTCCAATTATGTTCGTCGCAGCATCAGTTGTACACTATGCGAGATTGAGTTCTCGAGATCTAATGAAACCAGGCCATCTGGTGAATATCGTGGTAAATCGATTAGTCCAATCATCTTATAAGAATATGTGGCTTATCATAAATGGGTTCTAGATGATAACTATAGAAAGTAAGACTCTCCATGATATTACTATTCTTTGGTGTAAGGTCGCAATTTCGTTCTCAGACAATGTTGGATAAAGCGAAATAGATGTTACTTTTGTGATCTGCTTGCAAAACTATCAGCATGAATGCCTGGAAGATTTTGAGGTTTTCTATTTTATAAAAATGGTGCATTATCTTTAGGAAAATCCTCTTCGAAGTCAACACTGAGGACATAAAAACGTCCTAAAATAACTCTCTGTTTATGGGAACATAACATCTTGTGGTGTCAAATTTTTGACAATTAATTTTAAACATATCGCATAGAATATGAAATTAAAATTAATTTCAAGAACAAGATAAAAATTTTAAAAAATAAAATATAAAATAAGATAAATTAATATTACATAAAGTGAAAAATTAAAATTTTTATGTTAGCATTGAAAACACATTTTTACAAAATGATAAATTATAGTAATGACAATGTCCTTTCTAATATGCAATGTTCTCTTCTTCAATGCAATGCTAAGAAATTTGGATATTATGCAATAACTAAGTCATTTGAACCAGTTATAGACCACCACAATTTGGTGGAGATAATTTTATCTCCAGGAGAAATGTGCCTTTGGGACCTAATCTAGTTTTACATTTACTGTTTATTGTAAAAGGTCTTAAAATTTAGTTTATGGCCCACGAATCTTTATAGATAACCCGTCAAATCTTGGAATAAATTATTAATATAAATAAAAAACACATTTAGTTATACTGCTTAAAAAATGCAGACATATTATAAAAATTTAATACAATTTACCAATAATTGATTCTAAGTGCTTTCTTTTTTTCAAATGTCTGCTTATATTGTTTGTCCTAGTTCTTTCCATTTGCTTCCTCAAGTTCATATGAGCTGTTCAAAAATTAGAGTTACTAGAATTCTTACAAACACTTTCTAGTTTATATAAACTTCACAGTTATTTCCAGTTCATAACTTATGATATGAGATTGTTGCTACTTAAGACACTTGGTGAAGCCAAACCATCAAATCAGGGACTGTGCGAATGAAGTCGGATAGAACGTCTTCCTTTAAGAACAGAGCACCCCCTTAAGAGGATGGAAGTACAGCTTTTGCTTATAGATCATAGCACCATCTGAGTCTTTCAATATAGAGATAAGAAGCCAAAGAAGACCCAGGGCTTGTCTCCTAACCCCCCAAGGAGTATTAATTTGGAATAAGAACATGGAGGACATTCCGATCACGAAATATTCAACGTGCTTCAGTCACCATTAGTGAACCCGATGGATCTTCGGGGAAGACGAAATTCGAGTACCCTACCCTACGGTAATGAGAACGACGCCTTAACAAGCCAGGACACCTATCCTCTCGTAAATGATAATCACAACGAAATATTTTGAATTTCCATAGTAAACTTACTAAATTTATAAAAAATATAAAATAATATCTATAACATTTAAGTTACACATACATTCTTACATTTTGGAGTCATTTGTAATTCGAAAATGTCAGGTTATATATCAATAAAAATTAAAGCCTAACGTTATGATATATTTGAATCGTTAATAAATCCAAAATTAAGTTATTAGCTTTAAAATTAAAATATTTTTTTATAAAAATAATTTTTGAGTGTCGTATACCATTTGCCGATACAATGTCATATATATGAACATGCAAATACTTCTTTAATCAAACATTATTACGAAGAAAAATAAATAACACAAATCTTTGTAAATATCATGACTAGGAATAATAAAATTTTTCTATAATATTTACGCAAAAGAAATCCGAAAGAACACTAAACACACTGCTGACCACCGCATATGCAACACTCTGAAGGAAGCATGGAAATAACATGAAATTTACAACATGCATTAGTGGAGGTAAAATATGCAATTGATTAGATTTTCAGAGCAGACGCACATCACACAAGCTTGTGGCGCCACTTCAAAGCGCTGTTTAAGGCTTGATTTTTTTTTAAACGATCATATATGACTTTTTGAAAACAGTCATCTTTTTTTGATCAAGTATCTGAGTTCAATAGTGGAAGGATAGCAGCCCACCAAGATTGTGGATTATCTTTCAGGGAAATCGGGAACCGTGTTGTACGGAACAAACAACTGTTATGCGGATATGTGATCGTTTGATGCAAGAAGGTACGATGGACCGACTTGTTCGATTGCATCCACCTCAGTGCACCTCTTCATGTGATGACCGGCAAATTGTGCGCGTGGCTGTGACGGATCGTTCAGCCACATCATGAATCATAGCACATCACATACAGTCTGTAACGCATCATCCAGTGTATGCGCGTACCATTCGACACAGTTAACATCAGTCTGCAAGACGTCCATTGTTTCTTCTACCCTTGACGCAGAACTACAGACATCTCTACCGTGAAAAATGTTATGAAAGAAAGATGTGGACGGCAGAATTGAATTAAATTATCTTTACTAACAAGTCACGCTTCTGTCTGCAATACCATGATAGCCGCATTGAGTCGGTGGAGTCTGGAGACACCGTGAAGACAAAATGCTGAACAGCTGCGTTTTGCTTCGCCAAAGTGGTCCTGCACCGGATTTTATGGTATCAGTCGGTATTGGATATCACTCTCTCACTCTTCTAGTACGTATTCCCGGTGCTTTAATCAGCCAGTGCTACATCTCCGAGGTGTTGGAGTTAGTTGTCTTTCCTTACCTTCAGGACTTACCCACAGCCACATTTCAACAGGATAATGCACAACCACACGTGACACACATTGTCCAAAGGTTCATTAATCGCTTGTTTGACTTGCTCCCCTGGGTGGTGCGATATCAGGATTTTCCACCGAAAGAAAACATGTAGTCCATAGTTGCTCAACGACTGACCCACATTATATCCTCAGCTGCCACACTAGATCAACTTTGGCAACGCGTGGAAGCTGCTTGGCTGTATTCCAAAAACATATCCAAAGTCTCTTTGAACTAATGCCAAGCGTGTAGCAGCTGTGATCTCCAACAATTGTGACTACTCTGGCTACTGATTTTGGCAGGAACCACAAATCACAGAAGTATTAATTAATTTAATTTGTTTATAAATTTATTTGTAAATTTAATCATCTGATACTTGATCAACATGTTATCTAGAAAATAAATATTGTTGTGATATCTCTTGTCTTTCTTTGTGTTGCAATTTGGGTGGCCAGCAATGTATTATCTGAAAAATAAGAGTCAACAATATTTTGATTGCTAAATTGTATTTTTCGGGTAAACAATTGCATTAAAAGTTTAAATGATTCCTGAAAGATTTACAAGAATTTTCTTAATCAATTTAGAAAATTTTAATCTCTAAGATACTTGTTTAATTCCATGCGTCCGGGAAAGTATGTATCTTATTTCAATTACATTTATTCCGGTTTATTTTGCTACAGAATGCTCTCTAATTTTATCACACAATGCAAGTTTGATATTCTTGAATAGCTAATAATAAATTTGACCTCAGTTCATTTAATAATGCTCTTGAGTATATTTTCTTTTAAGTCTTTCACAAGGAAATAAAATTACAAAATATTTTATGTACATTTAAAGATTTATCACACCTATAAATATGTTATTGTTATATTGAAATCTTAAGAAAAGAACTTAAAGTGAGTTATAAAAGTTGTGCTTTTGCTTTGTTCTGAAATACTTATCGAATTAAGTACTAGTGAATTTTCCTAAATATTTTCTTTTTGATATATGACACAGCATTTCGTCATCTTAAAAAAATTCTTCTAAATTACTGAGGTGAAGTTTACTGAAAGAAACTTTATGAAAAATTTGTGCCGTTAAAGAGCTGATAAAGAATGATATATTTTGATGTATTAAAATAAAATTTAATTGCTTAAATGCTGATTCACTTAAAATTTATTTCATATATTAATGTCATGAATTTAACAATGATGGTTTTTAAATATTGATGATTTATAAAGATTTCTTGTACATTGATAATTTGCGAAATACTTGAGTGAAACAATTTCTTATTTAACTATTTCAGAAATATTAAAGATAATCCTTCCTAAATGGAAACAATAATTTGAGGTAATAAATCTGCACAAACGAGTTTAAATATATTTTTTGTTCTCATATTATTTAAAAATTCTTTAAAACTTATTTTAAATAATCTAACAATCTTCTGCAGTTTAAAATATTTAATCTAATCATTATAATTTTACCTTGTAATTAGAACAAAGTTATTTTGGTTGTCACGCATTTTCTTTTTCACCTTATTTAAACCTAAATGAGGATTTTACCATGAGCGGTAAAATTTATCTTCGAGAATAGCTTAAATTTATACATCCTATGTTCTTAAAAGCATTATGTTGTTTTCTTTTTACAATGTCATTCTTTGGAAAAATAAAATTTTTATATGTTCGCAATATTTCAGTTTTATTTTACTTACCACGAATTTTTTTTGTTTTGAACAACTAAATAAGAAATACGAAGAAAAGAATTATTCTCACTCTTTGCCTGTTATTTGCCTGTATAAAATTTAATTCTATTAAGAATTAAAATATATAATTTTTCTATATAGATACTTTATATGATTTCGTTTTAAATTTCTTTAACTATATTTGAGCACAGAGATATAATTATTATTATTTATTTTTATTTTTTATAAAAATGAAATAAAAATAATTTGTTGTAATTGTTAATTACAAAGTTTTTAATAAAAGGAATTAAAAATAGTTATTTTTTAAAAAATTTTCATTGGTGATTTTTAAACATTTTGCTAATAAATATCGTTAAAATTCTTAAATATTGAATTTTTTATACTTATTTACTTCTTACTTTGAAACATTGTGTTATTCAAAATTCAGCAATAAATTATTGTTGCACCTTCTTATGAGCAGCAAATAAAGCTATAATTTCCTTCCAACACTAAATTAAGTTAGAAAAAATGGGATTAGTTGAAAAGATATTTTAGTATTTTTATTATTATATGGTTCATAAATATAAGTCTAATATATAAATGGAGTATGACGCAACAACACAAACAACAGGTCGTATAAACACATTTTAAGTAAGTTTAAATTATGTAATTTTATTTTATAAAATTAATTTCTTTCGTTTTTCCTTCCCTTTCTTTTCTTCTATCAAGACAGGAATAAATTATTCATGACTAATAAATTTTTGCTATTAAAATTTATTAATCGTATTTTACTAAGTTTCAGGTCCACAGGAGATTTTTATTCTGGACCTCCATAAACATATACCGTCGTATTATAAGTAGAGTATAAGACGAATACATTTAAATTCGCTATTTTGTAGGGATAGAAATTGTAACTACGTACGTACAAAACAAAAATTATTTAAACTATTCTGAAATTGTTCCTTGACCTCACGTATTCTAAAACATATAAGGAAAATATAAATTATTAATGCTTTGTAGTTTTGGGCAAAAAGAAATAGTTTATTTAAAATATTATTACAACTTTTCAGTTAGGACAGGGATAACAGAAAAGGATTTATATTGGTATATAAGGCATTTCTATTGTTTTCAATCTTTTAGTAAATGAATAAATAATTAGATGTTAAGTATTACAAGAATGTATAAATTACCATAAAATTTAAAAGGAAATAATTTTAATTATATTTAGATTACTTACAGATCTTGCATTTATATTTAAGCTCTAATTTTACTTGGAAACTTTTTAGTGAGTATTTAAGAATATGGAGTTAAGACTGAAGATACAAATTTTTATACACATTTGTGTGTGCGTGAGCACACACCTACATAATATTGATTCAAAATGTCAGTTAATTTGGTGAAAGAAGTGTGTGTTCTAATTAATTCCATTATAAAATAAGACTAATGAATTTGTTCGATGCGAATAACTTTTCAAAGAATTTTTCATAAAGAATACAAATTATATGTATGTGTGTGTGTTTAATTTTCTAATATTAAATATATTTAAAAATATAGTCTTTCAATCCGATTTCAAATATTTTAAATCATCCATGTCACTTTGAACTGTTCTTTACATCATTTACACCTACACGAACAGACGCTAAGTAAGCAAAAACTCCAAACACGTTTCTTAGAAATCAAATGTGAAATTATAAATTCATGAGTTACGATTCAAACGTGAATGATTTAGAGATTTTCAAAATTTTAATGACATGGAAATCAATAAATATATTCACAAAATATCTAAGAAGAACAATTTTTCCCCACAAAGAGCCAATCATCAATTCTGTATTCATTGTAAACTCAATTTAACAGCACGATTGACAATAAGTGCGCAAATCATTGATCGTAATAGACTGGCTTCTATAAATAAAAAATTAAATTAGCCTTATTTAATAGAGTTAAGAGAATACTTATTGATCAATGTTTCAAAAAACTATTCACCTTGTGTATTTATGCAAACCAATTATAAATCAATGTATTGATTTTTTTATTCTATTGTTAAAAATGTTTACTTTGAAATTTATTTTCTGTTCAAAGTTTTAGTAATTCGAACAGTTTTCTCAGCCTTTAGCTGTTCTTATTGATGAATGCTTTGTTACTATTGCATGTTTAAATATCTATACATTTTTGTAAAAAAAATTTATTCTTTACTTATATATGTGTTAATAATTTATGTACAAATGGTATAGCATTTCTTATATAAATATATTCAAATAATAAATATAGCTAATAAAACAATAAAACATATAATACGTCATTCTCTTTTACACCTAGTAATGTTATCCCTAATAAAATTAAAGACCATTTAATTAATTTTTGAGGTGAAATAGTTTTTTAAAAATTTTTATATAAATGCTTCATAATTAAACTTAATATTTTCTATTTGCTGAATAAATTTATGAATACATAAATTACAAATATTATAATAGGTATATAAATATTTTCGATTTGTAAACTTTTTACTGCTAACTCTTTGAAATTCGGAACCAGTTTAGATCTCATTATAACATCAAACTAAATACTAATAAAGTGAAACCACTTTTAATTCTAAATATTAAAAACTACAATAAGATTATGCAGTATTGCCATAAGTAATTTTGGTAAAATTTGTAACATACAGGAACATTGCTATGAAAATATTTTATTAGTTATTATTTTAAATCTATTCCCAAAAAGCTATTTTTCTGCAAGACAACAGAGATAAATAATTCAAATTACAAAAGATTTAATCTGGTGAAGTATATTTTAATAATAAATAAAGGGTGATACAAGTTATTCTCCAGTTAATTAAGAGTTAATGAAAGTTTAATGTATCAAATCAGAATCC
This sequence comes from Latrodectus geometricus, assembly GCA_026290005.1. Lineage (NCBI taxonomy): Eukaryota > Metazoa > Arthropoda > Arachnida > Araneae > Theridiidae > Latrodectus > Latrodectus geometricus. Next base: position 417,794 of record JAPDSC010151463.1, read on the forward strand.
TTAATAAGGTAATTGCATCTAAGCTCTAGGGAGTTTAAGCAATTTTAAATTCTTATACAGCAATTTATCCCTGTTACTATATATATCATCTTTTGTACTATACATGTTATATTTTTTACATTTATTAAATGCTTTTGTCATATAAGTTATTCCAGCGAATTCCAATTAAATAAAAGTATAAAATATTTAATTTTTTTATAAAGTATTTAAAAGAAATTTGGTTAATACATATGTATATTAATACATTGCTTATTTATTTTGAGGTTTATAAGTCTTCGTTCTGGGTAATTTTAAATATTATAAAGCTACTTTATTTCTAAACGGTGCATTCTTTTGTTCATAGGTAAATACATATTCAATATACTTTTGTTTTCGTTGGAAATATATTTACAAATTTCACTTGATAATCATGAGAGTTAAATTTCTGTGAAACAAATTGTGTTAAAAATCCATTACTAATATTTATATAGTTTTATATATGAAGTACATGTTTGAAAAATATAATCCAAAAATACATGATTTAATTGTTTCCGAAAGGTACTTAAGGATATGGTAAAATTATTTTTATTGTAACATATTGATTCTGAAAATTTTTAATTATAAAGGAAATTAATTATTTCTTATAATGTATTGAGTTATTCAGGAAATTGGGTACATTTCACATATTCCTCAATATATTGATAATATATTGAGGAATATGTAAAATGTATTATAACAGTCGTTATTGGACCACTTGTTTCCATGTATCTGCTCTCGTTGGGACTAGATGCATGGAAGCAGTTGGTATCTTCCACTTTGGCGGAAATAGCTGATTGGGAAGTTTCATAATTTAGAAACAGGGACAAAGCAGAATACCCCGTGTACTCACCTACCACTATATACATGTATTAAATATCTGTTGTCGCAATGTCCTCCACAGGAAATGATACCTTGAGGGAGAGAGTACCTAGTCCTTTCCCTGGGAGTTATATCCATATTTAAAATACACGTCAGAAGCAGATCATTCACGCATAATACTTTTAACAGCAACTCACCGGAAAAATTTTCGATATATCATTATCATATAACCAAGCCGGCATAGACTAGTTAAAGGAAGTTGTACGTTGTAAGAACACGCAGTTCATGATGATTTGAGATAGAAAAATCCTAGAGAAAAGAGCAATTTTCCAAAAAAATATATTTGTCTCAATTTATTCGCACGGTAGTGTAATATCTAATTTATTATTGTTAATTTTCAATCCCCTGCATTTTATTTTAAATTATTATTCATAATCAGTAATGCTTAACAGAATTAAACTAAAATGTTTACTCTAATAACTTCGCTTACGATTTTGTATTTTACACTAAAAATTATTTTCAAAGGAAAATTAAGGAGGGTAAATTATCATTTAGAATATTAAACTTTAAGTATGTTTCTTCAAGTCAAATCAGAAAAATTATTATATCAATTGTCTAAATATCTTGTAATAACTTTAAAAGATTTTTCTTTTTTTTTTCTTATAAAATTATGATAATTTCTCTTTACTTAGTAAATAAAGCATTTTTAGTGAAAGAAAACCTAGATTTTGATATTTGAAAATTAAATAAAATATGAATTTCATTGCTAATAACATTAACAATAATAAGAATTTTTAAAAATTTTATAAGTAATCTAAATATATTCATTTTTAAATGTCTATACTCTCAGAAAAATTAATTGAAAAATACTAATTACTTTTGATGCTTGAAATATAAATGCCAGGAACATTGTGATATTTTATATGTTTTATTCATTAAACTATTTTTGAATTAATTTTTTGTTGGAGCTATCTAATTAAAGTTTGAATTTCTGTATGTTTCCAAATAAAATTGCTATGGAGCATAATAAAACATTACGGAACAGAAGAATATGCCCTACACATCAGTTATTTAAACTAAACAGTTTACATTTCCCTTATAGAGCAATTAATTTTCTTAATTATCCAACATTCTCGTTTTCCATACTCTTTTTTTCGCTTAATAAAGTTGTGAATGCTTAAGCTGAATTAACCTATCCGTAACCAAGAAAGTAATTCCGTTATCTCAGCGGCACCTTTGCTTCAAGTGTTTCATCACCCAACAGTGAATTTTATGTTAAACTAAACGATGTACTTGGTTGGAATCTGGTGGCATGAATAGTTAATGGCATGAAAATAGTTAAATATTAATAGCGAAACCTGGATTCCTTATATACCTAGAAAATGATATAACCGTTGTGTGAGGTAAATTTAAAACCTCGTTGGCAGTCGTTCAACATTTTCCAGACTTTGAACTATTTAATAAATGACGTTTAGTTACGAATGAAAGTACAAAATTAAGTATGGAGATAGTTAAGTAAATTCTCCAAGGGATGTATTATTTATGTTAATTATTGTAGTTTTCTAAAATGTATTTTCTAACGGGAATTTTAGGGACGAAAAAGTTCAAATTAAGGTGTCCGTTGAAATAATTCAAACTACACTAACTAATTCAAATGGAAGTTGTAATATGTTTGACTTTTAATTGTTTAAGGCTTATATTTGTGAACTACTATCCATTAGATATCTTTTTGTAATATCTTATATTATTATCTTTTATAATTTGTTATATCTTTTTATAATATATTTTTTATATGATCTTGTTGAGAAGTAACAACTTTTCGGTATTTTAAAATGTATATTTTAATATATTTTATATTAAAAGATGAGTTTTTAATAATTTTCAATAATGATATGCTTTATGCTAAGTGATATATGTATTTTAAAGTACAACTTATAAATATGCTCTACTCCAGTTAATTTTTACGTTTAAAAGTTTTCGCTATTTTAACTATCTCTATTACACACGTGCCTTCTTTAAAACCTTTAGTTACCAATTATTTTCTAATGTTAGTACTTCAGCTGTAAGTGATATTCTAATTTTTTCTCTTGGCAATTAAAATCCGTGCTTATTTCAATAAATATGCCAATTTTGTTCTGTGTGAATGATATTAATTTTTTGTAGCTATCAAGAACAGGGTTTTTTTTTAATATTTATGAATATTTAATATATATGCAAATAATGTTAATTAATTAATAAAAAATAAACATTTTTGCATTATCAATATTGAAGTACCCAACAGGACATAAATATTTGCCGCAAAAGACTAATAAGAAAAGAATATAAAAATTAATGTCAGCTTAATATTTTCTTACAACAGCTTTAATGAATAAAAGAAGTAGGATATATTATATTATAAATTAAAATTCGTTTTAGAACATTTTTCATGCACCATTTTGAGACTGAAAACATGCTATTTTATTCCAGAATAATTGTTGAAATGGAAAATTTAAAAATCAAAATATATCTATGAATACATGATGAAGTACACATGCAATAAATATTGCATGTACTTAAATTTTTTTTTACAATGACTCCTCAAGAACTCAGAAATTTTGAAGTCGTAGTCTTTTTTGTTAGAATGAAAAAGGAATGCAATTGGTTAAATATTTAGTTATCTTTTCAGCTTGTGATTTAATAATTTTCGAAGGTACATGTATATGCAAGATATTGCTTAGTGATTTTTATTTCCACCCTCAGTTGATAATGTATAATAACCACAGTGTTTTGCAAGAGCTAACAGGTGTTATTACCCTATAGACTAACGACTTCTAAAAATATTCTTGGATTAGTGAAAGTAGTGCTTTTTTTTCGTAACATAAATGAGCTGAAGACTGCACGTGATTTTGGGCTCACTTATATATTTTAATTAGTCTATAGTCTCTAATGTTTTCCCGATAATGAGATGGGGTAAAGATAACTCAGATGTTGAATTCTTCACTTGATATGGTCAAAAATTACAAAGAAGTATGACATGAAATAGCTTAATCTCTGTTGTTGCAATAACAAAAATCCTGGGCAAAATTACTAATATTGCAACGCAATAGCTAAGGTATTAGTATCATTCACTCTGTATATCTGATTATGTAATAATATTTTGGAAATTTTTATCTATATATTAGGTTTAATTTTATTACATGAAAATTTGTAAAATACATTCTGGATATACAAAAGCTTTGTTTATTGTCTTGGTCTAAAGCTAAGATAATGTCTTGGTTGGATATTTTAATAAATGTTTTAAATAGACAATTTCAAGCTCCATGAAATACCTAAATATCTGAAGCATACATCTTCCAGAATTTATTTGGCATTCAGTTCACTATTCTGAATGAATCTTCAGATATACTAAACCCTAGAAAAATAATTAAATGTTTCAACCCTGGATATTCAAAAACGTAATTTGTTAAGAGTGGAGTGTATCTCTAGAATTATGGATATTTATGCATTATTTGTTATTTAAAAATCCTAGTTTTGTTGTACTAGGTATTTTCCTTCAAGTAAGACTTCATTATATAAATTTAATATTGTATTACGTATTGAACATTGTTTCATCATGAAAATGTATTAATATTTAGCTTTAAGCAAGTTGCACACATGTTTTAAATGTAATGTCATAAGATCCCTTATTGCTTTTGTTAAAAGGATTTAAATCTCGCTTCTATTAGCATATTTTTCTCTGAGAGCCAAATATAAAATATCCTTTGGAGAAAAAAGACCCAGATATACACAGTCAGTTTATGGTATATCTACAATAAACTAATAATAAGTGTTTTGTTTTTATTTTGTAAAAACACATTTTTCATTTTGATGCTTCAAATATTTTCTGATTTTTCCTTTTGAAGTGCGTAATTGTCATTTAAGATTAAGATATTAGATTCCATCTTTGTTTCTCTCATAAATTTTTGAAATCGTTATGAAACACATGTAATAAAACAAAAAAATAAAATAAAAATAAAAATTAAAAAAAATCTTGCAACAGTATTGCAACTTTATATAATTCATTATATAAGAATAGATCTTATAGAAAAAATCCTGGTTGTTCAAAGGCGTTTAATTTATTAATTCTGGCTTTCATTATTATTTTACAACATATTCTAAAAGGTTCTTATTAAACAAAAAGTATTTATTTTCAATTGTGGAATAACTGTAATTAAGATATGTTCTACATAAAATGTTTGGTGAATATAAACTATTTTTGGAAATATTCCTGGGAATTTCAGCTTAAATTCAGAATCATATGATTTATTTTGTTTCAAATAATTATTTGATATGGATGCCAGAAGAAAACCAAAATTCTGTTGTTTTTAAATTACAAAATAAAGTTTAGAAGTTTCAAAAGTTTGTTTTTGATGATGTTTATAAATCTAATTTTTTATTAAATAAGTCAATCAATGGATAAAGTTGTTTCACTCAATTTTTTAAGTCAGTAAATTTGATAATGATATTGCCAAAAGCCTTCATACAAAAAAATTAGGATGGTTAAAAATTGGTTATGTCTAAATCCTCCGCTAGTATTGTGCTTTCTTTGTGAGGAAACTCTTGTCAATTGGCCACATCATTTGAATGTGACTTTTAATTATGAGATGATGTAGCTGGGCTTAGAAACTTCAAGATCGTGAATAGATTTTCGAAATATATTTTAATTAAATGAGCATAGAAATATTCAGCAATTTTATTGTAAGGAAGTAGCTTGTACTTTGATACATTAAACTTCCCTAATTATATTTTTTATTCATTTATAAAATTATTATAAAAAAATTCGTTAAATGTTTTTTGATTCCTATTATAATTAAGAATCTTTTATTTTATAAAAAGGCTTTCATATTTAATCTCATATCATTATTGTAGATTTCTTTGATAACATGCATTGGTTTCAACAACATGTTAGTTCGTAACACATGTAAAGGGAAAATAATAAATAAGTTAATTTAAAAGTTTATTAAAACATGCATTTTACAATCGCGTTTCAATGTGACTATTTTAAGAATATAACAAGAACATAATTTTCTTGATATATATGTGTGATTTCATTTCCCCCATTTTGTGTAATCTCTAACAGACAATTATTGTTAATCAGAATTCATTGAAAAAAATTATTCCTTCCGGGAATAATTATTACCCGTTACTATTTCCGGAAATTTTTCCAATTCATACAGAATATTTCCAATTAGGCTGCACTTAACGCAAGTTTACAGCGAAATTTTCATTGATTAACGTTGCTATTCAGTTTCTAAATTCCAGTTCAGTTCAAGAACAAGAATAAAAAAAAAATCCAATGCAGTATTTCCCTCGGCGAACATGCTCTGAAAGCTTTATATCTTTTATGAGCCGAGACAACTTAATTTTAATGCTGCCTCTCTGGATTTTTAAACGGTAAAGGGCTTTAGGTAAATACACCATCTGCATGTATTGCTATATCCCCGTTCTTGACAGCAATTAGTGCCCGCCGTTAGGGAAGGGGTGGTCCTGGGATTAATTAGGTCATGAATCGAATGCCGAGAGCTGAATGGAACTCTCGAAAATTGCAAATGGATCTTCCAAACTCGAATTCATAGTTCCTCCTTTAAGGCAAACCGATATTGAAGGTCGGTGGTAATTATGACTCCGGCGAATATTTATTTAGTAAATTTCCGTTGCATTATGGGAAGGAAGTGGTTTAGATGATTAACGATTGTCTTCTATTCATCTTTATTCACTGGAGTATGTTAAGCCATTAGATTTGGTAGTATGCGTACATTACTCCTGCTTTTACCGGATTTTCATTTAAATGGTTCGCTCATTCGGACATTATTAATGTTAAGATGTTGAACTGCTATATTTTTTTCATAAAATATTCATCATTTATGATATTTTCCTTCTTTATTTAATTTATCGTATCTTTTACTTACAGTTTAATTTCTATTTCATGCAGTTATTATAAAAACAACAATTTAATATGTGCGAAACTGGTATGATTCAGATGATACATTATTTACATTTTCGAATAATTTTGTCAGAAGATTTGGAACTCTTAGTTTGGTAATTACATATGTGTTATATTGACTGCTAAATAAGGAAATAAATTCAATCAGAAATTACTACTAACTTATTTAGATTTTTTTTATCACATAAGTTATGTAATGTCAAAAGAAATCTCAAAAGAAAACCAAAAAGATGCTATTGAAAGCACGTTTTGTTGATAAAAAATATCAAAAAAATATGACATACATGGGATTATACATGTTTCGTAAACTATCTCTACATACAAATTAAAGTAATTTTATTAAATCAATTCACTAAATTTCATAATCAATTCACCAAATTAACAAAATATGTTTATAATTGTACACCTCATAAAAGCTTTTCGTCCATTTTTTTGTAAGACTTCAGTAAAATTTTATTGCTTTTCCCCAATTTGTAGATCTCTATTAAAACCTCAAGATATATGTATCCTGCTAAAATAAGTACTATGTATTTTTCTCCTTTTATATTTAAAATATGCATTCGATTATTCCATCAAGATTTTATTTCTGACCACACTCAACATATATTTGTACTGAAAGTACATTTTAATTATAAGTATTAACTAAGACAAATTATTTTTATATTTTCTATGTCATATTTTTATTCACAATATTTTAAACTTATCTCATTAAAGAGTGGAAAAAAATTATAATTTTAATTACCAAATTCTCGTTCTTTTTGAAAGTAAGTGGGAAAATACAAAAAATATATAGTAATGTTTAAAATGTATTTATAGTTCCTATTTAAAGGATAATTTATTGAGTAACAGGGTATAGTTTGACATAGAATCCAAATCAATTAAAGTATAAGTTTACTATCATCTCAATGGCAACAAATCAAATTTGAAACATAACTTGTTGACTGAAGTGTCAAATGGGAGTGAGTCTTTTATTTTAGAAAGTAAATTTGGCGAATATTTGTCTTTTTTTTACAAAATCTTTAGCGTAGTTGTAAAACTCAATAGAAACTGATTCAATCATTAAGTACTGATTCATATAGACATAAATTTTTTTTTAAATTATAACTTTAATTTATTTCAATTTTTGAAAATATTTGCTATTTTATAACTTAGAACGTTTAAATATATTTAAAAAGAGATATTAGGTTGGGGGAAAATTAATCCACTATTTTTTCGGTAGACGTCTGTAGTGATCGATATCTCGTGAGGTATCTATCAAACAATTTCAGATTTATGCTCGTTGGAAAGGTGACATTTGACACTAAAATATCCTCTTGCGGTTTTTTGTTTGATTAATTCAGTTACGAGTTCTAGGTTTTAAAAATGGAAGACAACAAACAGAAAATTCAATACATTTTCGATTTTCTCTTAAATGTGGCTAAAATTGTGAAAGGTGTTTATCGTCCTATATAAGACTGTAACAACCAGTTACGCACAATTTTTGTTTCGTCGATTCCGTTCAGGTATTTTTGATGTTAGAGATGCACCTCGCATGTGGATACAGCGTCGTCGAAAATGTCTATAAAATATCAAAAATGATCGAAGTTAACCGCATGTCAGCAGTCGTAACGCGCAAGACCTAAAAATCTATAAGAAAGCTGTTTTAAACCTTTTTACAAAGCGAATCTAAAACAAGTTACATAAAGTTCACATAAAAATAATGGATTTCTTTTTCCCCAACCTAATATTTTTCAAAAATTATTATTCCTTCTGAAAAAATTAAATTAAAGAAATTTCTGTTCCTCATAAAAAAAACCTGAAATATATTGTTATCTGCTTGATAATATGATTATATGCATAGACAGTTCAACACTAAATTTCGAATACAATCTTAATTACATTTTGTGTTTAATGGTTTTTACAGCACTTATAAATCAATTGCTGTTTTGATATTAAAGTAATGGATATTTTATAAGTTTAAAACATAATTGCTCCCCTATGCTTACAAGTCATATTAAAAAGTTTATTCTTTGGTATATCAAGCATATTAGAAATCTAATATACTTTTTCTCTCTCTATCAGAACTTTTCATTTTACTTGTCAAATGTGATGTATGCTGGGTAATTTAACTGTTTCAGTTTAATGGGAAATGATGGTTTGTAACTTATATGAATAATTTAAATCAAATTACAGCTTTTAATATTTTATTATAAATAAAATATTCGGTATGTATTGTTCAAGAAGTTAATCTAAATGTTTGATGCCACCTTCAACGTGAAACAATAAAGATATATGTTTTTTTTTTTTTTAACTCTTATAAGTACTTTGTAATTTTCGCCATTAAATAATATCTTAATTAAGTCAATAATATTCATATGATTACATTTTTTAGTAAAATTGCCGTTTGAATAGTGACTAAATCCATCTTATTACGAAAGAGTTTTTGCCAACATCTGACATATGACGTCACCCTAGTGTGATAACTTTCTTCATTTCGACAAATATATAGAAAGTGTAGCTGTAAAGTCTTTTCAAAAAATGTTATGCACGGGAATTTACTAATTGTGTTCTCTTTGTCATTATCACAAGAAGAAATATGTTTCTAAAATATTTTGATAGAAATAATTAGGAAAGAAAGTTTTTCAATTTATTTTAAATCATTTAAGCGAAATTCCTATGTTATCATTAAAATATGTTTAAATGTAACACGATTGTAAGTTTTTGAAAGAAATTTAATTATCAGTATTCAACTAAAAAAATTGAAGTTTTGATTTTAAATTATAAATAAAGAAATTTTAAAAAATTCAAAAAGTATGTTTCGTTTCTTTATACTGGAATAAGTATTTATTAATATATTACAGTACATGTGTTTTTATCTAAATATCTATGTGTATGAACAAAAAAGATTAATATAAGTTTAACTATAAATTTTATATTGCTCATCTAATTTTTGTCTTGTAATTTATAATTTGGAAAAGTTGACTATAGAGATCAGAATTGTCATAAATTTCTGGAATGTGATAAAATGCACTCTCCTTAAAGTACCAGGGACCATTTAATATGATATTAAGGAATGTCCATTTCTTTCAAAGGTACCTGTCATCCATTCCATAGGCAGAAACGTAAGATGAATTGAATTTTGGAATAAAAGGTCACAACATGTCATCCGGGTGTGTTGGAAAAAATCTTGCAGCCTAAATTTATATCCCTGTCACGTATAGGTTCAATTGTTGTTTCGCCAACTTTAAAATACAAAGACTCTACATTCCTGAAATTCACCCTTTCGTCTCAGAGATGCACACGAAGAAAAAGAATTCCTGTTCTATTGTCGATAACCTTTCTCGTCTTCAATATACTGTAACCAATTTTTTCTTTTTTCTCTGGCAAAAATTTCTTCGAATACACGTCGCCGGCCGGATACACTCCCGTGGGCCATGCTCCCCAAAGAACAAAACAGCGAAAAGCATTCTCCAAGCCAAATACACTTCTTAACAGGCCGTCAGGCAACCCAGGCACGGTCCCAATGTCCGGAAATTCTACATCCACCAGTCCGGGAGTTTCTTCTTCTTTTTCCCCCTTTCTTTTTCGTTCCCCATATTACATAGATTTTCTTTTGTATATTTCAGCAGGTCGATTTGGTAAAAAAGCGCCGAGGTGGGATGGAGGAGTAGAGTGGAGTTGTTCTCAGCACGTATAAAAATTTAAATGGCCCATTTTCTTTTCTTTTGAGTGAAAGAACTGTAGCTGGAGACAGAAACATAGAAATATACATACATATCCGGTTTTAGATCCCATTCCAGTTTCGGGAAAGGTGGGGTGGAATGACACTTTCGTAATGTAGCTTTGTAGGGGTGGGAACGATAAAGAATGCCGTTCCATCAAAGTTTAACCATATATGATAATAAGATAGTCAATTTCAGAATAGCAACTTCCCGATGGAATTGGAAGAAATCATCTGAAATATTCCTTGCCTTCCTTGATGTCTACGTTTTCTTGTCTTTTTATCGAATAAAATTATATTTCATTCTTCTGAAAAGTCGTAAAAGTTCTCAATGATATAAGAAAATGCAAATTTTTATGGCTTTTAAATTATACGTGAAAGAAATACTCCGTTATTTCTTAATTTATATGTTTTTACAGAATATTATGAATTTTCCCAAAATCGAATTGATGCCTATACCAATGTATATTTTATGAGGAGTTATCCTGTCCCTCCTAAACAAATTGGTTTACTATGAAGACGAAATGAGTAAATTGGTAATAACAATAAAATCTATTTTTTTTGGGATTGCATTTTAATACTTTTTTATTTGAACTGTATCTTTAGTATCCAATTGCAAAATGTGAAATTCAATTTATTCTTATAAATAAGATGAAATTACATTTATGTTTCAAAGGGGAAAATTTCCTTATCGTTACAATTCTATTATAACCAGTTTCCTCGTTATTAAAATTGATGAATTTGACAACAGTTAAAATCTTATTATGTTTAATTTTCTAAGGTCATTGTATATTTAAAACTGTAAAAAATTCTCATGATACGTATTTGTCTCTAATGGAAAATAATAGTTAATTTCCTTTTGAATACTTTATTGCTTGTAAGGTATTTCTGAAATTTTAAAAATGTATACATGTTTAATTATAAATAAATAATTTTTTATTGTTATGATTTAAACATTAGTGAATAATAATACATGATGATAAAAACACATGAAAATTTATTTTTCATTAGCAATATTTATAATTTTTTTATTTAAAGCTTTATTATTATGAGATAAAATGTTTTATTTATAACAGTTGAAATTCCTTAGTATATATGCTTAAAACAATGAACTAAAATAAATGGCTATAATATATAAATTTTCAAAACATATTTTTCTCATTAGCTAAGCAACCAAATTAAAGTTTAGTTTGGTTATGTATAGTAGATTAGTAATTAAATAATTTCCTCGAGTATAATAGTAATTATGTTTTGTAAAAATTTCACAAGATGTCGGTAATTTTCTTTGATTTAATGTGGAACAATTTCTCAAGGAATTATGTTACATTCAAGTTAATTTAATTAATATTGCAGTACAACTTTATGAATATTCTTGGCCATTCCTGGCACTTTTCATATTCCATCAAACTCTAAAAAATTGAAATTTTTTAAATGACTGGGTAAATAAGAATCTAATGAATATTTCAATATCGTAGATGATTTGTTAAAAAGCTATTTGAGAGTCATTAGATCTGGATGACCATGTCAACATGCAGAGTTCTAAGTTTAAATATTACATTTGGAAAATGTCAAGGTTTGATTTCAAGTTTAAACTATTTTATAATTATTGCTTTCTTAGTGTCTCTCGACTTTTCGGAAGCTTTGAAGATTAGTTGCAACTACAAATTCATCGCCGTCTGCGAAAGATTTCTAAGAATTCTCAAGGGCACTCTTTAATGGAATATTGGCGAGAAATTCTTGTACTAACATGCCAAGAATTGCATAGAATTATAATTAGAAAGACTGAGTAATCTTCACTGTTCTTAGATAAACTGATTTTGTGAAATAAATTTTAAAATTACTTTATTATATTATCGACTATGGTATGAGTTATTGCCCTTTAGTAACTAAAAAATTCGTATATTTTATTAGTAGTGTTCGAGTTTATTATTATTATGAATTATAATAGCAGGATCTATTTGTAAAATTGTTTTTTCTAGTGTTTTAAATAGTCAGGTCAATAAAAATAATTTTATCTCGTGACAGAATTGCAGCTGGAAGTTGCTGCTTAATTAAACTTTATTGAACATCATTCAAATGATTTTGTAATTAAATCTAAATTTAAAATTTATTCCCATTGTTCTTTTTTTCAGAAATTCTAAAGAATAATGAAAAAAGCTTTAAATTCAGAGAAAAATATAAAGCAAAATGTGTACTTACCACTTTGAATTTAAATGGCTGGATATAAAAATGTAATACGTTGTATTTTAAATTCAACACTATTAAAATGTTTCTAAATTATATTAGTACATGTAATATGATAATAAAATGAAAAAAAGAGCAAATGCTGTATATATTTTATTGCATATTAAAATAGTAGAAAGCGTAAGCTTAAAAAGCTATTATTTAAAGTATTTATTTTAGTTAATGTTATATAATTCATATTATTTAACTTGAAAATAAAGAAAACCAAACTTAAAGTAGCTTCACAATCATAAAATGTGCTTATGCATAAATTGTATAGAGATTATACACAATAGATTTTGAATGAAAAAATAATTCATGTTATAAGAGTAATAAAGTCTTAAAATTAACATCTAAATCAATAAAATAAAAAAAATGCATTTTTATAATATTTCATTCATATTGCACCCATCAACAGGTTTCGATTTACTTTAACGAGACCAAAAAATAAGAATTGTTCCTTAACAAGATTGAAATTAATGTTCTACTCAAAGTCAAAGTGACTCCTATTATTTTAACACAATATATTATTTTAAGCCTTTTATGCACAATTTATTTGGAGCTAACTTTACTGCTATCAATAAAATATAATGTTACATGCTAAAATAGAAATTGGTATGAAATCTGCTCAAAAGAGCATCTCAGATTAGCTATTGGATGCGATAAGAGCCTCATCAGCTCATGTCCTATCTATGCTATATGAAATTATCCCCGCTGGACAGGAAGAGGGAAAAGAAGAAATATTGGTAACGAGCCCACCAATCGGCCGTGCTTTTCGAGTGCTGCCACATCCGGTAATTGAGCGTATTCTTCCTCACCCAGATCGACCTCCAGAGCAGATATAAACTCTCGGGGGCGAGAACCATCATCCTCAACTCGGAACACGTAATGGACGAGAATGGTAGGCCATCGCTTCCTGCAATGTGTTTTCCCGTTATCTCCTACTCTCAACTGCTCTCTGGTGGCTGGATCCAGACTGCCGAGTCTCCCACGCACCCCGCCAAGGCATCACGTTCAGCCTTTAATAACAAAAGAGGATTGTCATTGGAATGTGCGGCCAATTTGAAAGCCCCCTTCCTTTGTTTTGCAGGTCTTTAGCCCCCGTGGAGTTGACCCCTGATGTCGTTAGGCAGCCGGTAGGACTAATCGACCGTACCGTCTTCTCGATTTGAATTCTGGTCGCTTGTGGCATGCGATTCCTTTCCTCCTCTTTGATCGGCTGATATCAGGAAAGGATTAGCAAGTGAGGGACAAATTGCTGCAGTTTTTCACTTCTTTTCGTTCCAATGAAATTTGCATAGCTCTTTGGGGCTTACGAAGTAAAAGAAACGTCGAGTATTTCATCTTAATAGCTCTTAAATGTTTCTTTAAGCATTCCGAATATCAATAAAATTTGCAGATGAATTTTCTTTCTATAATTGTATCATTATCGAGGTATATAGAAGTGAGATGTATTACAATAGATTTTCTATGCGGAGGTTTTAGTTAATGGAAAATTTTAATATTTAATTTCCTTCTTTAGATTTAGAAATAAATTTTATAAGATATTAAGAATAGTGCGACAAGGAACCATAAAAAAAAAGACTGACATCATTTTTTTAAAACTTAGGATTTTCACAAGCTGTATAAATTAAACTCAATTGTAAATTTAGAGTTGAGTTATTTTGTCATTAAACTTTTTACATGTGCTTGCTTTTCAAAAATTAAAACAAATATAAATTTTTTGATTTATTTTTATTTAAATTATCTCATAAATTTGAGGAGTTAAAATAGTGAAAACAATGAATAAAATATTTGTAAATAAGTTAGGCAAAGTGCAGAATAAAAAAATATTGATTTTTCTAAAATGTATAGAGAAACTCTACATTATGTGATTATCTCTCAATTATCATTCAAAAACAACATAAATACTTACATGCAGAATTTATGTTTATAAATAATAATTCAAATTAAATATGAGGAACATAGATCAAATGGTTTTGCAAATTGGATTTTAAGGGTTATGTTTGTTAATATTGCTTTTTGATTGAGTAACTTTTTTATTTTGTAGTAATTGAGAGCGGAAATATATATTTTTAAATCTCAGAAAAAGGAGTTAGCTATTTTTAATTATCATGATGCTTTAGTTAGTACTATCTTTCACCATATCACAAGAAATTCACGCATAAGAAATCTACGGCATCGTGAAGAATTTTCTAACTCATTTAAAATGCTTAAAAATGCATTTCTCTCCATTGCATATCAATAAATACAATAAAAATATAGATTATTCATGTATGGTCTGAAACAAGATATTTCTAGTTACATATTTTATATTTGTTCAACAATTTATGCATGCATATTGCATAAATTGTAACGAATAATAATGAAATATAATCTTAAAATTTCTACAATATTTATTTGGAATTTGCTTATTTGCTGAAAACTATTTTCAAAACAAATATATGTCATAAATAATGCATTCTTCGCAGAATAAGATATATAAACGAAAGGGGAATTTTTTGTTAGTTTTTAATAGAAAGTCCAAAATTTAACTTTTGTTAATCTTTAGTTAATTTGGTAAATTTAAAATATACAATATACAAATAAAAGGACCACAAAATAAGGTTTATTTATTTTAATAAATTTTGACAATTATTTATTATTATATGTTATAACAGACATATAGATGTAACGTATTATAAACTATCATTAAAAAAAATCTAGTAAAAATATGTATCTTTAGTTTTTAACTTTTCTAAACTAGTAAATTTGTATTCCAATAGGTTTATATTTTAAATTGAATAAACAATAGAGGAATATAATTAGAGTGAATCTGAAATATAAAAGACATCAAGAGGTGACACTCTCTTCCGCTACACTATATACTTGAAATTATATTTTTCTACGAAAAATACACATTCAATACCTTCAATACGACTGTCCCGAGTTTTGAACATTTCAAATCCATATTTTATAAGCTCAAAGTTATTGACTCAATCTTTTTCCGTCTCTCCACGTGCTTGGTAAAAATCCATGAAATCGCATTTTTGTGTTTCTTTTTCTATATACTTATTTCCTTTATTTAGATTTTTCTGAATTCTATTTCTGGAGTAAAGTACATAAACTTTACTCTCTTTACCTTCAAATTGTTATGGATTTTTTCAAAACTATATCATTTTTTAAAGTCTAGAACAGTAACTGCGAAATTTATTATTTTTTTTTCTTTCATATAAACTTAACACACATGATTTTTGAAGTCATGAGAAAAAGGAAATATTATGATAATATAATTTCATAAAATATTCTAAAAATACACTTTTCATATATTTAATATGGCTTATAGAAACATAGTAGCTGATGTTTTAATTGTAATTAATAAACTAGAAATACAGACAAGAGTTCATAATAATTATTAAAAATATAATTAAGTTCAATATATATGGATTAATGATTTTAAGTTTCGATTCTATAAATTTTAATATTAGTACACTATTGCTAGTATTGAAATGAAGTTAAGAAATATTAAATTTGGTAATTAAAATGGGAGCTCTAAAGTTTATCAAGAAATTTACAAGCTAGCAAATCTCTATTGCCAAATCAGAAAAAATTATTCTGATGATTATATGTCCTTCTGATTGATTTTGATTTGGTTTTTGTTTTAACTTTTTTGTTGAGTTTTGATTTTGATTTGTTTGTTGTTTTTTATTTGTAGAAAATAAATTTGCGATTTTGGTAAATTTAAACACTTCTCGTATCCTATAAAAGTACAGAAAATGTATTAGTTTATTTCTACTAATCAATTGCATATGCTATTAAGATCTACAATGTAAAGTATTAAATTGTATGATTCATAAATTTAGTCACTATACTCTAAGTACACAATTTTTTTTATTATTATTATTTGAATATTTAATAATTATAACAGTTTTTACTGAATATTATTATTGAATATTCAAATATTTATAATTTTAAATATTTAAATAAAGTATTAATAATATTTTAATTCGCGATATTTAATATGTTTTTTCTAAAACACTTAGCATATTTAATAATAATTAGCTAATCTATTCTATAATTATACAAAATAACTATCTTCGCCTAAAATTTATAAAAAATAAAAACACATTTGCACAAATCCTTTCTTTCCTTTAAGTCCAGCTTTTGTTCGTTTTCTCGTTAAGATAAAAAAAACAGACAAACCCTAAAATGATAGGTAAAGGAAATAATATATTTCCCTCTCTTGTTACACACACACATATATATATGAAACAAAGATAAATATTTATCTTGTAATTTGAGAATCTTGCTGCAAGTTTCGACTAATTCTCATTTTGATTGTAAAAGTTTGATCACTTCATTTCTAATACACAAACAAATAGTTTTATATATTCTTTCTCTTATCTCTTTCTTAAGAAATTCCTAACGGAGAAACACTAAACCCTTTTTAGGCCTTTTAATCCTCTTCCTTTAATTACAGTCATCTCTTTTCCTTACGTTAGGTTAATGAATTTATTATTATACCAGTGTACTTCTACATAATCATTTTTCAATGTTATATTTTATTTCCTTGTTTCAATTTGACAAATTTGTGCGATATTCATAACTTTTTTTGAACTCTGTCTTTACTGACCATGCTGTACCTTCTTTTCGATTGCTATATTTTTGCTTAAAATTTAATTCTGATTTTTTTTTTGCTCTAATTTGTTATAATTTTATGCTTTGGCAAAAAAATTTAATGTTTCTTAACTTTTAATGTTCACTTCATTCATTAATTGATAACTGTTCTATGTTACATTTTATTTTTTATATAAAAAGTATGCATAAGATTTTTAGGATTTCAGTGTAAAAAAAATTCAAGATTCATACATATACTTGTGAAAACGTAGACAATGGCTCTGCAAGTAGATATTTTTAATCTGATGCATGAAATTAAAAGCATTTTCAAAGGCATTTCACCTGATGAAATGCTTAGCGAATTAAGGCAATCAGAGTCCTCAGTGGAAAACTCTTTAAGCTTATGAGTTACATTTAAATTACTAAATCAAATAAAAGTATCAAAAATTAATTTGATCTCCCCTTAATTCAAATTTTAACTGCAAAAATTTTCTAATTCTTAAATTACATTTATTTTATTTAATTCAAAATTAAACTTTAACTTTTAATCTTTAAGTAAAATTTCATAAGCCCCTCCCCTTTAGAGCACATTTTAACTTTCTACCAATCAACTTTCAGTTACATCACCAAGCATTATACATTCTAAATGGAGTCATACAACTGGTTCATCAACAAAGATCATCCTCTTTAAATCCTGAAAAGATCAAATTAAAATATCACTCAATATTCTCCAAAGATAAAAAATAGATTTAGAACGATTAGAAAAATTTAGAATACATCCTTGTAACTTACTAAATTATCACATAAATACTTAATTTGATTTTTCCTCGCTCCTTACCATTGTGTTTTTTAATAGAAGGGAAATACTTTACCCTTGTACTTTATAATAGAATGAACAGAGCTTAATTAATTCATGCACAGCGTATTCACAGACATAATCTTCACCATACTTAAGATGAATGAGATATTTTTTTATCTTCTGTAGTCATTTAAAAAAGAAATCATATTTAATGTGATTTAGGAATTTTATTTAAGCATTTTTATATTACAGCAAAAAAAGTTATTATCAATATCATAACTTTTAAGCTAATATATAACTTTATGTTGAGGTATTTATAATAATTAATATATTCCTCTGTTATTATTATAGATGCCCTCAGTGAAGAAAATAATATTTACATTTTAAAATCTGCATTCATGAAAAACAATTTCTTAGTATTAGAACCAAAGATAGAGGAGATATTTGATAACATGGTAATTATTTTTCAATAAAGGTAAGTACGAATGTAAGATCAACAAACCAAGGAATAATTTTATAAAAATATATTTGAATATTCTAATAATGAGTCAAGTAATAATGTCACCAAGCGTTGTTATAAAATCTAGAAGTTTATAAATTCTTCTGAAATTCATATTTTTTTCATCAAAAATTTTCCTTCTTTAAGCATTCTATGATGTCTTTACAAAATTTGATTGAAATATTTTTACCAATTTGATCTCACTAAATCAAGTAACTATTTTGATTATTCAAACATTCTTTTATTCGATGATATATTCTCTGATCGTCTTTTAGAATCCAGAACGAAGTGAACGCCTTAAAATTGTAAAGTACAGCTGCCAATCTTCCACCTTAAGTTTTAGGGTGATGATGAAGATTGAGATGGGACCATAAATTAAAACGTCACTAGAATCCCTATTCTTGGGTGGAAAATCCCCATCGATTTCTCTTAGAGAAGAGAGACCAACACGGGTCATCAAATTTCGATTCCGCCAGCGTTTTACTTCAAAGCAATGCAAGCAAAGACAAATAGATCCTGCTGGTTTCGGGCCACTCTCTTAACACCTCATCCACCGGAATTGCGAGACAAACGAGCCACCCGTTTAATGGCTTGTTAAAATCCTTCCGGTTCCCAAAATTACTTTTAGTTCCACCTTCTGGAAACCGTCTCGAATTTTACGGTCGAACGGCTTTCCGGACCAAAGTGAAAATCCCGCTGACTTTTTAAAAAGGGAAAAGAGAGTTTCCACTTTCTCCAAGGTCCAGGGATCTTCCCTGGAGGATTCGATCCTCTCTCTAACAGCCTGTTGGGACCATTTTTGGCTTTTCTTCATTAAGCTGCTTCAAGTCGATGCTCGACGGAAGGCCATTTGGGGAGAAGGGGAAAATATGTTACCCGCCCACATCAGTCCTTCTTGTAATCCCCGGTAGGGACATAAAAACAATGGGGGCAGGAGCTGCAGCCAGGGTCGTTTCCTTAAACCAAAAGCGGCCTGCCTTTCCTTATGTAACGAAGATGTATGCTATGGGAAATCCGGCGTAACGCCTCGCCATCCCTTTTCGTTACGCAAAAGTGGGTTCCTGTTTTCCTCCCCACCCCACACTATTTTGTCGCCTCGTAAACTCTGGACGAAAGTATTTGAGAGGTGGTAAGTAACACTTTGTTTTGCTGACACATCAACATAAAATGCGTTGACATCAATGACTTACTTGTTTGGTCCAGCAGTTCCAAGCGAAACATAAGGCTAGAACTCTCGAAGTTTCACAGGAAATTAAATTTTGTTAGATTTAAAAGCCATTTTTTGTTTCAAATATTTCGCAATAAGGTATCCTGTTATTAAAAATCAATAATATCTTACATTCACTTACTTCAAATATTTTAGTAATGTCGATAAACACTATTTAATATTACGATAAGAATGTGCAGAAGTTTAAAAAATAATCCTGTATAGATTCAAATCAAAAATAACTGTTTATATTTTAAATTCAAATTGTATATAACACTCATATTTTCTCTGCTCATAAATATCATTTTTAGGTATGCTTTAATTCAATAAATATGTCGATCTATATTATTAAAAAAAACTTATCATATTAGTTATAAGGAAAGTTCGATATATGTGTGTGATGATATATAATATGTAAGATGTTTAATAAATTATTACGATACATAAAATTAACGTTAAAAATGCAAAATATTATCCACTGTAAAATAAACGGAATATCAGAAATATCGAGAACTTAAAATAACATTTCCACTTTATATTTTAGGAATATGATGGTGAAAATGAATTTTTAATGTTATTACTTTTCAGTTCTGACATAAGAAAAATGTAGTCATTTCACAATCCATTTTTACGGCAGCTCTTCTCACACATTTTAATATATTTTATTGAAAGAATTCTAGTGAATAATATTGTTAAGGTTGTGTGTTATTGCCAATTCATAATTTTAACATGATATTCATACTAAGAGTATGATAACATAAATTGTTTATTTTACTAACATATTCCTTACATGAATGTTCCAATGCTATGATATAAATTACCATCTTCAAGTCAATCATTGGCTACGAAACCATCAACTTGGTACATGTTTACTGGCTTATTTATTGCTATTAATAAGGTAGGTTTGAGATAAAATATCCATTAATTATAAACAAACATTGTCATGTAATTTAATCCCACTTGTATAGTTGCTTAGTATTTCATAGTGTGTATTCCAACAATAGTTTAGAGAGATATTTGTGTTTATAGCTTTAAACCTGTGCAAATGATATACATTTAAATCACTAAAAAATATATCAAAAGATTTTTCAGGACAATAAATTAAGAATATTTTATATGATATTGTATGATTCAGTACAATAAATTAAGAATATTTGCATGATTTTTAGATAATTTTGAAAATTTACTAAATTATAAAAATTAATGTATAGCTTTTAAACATTCCTTATACTATAACTGGATAAAATTATAAAAAAATTATTAAAAATGATATTTAAATATTAAAATTAATAGTTTAAAAACACTTAAAATATATTTGACACAAGTATTTTTATTGTGTACAAAACTGGAAAGGGAGTATTTTTATTTAGGTTACTCTAATTACAATAAAGTCATCTAACTCATAAATTTTATGCTGTTAGGTCCCTCTGTATGACATTTTAATCATTCTGTATAACTGAATATAATCTTTTAAAGTAAATAAATTTCTTAACAATAATTAGTATTAAGATTAGTATTAAGATATTTAAAAGTACGTTAGTTGATATTTTGATTCAAGTATATTTAATACAGATTTTAATATTTTTACTGTACAAAACTAAAAAATTTATATTTTACGTACTTTTTCGTATTTTATCATATCTATTAGTTAAAGATATTACTAATTCAGTGTTTTGAGTCTTAATTTTCAATATCCTGACAATGTCTAATTGATGTAACTTAAAAATCGAAAACTTTATTTTAAAATTTATTTTTATAATATTTTTATGGATATAATTTTCTATTTAGAATTTAGTTATTATGTAGCAATAGTGAAAGGAAGAAATAGAATTGAAAAAAAATTATATGCTATGTTTGGCCATATTTGTATTATAATTGGTAAAGAAAACAATGTACGAATGCTATACACTTCAAAACAACAAGTCATGGAACAAATGCTTATCGACGTACAAACCAATGTATTATCTTTAACTGGCATAGAAAGCTTATGTAGAAAATAAAACTATGCCTACATATCTCACAAGAGATAAAATACTAAAATATGTTACTATAAAAGAATATGAACAATTTATTTTAAAGATTTTACCAAAAGTGGAATAAAAAATTGAATACAGGTCAATAATTTATAAAATATGAATACTTCAGGGATCCTTACACGTCAATTCCTTCGACGGAAGGTAGTGTATTTTTTGTGATGAAATATCGCGCAGAAAAAATAAATACAAACTATATTTTCATGTAAAGAAAATGTACAGAACACGGTATACTTTTAAGCAAAAAATATAATATTGTTAGTTTTACGATTTAGTTTTTGAATATTAATATAAAGAATATGAAAGCAGCATTATTCAGAGAGAAACGTTAGATATTTTGTAATTCTTTTCTCTTTTTAACATAAAATAACGATAAAATTTATATATTTTGTCGCTATTTTGAAAGTATTAATAATAGATTCATAAGATTTTTGTGATTAAATGGGGTATTCAATAACTTTATTTACATTCATTAGGAAATAATATTTCCAATCCCTCTTCTTCGGAAAATTTAATTCGGATTAAATCACATTGTTAACCTATAAATACATTGCAGAAATATTTTTTAACCTATGAATCTATGAAATAAAAGAAGTTTTGAATATTTTCTGTTTATTTTATATAATATTTATAAGCATTTTGCGAAACATTTACTTATCATTTAATTCTTACATAATATTCTTCAAGCGACTAAAATGCTACATTTCTCATGCATAATGTTATGAGAAATATTTCGTACTTTCTTAGAATGAGGCACTGTTTTTGACATCATAGAGTTAATTTATATGTATATAGTCATATGCTTAACTGTATTAAGCAAGTGAATATTTATTTTACATTTTGAATAAAACATGTTTTGTATACAAAGATTTAAAAAAGAGCATTTATTGAGGTGAAAAATAATTATTTTGAACTGATATTTAAGAATAGATTGATTTTTGAAACGAAAGAAAATTAAAAGAGATTTATTTAAAAAGAATTTTTGTTTTAGTATTAAGTTTATAAAATATTATCTAAAAGGTGCATTTTACCATAAATAAAATGTGCATGTCATTAGAACAGAGTTTACTATGCATTCGAATCATTCCTTACACTAGCTCGAATCATGCGTTTTCTTATGAAATGTTGTATGAAGATATTAAGAGATTTATAAATGTGAATAATACTTTAAGCACATGTATAATAATTCCTTGAAGGATTGAATGAAATATCACAAGTAATTCTTTTACAATTAATTTCACCATGTATTTGTGAGTTTCAATGACTAAATACTTTTTCTTGCCTTGTACTACGATAAAAATTCTCAACTGTTAAAAAAGATTTTTTAATGCCTATAATGGCTTCCAGCTTATTAAAATAAATTTGTTTCACGAGGTATAAAATGTGAAAAATAACACTTTACTCAACTAGTGTATACGTAAAATGCAGCTCGCGCGTTTCCCATTGAACAATAATGGCAGTAATTGAATCAAGGACTTTCTATTCAGGAAAGCGTGGTCTTACCTTTGGGACACAGTGAGACTTGACGGAAGTTAATTCATCAAATGTTAGCACAAATGGTCAATTAATTAAGTGTACTTTCATCAATTATTAGCTGTTTTTTTAACTAATAATTGCTTAAAATACAGCTAAGCAATTATTAGAATTAACGTAGTTGTTTTATATTACCTACACTTAACTTAAATAAGACTTAAGAATTTTGTGCTGATTCATGTTGTTTTACACTAGTCTGTTGCTAATGTATTATTTATAAAAAAATTGCAAGAATATTTTTTAAATGTTTACTTAAATAGTTTTAAGAATCAAATAATCAATTATTAGCTTTCTTTAATATAAATAAAAAATTTTCAATCAAGTATATATTCGTATTGATCATTAGAACGGAGGTTATGCATTTATTTCAATTTTAGTCAGTAAATGGAAATTGTTAGCAAAAGTGATTTTTTGTCATTACATGCATTATTATTTTCCGAAATTCATAAATCTCAACATCCAGCCTAAACCTGCAACGTGTCATTGTGAAAAGTAAAACTGCAAATGAAATTATCAAAGTCAACTCGATTCGCATTCGAAGAAAAATAGACGCATTGTGCGAAAGAAAACACCCTTGAGAAACGAATTATTTTCTAATTCAAAAAATTACAATGCTAATTAATGACCATTTAATTTAAAGTTTTCTGTTGTTACTGCACGATACTTTTCATAAAAGGGAAGATTATCGAAACACTGTTTACACCAATAATGATTAGGAAAAATGGAAAATCTAAGTTTTACCTGATATAACTGGATAATTTTAAAAGTTTCAAAAACATAATAAAATGTATTTACTTAAATTACTATGAAATTTATTATAACTATTTTACGATTGAAAACTTAAAACCAATTTAATAGAAAAATATTTTTCTGATTTAATTGCTAATTATTTTAATCCAAATGAAAAATGCAAGATTTAAATATTTAAACAAAATCAAAACTAACTACAATTCAAATTTAAAGCTTTTATTTGAGTATAACACTTAGCACATACTTATGGTAAGTTGAATTAAAATTAATTTCGTATTAATCCTTTCTTATTAATTTGATATCGTATGTGGAAATATGTTAATCTTTTGAAAAAATTTATTTCTTAAAAATAGAGAACATAACATCCAAATTGTTTTAAATTAAAAGTAGTTACATAAATCGATTTAGAAAATGATTTTGCAACAATTAAAAATCATGCTTCTTTAAGAGAATTAGTTGCTTTTAAGAAATAAAATTACTTTAGTAAAATGTTTTGAAAAAAAATTCTGAAGTGTTTAACTTTTATAGTTAAAGTAAATTTTCAAACTTTGGTCTGCGTACGGGATCTTAAGTATATCTTCCAATAAATCTCTTACATTTGCGAGACTTGAATAAAGGGAAAAATCGATTTAATTTAATTACCAGCGCAATTAAAGTTTATGTATGTTTGCAAATTAATAAATTACGTGATGATTACAGAAACTCAAACAAGAATTTGCGTTTGGTTTGGCTGAAATGAGGTATCGAAAATTAATGTTAAATAAATTACAGTTTTTCTTTTAGAATCTAAAAGTAAAAAGAATTTGTTCCAATAAAATGAATCAAATCTTACAAAGCAGTCTTCTATGTTGTTTAAATTGAATACTTAAATTCGATTAAGTATTGAAATCAATGAAAATTTCTAAGTTGGTTTTTTTTAATTATTTGTAAAACTCATTAAATTACAAATTAAGTAATGATATTAAATAATGAGTAAAAATCTTAATTGTGCATTATGCATTGAATGATAAATTTATAAATGTTTATATAATTTCTTAGATTTGAATATAACTTTAATACCTATATATATATATAACAGTACAGACGAACACTGGACTGTACTATTAGGTTTAAGTTGTTTGGGATTACTTTTAGGCTTAACGAGGTCTGTCATCAAATACCTCGTAATTTTGAACCAAGTGACGAGGTCACATCTAGATGGCCCCCTCCTCTCCACATCTACGGCACACCAATAGAAGGAATTTGGACATCGTAGATTAACGTGAGCACATCCAACCCAGCGAGGGAGAACGTTTATTTCTATAGAAACAATTGACGAACTTATAATTTACGAACTTTCAAGATTATACGATCAATTGGCTTATTTCTCGCATGGTCATATAAACGCAAGGATAATTTTAATTCCAATTTACGAACTAGAATTTTAAAATATCTTATTTTGCGAACTTATTTTCATTCAATCTTTTTTTGCTTTTAATTTTTTATCTTTTACTTGTTAGTTGCGTTTAATTTATCTTTATTTAATATAAATGCAAGGATAATTTTAATTCCAATTTACGAACTAGAATTTTAAAATATCTTATTTTGCGAACTTATTTTCATTCAATCTTTTTTTGCTTTTAATTTTTTATCTTTTACTTGTTAGTTGCGTTTATTTTTATTATCTTTATTTAATTTTCAAGTTTTTATAAAATTATAGGTAAAAAACTTGGATCTACGTTTTTATAAGAAAATTATATACCTTTCAAGTTGTGCATAACTTTACTTTAGATGTTGAAATCGCATATTTTACCAAGCCATTCATGATGAATTTGTAACTAATCAAACAGCCCTCTTAAAGACTCATCTATTAAAGTACATTTAATCGTTTCAAGTGTAAATATCGTAATAATAGCTTGGAATCACCTTAAGAATTTGACATTTTAAGAAAAATATAATTAATTTATACTTTATATGATATTCTAAATAAATGTGATCTCTGAGTCATTTTGACATCTAGTTTTATTAAAGAAACCACCATAACTCCAGAAAACCAAGAAGACTTGATGGTTTGAAAGAAAATAAGTTACTCATCCGTGATGTTCTAGAAAGAATCCCACTCTGCAACTCGAAATTTCACTTCAGAAATTTTTGAGGGCAGACTCAGATGTAATTTGCACGTTAAAAGTATTGAAGGCTTATATGTTTGAGAACATAATGAATAAAAATAGAAAAAGAGTTTAACATATATATATATATATATATATATATATATATATATATATATATATAATAGAAACTTTCGATTTTAAGAACTATCCTATATTTACGAAGTCCGGGAAATCGAGCGTCTAATGTATAGTTACAAATACACATACACGCATATGTATACATTGGAGATTTATTATTATTTTCATTTTATTAATTTATTTCGAATTTTAGTAAAGATTTTTTTAATTTATATTTTTTATTCATTTAAATAATTAAATTTAAAATTATTAAATTATATTTATATTATATATATTTTAATTTATTTATGTTTATTATGTTATAAAATTTTGAAAAATTTTTACAGCATAAAAAACTAAATCAATCATATTAGCAAATTATTCAAACATTTTAACTATATTTGTTTCATTATTGAAAATTTGTAATTTCTTATCAATGCTCTTAGATATATTATTTATTTGTTGCAAATATATATACTTTTTTCATTTAATGTAAAGTTTGAAAATAACTTTTGTATCATCTCTATAAATAATTCTAACTGTTTTGTGGATATTTTCTTTGATACATTATTAAATCTTATTAATAATAAATAAAAAATTCCATTTATTTAACAAATATCTATATGTTCATTTAAAAATAAATTTGTTAAATAAATGCAATATATATATATATATATATATATATATATATATATATATATATATATATATATTATTAAATTTGAATTATTTTTAAAACTTTATTAATTTTTAAATATTTTTTGAAGTTTAAACAATAATAAATGCATATAGAATAAATTTATATATATTTCAAATTATTGTCTAAATTTATTCTGTATTTATTATTAAGGTATACGTACAGAATAAATGTTTTAAATATTTTGAATGAAACTTTTTAAAATATTTGAAAATTAATGTAGCAACGAAAAATCTAAATTTAAATTAATAATTTTTATAACATTATTCATCAAAGTAACGGAATCTTTATAAATCCCAAACATGATTAATTGAAAAAACTCATTTGTAAAGTCATTTTGAATATTTTTGAAGTATTTGTATTTCGATAGCACAAGTTTCGTTGCACAAAAATGTAGTACTGTAATTTTCTGTAGATAAAAATGGCACTTGTTAGGCAATTAACTGAATTCTTCCATACATGTCGTATTTTATTGGGTGCAAATATATATGCAGTAATAAAAGTTACAGTCAGCCCAAGAGTTTAAATGAGGCCCATCTGATACTGCAATCTAAATTTTATTTATTAGGAGCTAAGTTTCTAATAGTTAGTCTGAAACATTTTCTGCTCCTGATAGTTAACTTAGTTTGCGAGTGTGTTTGATTTTTATACCTTGGATTTTTCCGTTCAGTTAATTTTATGATGCACCATTTGTCTTTGAAGTATCCGCTCTAGGGCTGTTTCAGGAAATTCCATTTTTAAATGCATTTTAGTGCTGAAATTTTTTTACGAGGTAAGTATTAAGTACTCTTATAAATTATAATTTCGTTAAGAATATATTTTCTTTTTCATGAATAAGTAAAATAAATTCGGTAAATTACTAGGCATATTTTAATTTAATTTTTCAAAAAAAAAAAAATAAGGAAAAAAGCAAAATAAGATGAAGAGTATTTTTGTGTAAAACCAAGCAAAGTGTAAAATGGAATACTTGACAAAATGCAGTATAAAGAGGAAAAAAATTGCATGGGAATTATAATGTATAGTATGACAGAAAGAATTATCGAAATTCATGCACACGTATTTTGCATTGAACGAAGTTATCGATAATACGTTGCAGAATATTAATTTAAGAATATGACCCAGAATACCAAAGAAGTGCATTTTTCAAGTAATTAAAGAGCGAAAAAACATTTTGGTGTCATTGCGATACATTGTGTCTCAAAAATACTATATCGGCTTAATTTAAAGAAATTAGATTGGTTGTTTCATACGCTAAGCTTTTTCAACTCCTATCATGTTCTTATCAAGATGAGCTGTATCATGCCTAGCATTACCATGCATTAAATGAAAAGAATGACTAATGATTACTGCGCAGAATACAATATAATATCTCCTTATGTCTTGAACACGTTTTTGGGCAATAGAGCTGCTATCTGAAATAATAGGAAGTTTCTTAAGGCCCATTTTACTGATTTTAGCCCATTTCATTTGTAATAAAATCTTTATCAGAGTATTTTAACTATTTCAAGTGTCCATTTTAATTTATTTCAATATCAACACTGTAATAAACTAAATATTATACAATAAACTGAGTTATAATCGTTAATAAATAGCACTTCATCATATTACTTTACTCAAAACTTGAAATATTTTTTACACATCATTAGTTCACACGTTGCTCTAAAAAACATCAAAGCATACCATTGTTATATATATATATATATATATATATATATATATATATATATATA
>JAPDSC010151463.1:446666-509839 GCA_026290005.1 Latrodectus geometricus
ATATATATATATATATATATATATATATATATATATATATATATATGCATTGCCAAAACAAAAAGAAAAAAATCTTCATACACTGCTCAAGACAATTAAAGGATATTGTGTGTATGATAATTGGAGTATGATAATTTTGGTTTGTGGAGTATGATAATTTTGGTTTCGACGTCAAAAACGTCGCTTCAGCGGCAGTGAATGAAATTTGACACTCTACTGTATGAAAGACAATGAAGAAAGAGATGATCGGAATTCAGTGACTGTTTTGTTTCGATTAGTACGATGTCTTAGCGAAGACATTTAACTGAATTAAAAACTAGGAGAGTTGTTGGTAGGGTAGAAGGGGGCCAAACTGAAGCCGAAGTAGCGCAGGCAATTGGAGTGCCACAAAGTGTGATTTTCACGATCTGGAACAGTTTTTTGGAGACTGGAAGTGCAAGTCGAAGACCAAGGCAAGGTCGTAGACGGGCTACAATGCCGAAGCAAGATCGTTATTTAGTGTAAATAGCTCAGAAACACCAAAATATGAACGATACTCTTTTCCAACAACACCTTTACTCGGCTACTGACACCACAGTTTCAACTCAGACTGTTCGAAACCGGCTCCTTGGTGTAGGTTTGTATGTTAGCCGACCGATGGTATCCGTTAAAGTAACATCAAGGCATCGTCGCGACTGCAGGGATTAGGCAACAGAGCATATGAACTGGAGGAGAAATGAATGGAGCAATGTTTTTTTTTTCTGACGAGTCCCGTTTTCCTATTCATCCTGATAATAGGCGTATTTTCATTTGGAGGGACTGTGACAGAAGGAATAATCCTGCGTTCGTGCACGAAAGTGTCAGATTTGGCGTTGGGGGAGTGTTGATGTATAATAGCATCTCTATTGACGGGCGCACAGACCTTTATATCATTCGACATGGACTTCTGACTGGTCGCCGATATAAGGATATGATCCTTAGACCTGTTGTAACCCTTTACGGTGCAGCAATCAGAGATGACTTGATTTTAATGGACGATAATTGCAAGTAACATCGTGCTAACCTGATGGAGGATTTCCTTTTCGAGGAAGGAATTGTACGAATGGAATGGCCAACGAGTTCTCCTGTCATGAATCCAATAGAGCACGTTTGAGAAGCTCTAGGAAGACGAGTTGCTGGCTACCAACCACCCCCACAAACTCTCCAAGAACTGGAAAGCGCTCTTCTGGAAGAGTGGGACAGAATACTCCAACTCGTGATTAATAGCCTCATTGACTCCATGCCTCAAAGGTGTTCAACGTTGCTGGACGTCCGTAGAAACAATACCCCCTACTGAAAATGATTTATTTTGAAGAATACATATTTTCTTATTCCTTTTCTCTCATATGCACAAATTGTGTTTTATTTCCTTTTGTACACAAGTGCGCAATAGAATGCATTTTTTCTGCCAAACGTGTAATTTATTCTCATATAACCTATTACGTCTGACGACCATGTATCAATCAGCTAAAAAATTTCCCAGCCACAGGATCCACCTAAAACCATAATATACTTTAATTGTTTTGAGCAATGTAGTACATTATTTGCTCAATTTCTCAATGAGCTATTAGAAGATGTATAGATTATCATTTCTGTATTAGAGAGATTGCATAGAAGCATGTTGGTGATCTTGTCTTGATCAATTTCTATTATCCTACATTTATTGTTATAAATGACACCTCATTAAAAGGATCACTGTATCTTTTGAACGCAATGTTTAGTTTTATTGTGAGAAAATCAACCATGTTTTGTAATAGTGATGTAGCACTTATGCAAATAAAGAAACTTGATTGTAGCTCTATCATTTATTAAAAAAAAACATATTTAAATTAATATGTATTTTTGTTATAATTTAAGAGTACAGAGTAGGCACAATTTCGGATAACTTGTGCTTTTGGATCAGTAAGGTGCATTTTCGTTCAGTTAACGCTGGAATGAAGTGCATCAAATATTTTTTCGTCTCTGATAGTTTCCAGTTTTCTTATAATTTTTGTTGCATATCATTTTTTGTGACAAATTTAGAACATTGTTTATTGCTCGGCTTTAAAACTTTGCTTTCCATTTTGCCACTTTTTCTGAATCTTCAATGTGATTGTTCAAACACTGAATAGCTTGATTTAAGCTATTTAGACAATAACCTATGTACATTCGTCTCACAAAATATTTATTTCAATCCTCAACCTCACTAATGTAATACATATAGTCGTATTCCTTGTTGAAATATCCATGTATATTTTCCTTGCAAACATTTACATAAAATGCCCAAGCTATTTTCTCGTCAGTTTGTTAGCAAACATCATCCTCTTGTACAAGTGATCATGATTACATACATAACATCCTTTATAAAACTTATTATCCTCAGACAGATTAATAAATAAAGCCTCTAAATGATTTTTTTGACACTCTATATAGTGTTGTTAAATTCAAAACACTATTAGTAATGTATACTAAATACAGTGAATGTGCAACAAAATATAAAAAATAAATTAAAATACTTGTCCATTCCTCCTTTATAAATTCCCATCTACACTCATTGAAATTTTTAAAGTAAGATTTTGACATCATAACAAGTAATATATCTTAGGGAATGAACTAATATTAAATGTTCCTTTGAGATATTGTAATTAAAATAAATATCATGAACATTAAAGTTTCCGAAATAAAATTTTTTCAGCATAGATTTATTAGTTAGGATAAAATTATTTACAATTAAAATATGCATTTTCTAGTCTTATAATATATGTATCAATTTCCATATCATATGAATACATGGAAATTCAATTTATAGATTTCTTACGAATATTGAATAAAAACTTAAATATTTGATTTCTGACTTCTCATATATTCAGTAATTCAATTTTTAACTCGTGAATTTCTTTTATATTTTGTTTGAGTGGATGAAAAATTTTCGAAATCCGAGACAAACCCATTCAAAAGTGGAATATTTCTACTTATTTTCTTCTTGATCTATACAGAAGAAATAATTCATTGCATGTTTCTGGAACAGAAATGCAGAAAAAATAAAAACTGTCTTGCTTGTTTGCTTTTCAAATTTGATCAAGAGTTTCCAAATTTCTTCCAAACATATATTCTGGAGCGTCATTATTTTTGCAAACATTTGTTAACATTACGCAATCAATCAAAAAATATGAAGAATGCATTTGTTGCCGATATCAGTTGGGGTACAACAGTTTTCTTTCTGTGTATTTTATTAGATACTGAATGCAGGTCCAAAATGGATTAAATTATATATTTATTTGGCTATAGATTTACACTTAAAAATCAATGTTGTTTGCTAAAATACATTAAATTTATAAGTTTTGTCAAAATTTAATATTTTTAACAAGTATTTAAAAATTTGTAAACAATTAAAATAAAGGTAGACAATATATATATATATATATATATATATATATATATATATAATGAAATACATATAATTATACATGCTAAAAATAATGCCAGTAATGGCTGCGTTGTTAAATTCAAATAGCGTATCATCCACAAATATGCAACTGGTTTGATTGTTATTTATAAATACATTTTGTTCACAAGTATTTTAATTCAGTTTCTTCTGCAGTTAAAATGAATTCCGATTATTTACAACAGATATCTACGCACGAGGTGAAAATTGAAATTATAACTCACTCAAACCACACAGGAGACTTTGGAATTAAGGCAACAGGTCTATTCCCACAAACACAGGAATGGAACAGAAATTGCTTATTCAAGCATACCTAGCACGTGTAACATACCTAGCATGCGGCAATAAACTAAACGCGTCTATTTACGCATAAGCAGAATTTGCATAGAATTTGCTCATTTTACATTCTTATTCTTATGACCATTTTTTATAATAGTAATTACAACATATACGAAGGTTCAGAATGAACAAGATAATTTTCGATGTTAAATAAGAATTCGATGGAAATATATAATAGACGGCATTTTCAATATTTTTTCGTTTATTAGAATACATACTTAATGTTTTTATATTCAAATTTTCGAAATTTTAGATGGTTATAAAAAAAAATCTAAAGGAATCTCTTTATCAATAATTTGATACCACGTAATGAACAAAATAACAGCCTATAGCTATTATACGGCATTTTTATATCCACCACTCAAATTGCCATCTGTGAGAATTTTTCATTAATAGTGGACCGTAATCAAGTTTCCCAAAAAAATTCTAGAAAACTGCCTAGTAACCACACAGACAAATGTGCATATAGATAGTAAAATCCCTCTCTCATTATTCAATTATGGTTTATATCAAATTCTTGACATTTCGCTCAGAAAATCTTTGTTGTACCAGCAGACCGTCAGCTAATTGTATCGACTATTGTTTGATTAGATTTGCTCATATGGAGATTTTGGATGAGGAACAAGAACAACTGCCACATAGTACCAATACTAGCAATTTTAATTTAAAATATTTCTTTTGAAGATGCCAATTATTGAAAGGTATAATTTTTTTGTCCCAAAATGATCTGCAACAATGTAATACATTTGTGATACATTTATATTTCGGAACAAAATAGTTAACTGACGGTTACAGGACATTGATCAGTAGCTAGTCTTACCACACACACACACAACAACAACATTTTTTTTTCAGATCAAATTATTTAGATTTCTTAAAGTACGCTACAGAATACTTAATCAGTAAACATACCATGTATAATAATCCCAATACTAACCAATAATTTGTTTTCAATCCTAAAAATAAGATAGATAATTTCATTCATCCAAATTTTAACAGAGCATTAAAAATTTAATTTTTGATTAACTTTATTTAACAATGTATGTTTTGGCTTACATAGTCCATAATTGTTATCTTTATTGATTATATATAATTATTCTTTAAAAGAATATAGGAAATTATTACCAACTTTTGAAGGCTAGTACAGTATAATATCGTGATATAACAACCATAATTATGTTTGTGATCACCATATAATTATCATGATGTATGATTTTAAACGTATGATTTTCAATATAATATTGGTAGTATTGATGATGTATCATTTGAAATATATTTTTTCTTGTTGATGTACATAGGCATCTCAATCATTTACAATTACGTTTTAAGTTGTAATATCTATCCATTTTTAATAAGCATTTAAAATAAAATAAAGCCTATGAAAAAGATAAGTTTTGTGATAAGAATTGTTGTGGAATATTAAATGGATTGAAATTTATTGTGGATTTAAAATGCAATACACATATTATGCACATAAACAATAAATAGCCCGTAGAATTAAAATAAAATTTTTGCTGTATCATTATAAAATAATAAATTTAAATAGTTCAAGAAGGAAAGATTCTCACTTATTTTAGCATTTAAAATATAAATCTCCATGATCTTACTTACAAAAATATGCGTCACCAAATAATCAATAATTTTTGTTTCTGATTATTGATAATTTATCATTATTCCAAACTCACCATGTAATGTTTCAACTATTCGATTAGTATACAAATTTCGACTAAATATGTATTTACTTGAAAAGAAACATACCCAGAAACAAAAATCATTCTTCAAATAAAATAGCATATATTTATTCGAATTGATTTTAACCGCAGGTCTATGAGCTTTAAAATTTCACAATCATTCTTTAGTTAGGTAATTTACAAATTTTATCTTTCAACTTTTGAAGTCTAAAATTAACCTGCGGACTTTATTGAATTATCCTCACTTTTTGATAATGAATTTCAAGTTATGTTTATATGGAAGTCTCAGAAAAGAATGCAACATAACACTAGCTCAGCAAGCCTTGGGGCTTTTGGAGTTTAGATTTTGAATATTGGTTATCACTTTAAAACATTACCAACGTAAGTATTGCATATTTTCTGAAATAAACAAGCTTGCTATTATTTGTTAATTAAAATATTATTTTCTGCATATCAGAAAAATTCTATTATATAAAATTAATGAAGATGGCAGTTGTGCACTATAATGGGTTTTTTTAAATAATTTGTTGTGTGAAAGTATTTAACCTTTAATTAACTTTAAATGATAGTATTCTGATAAATGAATTTATAATTTTGATGATAATTTAATTTAATGGTAATATTCTGATAAATGAATTTAATTTTGTAAGCTTAATCAAGTTTTGTTAAAAGATAAATAAATTTACAACCTGAATACTAAACAACGTTAAACACAACTACTTTAAACTCATGATTTTAATAACGAATGCAATTATTTGAATATATATTAAATTAAATTGACAATTTATATTAAGTTGCAAAAATGTTTGGGAGATTTTATAAAAGCTAATGCATTAAGTATTCCTTTAATTTAATAAAAGTAAATTATGTATTATATTGTAAGCAAAATAACACAAAAAGTTTGAGAATAGTTAATTTTGTTAACTTTATAATGTAATTTAGCAACTATTCCGCAAAAGACGGGTGAAACAGTGGTATTGGATGCTGACATTATTGTTAATAATTTTAAAATAGGAAATAGTGGATAATGTAATTAATTCAGTTTTAAAACCATAGTTTTGCTTTTCTCCTAATTTTTTTTAAGTGATATAAATTATTAAATATAAATTTTTTTACATAAAGTTTCTTATCACATTTATATTACATATATTTGAAAACAATAAGGATTATAAATAGGACACCAAACTTTATTTTCATTGATGGCTTCTTTTCAGTCAAGTTTATTTGTTGCTCAAGTTTATTTTTTTGCATATAAAAGCCAATTAGGGCAGGAGGAACAGTTTAATGTTCAGTTCATCTAAAAAGACAATTAAACTTTTATGTAAATCGCCTTCTTTTCCGAATAGGACATTCTAAAACACATTTAGAAGTCACTTTTTATTGTCATTTTCATCCATATCTATAACCACTTTTTATTTCACTTGCATTATCATACCACTGAAACTTTGAATGTAGTCTTTATTGAAAAATATAATGGTATATTCTCCTTTTCCCACTATAACTATAAACTGAATTATTAAGTGTGTCTTTAATGTTTTACTTTAAAACTTATTACATTCAATCTGGAAAAAAATTATTTTGAAATGACGTAAAAATAACCTCAATAAATATTTACATCAATAAACTTAATGAAAAAATATTTTTTCATTGTGTTGTTTTTGGTATGATTATCAATATGTAACAGTTACATATAATCAATACATAAAAATAGTACAAAACATTTTGTTTAGGAATATAGCCTTAGCGAAGTAGCTCAAATAATCTGAATAACTCATCTGCAAATAAAGATTTTCCTTCAGATTATGTATATTCAAGTTTTTATTTTTGAAGTACTTAATATTCTTATTATCAACCTTTAAAACTATGATCTCAATTTTATCAAAAACCAAAGTTTGAACATGAAGATAAATGTGGTTGTTACCATAAGAATAGTTGTAATGACATCTTACTCTGAAGAGATGATACAGAAAGTAGTGTGAGAAGAAATTTTGAGAAAGAAGCGTATCTGAATCCTGTAATAAAATATAAGTTTCAATTTGATTGAAAATATTTATTTTACTAAAAAAAACAAAAGTTATATAAGGAATAGAAATGAAATAGAAAGATTTTAATAGAAAGAAAAAAAAAATAATGTAAAATGTTTTCTTATAAAAATGCATGAATTATCATGAGTAGGAAAAAAATAAAGGAAATAGAGGGAAGAAAAGCCATCTCTAAAAAAAAAGATCCAGCTTTCCTAAGAAATTTCAAACTAAAAAGACAGCTAAAGAGGAAAAAAAACCACTCGCTTTTGAACCAAATAAAGGTAATAATGTAGAAAAATGTTTTTATAACATTATGAGATTTTTAATTTGACAGATTGCGTAGAATGAAATACGTGTTAAAAATGTTGAACAGAAGTAACATACATCATATTTCAAATTGTATCTGACCTAATAATTTCTCGATTGAATATTATCACATTATGTTTATATTATTTTGTAACAATTCAAAAGCCTTTTAACTAACAGTAATTTTCTTAATGTGTATTCGCTTCAACGTTTATTGAATACACATCTCGTACACTTGTTAATTTATCTATAGAAATAAAATGACCACTAATTGACTTTATTTTTACAAAAGCAATAATTTTAAAATAATAAAATTAGAAAAAGTACATCATTTCAAATTTAAACTATTGAGATAATCTTACTCTATTAAAACATATCATTTTTCTGGGAAAAAAGTAATACTGAAAGTACCTTAAACACTAAATATAGCCGCTTTGATATTTAAATCAATAGTTACAGAGTTGAAACAAAACTTGTAAAATATTCTACTTTTTATTACAAATGTAATTCAGTTTTAAATTACAGTATAGAATTATTGTTTTTAAAAATAAAAACATTTCAAATATAGTAACTTTCTTAAAATTTAATTATTGTTTTCAATTCTTATGAGTATTTCATTCCTAATGTTTAAGAAAGAAAAACACCCTTATCGATATACATTTAGCAGGCCTGTATAATGCTTTAATTTTATTATATTTTGTGTGCAAAAATCTACTATATACTATTTATTATAATCATTCAGAATCACTTTAAAATTTGACTCCAATACAGTCCTAAAAATACAAATGAAATTTGATAACATGAAATAAAACTTTTAAATATTGCTTGGAGAATCTAAAAACTTAAATAATTTACGATATTCATGACATGAAATAAAATAAACTTCTAAATAATTAATTTAAAAGAAAATAATTTTTCTTAACATTTATTCATATTTATTTTTAAAATATGATGCATTTTAAAATAACTTCTTTTATAAAATTATCCCATGCACACATTATATTGGCTCAAAAAATTTCTATTTTGTATATGTAGATGCATTCATATATGTAAATGAGTCAAGGTCTATGATCTATTATAGTAATCAAATAATCTGTTAACATCAGTTTACAAGAAGAAAAAAAATAGTGTTGACAAACACTTTTTACAACAATAATGCTTAAAATAGTTTCCTAATCTCATTCTCAAAATTTTAATTCTTTCTTTTAATAGACTATACATGAATAAAATAATACGTAGCTGAAAAATAAATATTTTTAATTTTGTTACAAAAACTTTTTCTCTATACTGGCTAAGAATAATTCAATTTTTGGGTTCCTCAAATCCTTTGATAAATATATTTTCAAAAACCAAAAAATATTTTATCGGAAAAATATTAGAAGCATTTTTCGACACTTTATAAACTAAGTAAATATTTGAATAAAAAGCAAACGCTGTTGTTCGAGAGAGTTTCAGCCTTATTTTTTTCAAACTGTTATGGAAAAATCCTTGTTTAAATATGACTGTATTATGTATTTTTTAAGAGAATTTATTCTGTTTTGTAATCGAAACTATCTCTGAAATCGGAAAATGGCGAATCGTTCTTAAAGAATTTAGCAATAGTGTTCCCAAAAAAAAATTTCAAACTATTCTTTAATGGTGTTTTTTAGCATTTTTGGCAACAACTGGATTAAATAGTTTATTGGAAAGAATGGTGTTTCTTTGAAAAAATTACATCCTTTTTCCGATGGTGCAAATTGAAAATGCTTTGTTATAAAAGCAGGTTTGAAAGAAGATAGTGTCTAGAGATTTTTCTTATATTCACATTAAAAGGAAAATGTTAAACGATGTTTAAAATATTTTAAGTTATACTGATTATTAATAGAGAAACATTTATTTTATGTTTTCTTATTAACAAAAATATCTATCCATTAATAAAACGCTAAATTATTTTAATTTGATACCTGAAGTGCACTTGTTTAACGATTTATTAATAGTTGCCTGCGTCAACATACAAAGTATCCTTTTAGCATTTGAAATAATTTCTTGTTTAGAAAATTTTAAACATTTCCTTATGAAATCCTTAATATCAGAAGTTAACTTAACAAAAAAAGTTTTTGTCATCTAATTTTTTTCGACGTCAAAATAATAAATATTTTAATCGAATTTACTGGAATATTTTATTTAGTTATGATATTAGTATTTTATATTTTTTGAAAGTATATATTTTAAAGGTTTGCATATCAAATGCTTAAAATTATATAAGATCTACTTACTTAAAACTATTTACATATTTTTTAATTATTAATAATTTTATTTAATGGG
Source organism: Latrodectus geometricus (assembly GCA_026290005.1). NCBI lineage: Eukaryota > Metazoa > Arthropoda > Arachnida > Araneae > Theridiidae > Latrodectus > Latrodectus geometricus. The sequence goes on from JAPDSC010151463.1 coordinate 456,773, forward strand.
AAAATATTACGGGTTTTTTTAAGAGCTAGGAAAAGGTAGATTTTCAATAATTATATAAAATAGATTTTTAATATATAAGAAAAATTCACATATTTCGAGTTATGCTTAATAAGGAATAATATAAGGAAATATTGTATTCAGTGAAAATTTTTCAAAGAAAAAATGAATGTTAGTAATAATTAAAACAAACACACAAATTTTTACATTAAAATTTACCATTAACCAATTACTAAAAGATGTGAAGAAATACCTAGAGTGCATGAAATTCTTTATCTATTAATTTTAATGAATAATTAAAATTTCAACGACATAATTTCATAGTAGTGCTGTTTTAAGATTTAGAGATATATATGAGTTAGAATTGCGAATAAATACATCATTCTTTGCTTAAGCTAATAGATAAGATTAATTGATTTTTTTTACATTTTTTTCTTTTTGTTTTATGTTTGATAATTAATACATCATTTATGCAATAGCTGAATCTTCAGTGCTTCTTCAATTGTATTTTTTTCAATTACACACAAAACTATAAACGATATTTATAATATTTTCTATAAGGAAAAGAATAAGTTTTTCGTAACAAATAAGGCTTTATGAAAAAGATTCTGACCAAATCTGTGTTAAAAGCACTACGTATTTGAAGGACTATCCTATAGAGTAGTATTATTAAATGACAATTCGCAGATATAAAATACTAATTTCACATACAAGTGATTTTTATATGAACATCAGTATTCCTGGTGCAAATAAAATAACAGATCCTTGGGAAGAAATTACCGGAGATGAAGTATTATCGATTGTCTTGGAACGATAGAGACTTTCTTCCGAAATGAAACTGCAAAAGCTCTCCAGGAAACTTTTAGTTGAACAGCGGATTACGCTAAGCGCTTCCAATTGCGGAATGACTTCTTTTAGTTTCTCCGTAAATAGGAACTCTATATTACCAACATGACAGTTAAGGAAATAGCTCCAAGTTCTTTCATTAAACGGTATTCCTCTTCAGAATCGTACTCTCCACCCTGGTCCATCGAAGAATTCTTTCCCAAAACTATTTTAAAGAATCGTCTGCTTCTGATGAAAATTCTAAAGGAAGGAGTAGAATCAGTTTCAAGTTGTTCTTTTCTGATACTTCAGCCTGTATTTAATTGCGTGTATGAGATCGAGTGCTTCTTTTTCTAATATATAGTTTATTTCTCACTGTGTTGCATTCCGTAGTATATAAAATATGTTCATCTGTATAACAAAAACAATAAAAATTATTTTAGCTATAAATACTTCATTCGATTTCCAAAATCGTATAAGAATACTTGTTTTGAGAAAAACAAGTATTCTTATAGAAATGATTTACAATTAAATTCCTAAATACGAAATATTTTGACTGTATTAATATATACATTTAAAATATAAATCTTTTGTGTAGCATTCAAATTAAAAGTTAATCTGTTTTAACGAATTTCCGTTTATTAAAGATTAAAACTGCTTAAATTTTATAGTGAAAACAAGAGAAAGTAAAATACAAGAGCGATTAAAATAAGAAAGTTCATCATTTTTAATAGTTTTCAATTTAATCGTTAGAAAGTTTAAAAGTTTTCCTCTCCAAGAGAGTAGAAAGAGTGAGTTTAGTAATGTCACATAAGTTTAGAACTAATGAATAGTACCTATCTTTTGCTACTTAGTAAAAATCACAAGTAATTATTGTGATTTTGTATTCTGATTGAGTATGTTATACTTATGATTATATTTCATTAATTTTGAAATATATTTTTATAATTATATAAATGTTATTATATTTTTATTACTAGAATAATTTTTACGAATGTTTATAAAAAAGCAGTCAATAATTTATCTTCTTTAAAAATAAACCAGTAATTTTCCTCTTTAAAAATTACTTATATGGGGTAACAAAAGTAAAAATAACTCTATTAATATGAATTTTGTTCCTATAATAATTTTGTTTTGTACAATAATCCATAGCAATATTTAATTTTAATCGTTAAATTGAAAAAACCATAACTTGGAAACTTCACTAAATATATGGCAAATAACATGTTTTAGACAGCGCTTACCATAATAGCTTAAAACTGTTGTAAAATATTTGGATATCAGTTGCAAACTGCTTCCCAGAAGTATTTTAACAAAAAGTCGTATTTATTTAACGCAAGGTAAGAAATTAGAAAAACTCCCAAGGTCATACCTCGACAGATATGCAATAAGAATCATAAAATGAGGAGCCTAATATGCGAAGGCTATTAACATCTACTATGTTTTATTATCAACTTGCAGAATTTTTTTCGCAAATAGTGTGCTTTTTTCACGTATTTCGATAGAAGTAGCCAAGAAATCATTCAAGCATTTTATTTGTCAGAGAGATGTACTCGCAGAAAACAGAAATCCTACATCAATCTCCTATTACAGAGAAATCGAATCTATAAGTTTCTACATCGAAGAACTAGGCTCAACTACTAAAATATAATAAGCAGCATCTAACATGTCTGATTATTTAGTAAAGTTATTGCGATACATTTTGGCTATATACTTTTGTCGATCTTAGTCATTGAGCTCAATCAACCACCTAGAAATTTTTCCACCACATTAAACTAAAAGATCAGTTCTTGAGCTCACGGCTCCTGCCAACAATTTATGACTAGAGAAATACTAAATCTCCTGAAATTTTAAGACACAGTTCCGTTCAACCCAAAGATCTTTGAATACGCTTATTTATTATTATTATTATTTACATTCGTTGTCAGTTTCTTATGTCAGTCGATCGATGTCAATATATACAGGTAATTATCTCTAAATTTGAATCATTGTTAAGAGACGAGATCGACATTTGAGCAGACATAATTAATTGAAAATCCTTACACTGCACCAATACACACAAAAATGATTTTACTGGGGAAATAGCTTGAGAAATTTTATTGACCAATGCTTTAAACTGAATATAACAGCTAAAAGGATGTTCAAACAAAATGCAATAAGTTCAACTACTTTTTTCTTCCTATTAGTGTTCTCAAAAGCTGAAAAAAATCAGTTAATTTCATTTTTCATTAAAACAGTATGACTACAAAACACAAAATTTAATTGGAAAATAATTTTTTGCTCAGTCTGACTGCTATAAAAAGCCTGGATTTATTGATTCACTTTCGTATTTACCTTTAAAAATCATACCATTGATACATCTGTTTGAAATTATTTGGAAATTGAAAGTACCAAAATGAATCTAAGTATTATTAAAACAAAATCAGATATATATCTTGTTTAAAATCAGAATATAACCTTTCTACTATAGAAATAGGCAGTTATATATTTGAAACCATAAAAAGACTTATTTATCTAAATTCTGAAACAAATACACAAAATTACACATCTACTGAAATCCATAGCATGATTGTTGCTGATAACTGAGGTTTTTTTTCTTCAGAAATACCTAAATTCTAAGTTCATTAAAAGAATACCAAAATAACAGTATATAAATGTTTAATGAGGTCTGTATTAATTCATTCAGAAGAAACATAGATACTGACAGGAAAAGACAAGGAAACATTAACAGTTTTTGAGACAAAAATCACGAGAAGCAATTTTGGGGAAGTGTAGATGAATGATGTATGGACACGAATAAATCTTGAATTACTTAAAGTATATAAACATTTTGGTATATAATTAATTTTATTGTACAAAAGTTAAAATGGAACGAGCATCTTATAAGATTAGACGATTATGATCAACAAGTAAAATCTTCATGACCAAACCAACACGCACTCCGAAAACAGAATGGCCAAAACGAAGATGATTGGAATGTATTGAAAATGAGTAAAAATCGTTAAAAAATTATAAATTGGAAGTCCAATGCCAAAAAATTCATATTTGGTGTCGAACTCTGAAGAAGCCTAAGCCCCATTTTAGGCTGTCATGCCACAGAAGAAAAAACTTCTACTTGAAAAAACAAAATATCCTGACAAAGGAAAGAAAATTAAACTCTAATATATTGGAAAATTTTGTTAAAATCACGATAGCAATTATTGATTACATAAAAGGACCCAAAATTAGATTTCACATTTTTCTCATTTCTAGTGTATATTAAGAATCTCGAGAGGTATTTTTAAGATTTAAATCGTGAAAACCAATTAACTTCATTGTTTTTTATTGAGTCGACGCAATAATAACTGAAATACTAATAAATTTTGCTACTTAAATATGAAAGTTCTTTTCCAAAACTCTTGCATTTATGCTTAATTTTGCATAATCATTCAATACTGTATAATTCCGTGCGTTTCTAATTACTTTTTAAAAAAAGCTTTATAATATTCAGGATTCACATGAGCTTTAAATCTCACATAAATTTATAATTCACATGTACTACGCAATCATCCGGTTAGAATGAAATCAACAAGTCCTTGTTTGTAAGAGCTTAGAAAATGCATTTTAGATTTAGTAACGCGAAACCAGGCGAGGTTAGCTTATTATGTAACCACATGAGAAAATGAAACTAAATGGAAATTTGAGTTCTACATGATGCCTTGAGCTTTCCGCATAATGCTGAACATCTATCTCCAAAGAGAATCCTTCGTGACAGGTTATTATAATTACGGTTGGGCTCTTTCCTTGGAGTTTCTCTGAAGTCTAATAGCTTTCACTGGTAGCAGAGAGGCTTTTCCGCGAAATGGTTTCTTCATTTACATAAAATCTAGTCGAATTCCCTACTTACCAACAATGGCCCTGCTTTATACAAATGCATTTCGCAATTAGGGTTAAATCAAAATATTAATTCGAGTACGTGTTGATAATGGAAATATAACAATACGCTCATAAGCGTAGTAAAGATAACTATGAATGTTTGTAGTTTTCGGGTAATTTCGTTCTTTAATGGTTATGTATCAAAATTGTTCTTTAATTAATAAAATTGTTTCAGTTATATGCTAGAAGAGAACAAAAGTTGCATTTGTTCTCTTCTAACTACCATGTTATTCATTAGATGCTAAAGATTTTAAGCAAATTGCATTATCGCAAATATGTAAAACACAATAAAAAGAAGACACATTTTTTAAGTAATCACATGACGAAAAGAATAAGAAATAAAGTTTTTCGGTTGTGGTAATCTTTATATATATATATATATATATATATATATAAAGTTAATATGCAATAAATTGGAAAATTTCTGAAAATTTATCTAAAATATAATACTTGAATGCCATATTCGGCTTTATATACGCTGTATACTTTTTTGTAAAATATTTTACTTACGCAAGTTTCTCAGATTATATTACTTCCACTTGATTGCTCCAAGTTGAATATTTATTTTTTGTACCTTTAATTCAATAGAATTTTGTAAAAATTTATTTTTCGCCGTTACAAAAAAGAATCCCTTAAGTATTAAATAGTGATCTATCAACAACTTTTGATATGTTTTTGAAAACTCGGGTTTATATTTAAAACTATTGAAACTTTTTTCAAATGCATCATCCTCAAATCTCCTGATTGATCTGCCTTCTTCGTTTTAGAGTTATCAAAATTCTCATATTTCTAACCATGATTTTTTTCAAACTTTAGATGGAAAAATAATTAACTTTGATTTTTAGATCTTTTTTTGTTACTTCCAAATAAAAACATAAATTTGTTTCAATATTTATAACTTTTTGTTGTAAATGTTTTAAATATGATAAATTAACATGTGTGTGTGTGTTGTTAGCAATTAATACCAAATAGTAATTTTATGTGAGATCAAAATTTATTTTAACGATAAATTATACTTAATAAATAAATCCCATGATAAAATGACATGTTGGAGTTATGTATAAGCATCAAAATTTAATATCTAATCTTAATAGGACTAAATAGCATGACTTAAAGTAATAAACTTGAGATGTCCAAACACCATGAGGAAAGAAGAGTTCCTCTAGGGAAATAATAATACAAAAAATTTACACAAAATGGTATTATTTTGTGCAATCTTATTGTATTATTATTGTATAAATATTTAAGTGTGATTTCTTGTATTAATATTAAAGTCTGTGATTATCATTAATAATAAAATAAATGTGATGAGAAAAGTTTTGAAAAAATAATCAAATTTGTGTTTAGAAATGCACTAAAATTTATCTTGGTTTCACTGATATTAATTATTATTTTCGTACAAGTTTGTTTTTGATTTTCTTCTGCAGAAAGGATCAATATTCTTAACTTTATTTAATGATAATCTTTATCTTTCAAAATTTCAATGAATACATTTTCTTGATTAAAAAATTTTTTCATACCTAAAAATGTAATTGTTTGATTAATTCTTTTTGGTGCACCGAATAATATTATTTTACGAAATAGCAAGCATTTTAATAATGCAATGTATTTTAGCCATGAGAAAAATTGATAAGAATTCTACAATTAAAACTTCTATAAAGCGAACTGGTTAACCAGCCTTATTCATTTCCATGTGATCAGTTGTACAATAAATTTGTTGAACTGCAACATATTTTTAGTAAAAATCGTAATTTAAGAAAGATAAAAAAAAAGTCATATTTTTGTATTAAAAGCACATTCTATGAACTATTTAAAATTTTCATTATTCTCATTTCACAGTAGGAAGAAAACAGTAATTATCTATTTATACAATCCTTTTTTCATAACCTATTATTAAAATTATGTTATGAAAACAACTTTTATAAACACATTAAATATTTCAATATGTAACATTACAAACTGTGCAAAGACTTTTATGTGCAGATAAACTTTTTTTCGCGAAAAATACATAGGGAAATAAACACTTACACTTGATAGAATTCTTGCTATGAATATAGCAAAAATTTCTTAAAATGTCCAAGTTAAGTAAAGAATGATTATGAAATCACAACAAAGTTTATTTCTTCAATATATGATTGAAATTCTATTAACGCAGTATCTTCTAAATTTTCTTAAAGGAGTATTTTGGAAACAAAATTTTCCTTGTAGGAAAGAGTTAATGTGAAATTTTGATATTACCATCTTCAAATCATTCTTTTAAGTAAAAACTTTCATTTTCACCAATCTTATTTACTAAAAAATTTCATCAAAATGTTGGAAAGACGACATTGTATCACTCCAGTATCCAATTTTGACCAAAATTACATATATTGTTGAGAATATGTCCTTTATTGCCAAGTGAATTCGAAGAAATGGTCACCTTGTTGACAATCTATGGTTTTCTAAATGGCGTCGTATTATATGAATGGGTATAACTGCAAATATGCCCACTTGCTGATGAGCCATGACGTGATTGTGTGATTTTATAGGACTAACTTCACGTTATAAATGTTCTATCTGGTGTTAATCGATGGGAAAAAGTTGAGATTTTGCATCAGTTCAGTGTTGAGCTTCGGTAGACTATCGATTACATAATTTTATGGTACTGGTTTGATTGCGATTGGGCAAGTGTCAGAATCTCGAAACGATAATTCACACTCTTGATAAACAATGGTCCTGACTCAATCGAATATCTATCTGTTGCTAAGCATTTCTTATTATTATTCGAGGTTTATCTCGATATTCTGAGAAAATTCCGATACTTCTCATTGAATAAAATAAGATTTTTAACAATCACATCTACTTTAAGCATTATGTCAGCTCAAACAAACTAAGAAAATAGGTTTTCTTAGAAAATTATTATTTTTTATTTTTTTAACTAAATTAATCCTATATATTTCACAACTTTTAATATCATTCATTATCCCAAGACAATACAATTAATTTTTTAAAACATAAATATGAGAAAAACTTTATGCTTAGAGCTCTATTCTAAGAAAAATATAGCTCATTAATAACTATTCTATAGTTATGATACAGCTATTGTTCCTTAATAATTGCATAAATTTCCAATAATCATTTATAAAAGGTGCGTAGAATTAACCAAATCTTAACAAGCAGTTATAATTATTCGAATGGGATCATACTGTATTCATTTATATTTTTGTTCTAATGATGTTTGGTGACATTTTTAGAAATATAATTTTGTTTTTGTTTACACTGTTGCGAAAAGAAAGGAAATTCAATACTTTTGAAATATTAAGCCTAACAAGATATTCTCTTTCAACTTTACAGAAATTACTTTTGAACTCAAGGCAATATTTTTAAGTGAAGTTCCAGATTCGCTTTAGGGTCCGATCAATTTACAAAAATATAAGTCCTTATAAAGTCTTATAGGGTATGACGAAAATGGATATTTAAAGGAAATTGCATACAAAACCGGAAATATCAACAATAGGATTAAATAGGTATCTAATACCCCTAAAAAATACCATTCTGTGTATTTGAATGCATTTTGATAAGTCCCTAGGTAGATTTTATTTTACACTTCTTAAAATAAATAAGCCTTTATATTGTATCCCATTTTCATAATTTAAATATGATCTTTGCGCTAAAAGCGTTGGGGAATTAGTGCTTTGAATATGCTATGTTTAGTCGTTAAGAGCTCTTAATGCTCTAAGCGTATTTCTCTCATTTTCAAACTTTTCCTCAGTTTCAGTTATTAAGTCAATCCACGGTATTATTCCCTTGGGTGTTATGAATTAGTGTATTTCCTGTGCGATTTCGATTAAGGAAAGTTTAATTGTATCAATTTTGAAAATCGTATGGAATTAAAGCGTTCCTTAAAAATTACTTATAGTTTTAATTTGAATGCTACCTACGTAAAGAAGCACTCTTTTTCTGTTATTATATTCCTTCTAAAGATGATTTCATTATATTTTTCTTTTTTTATTTATAATATAAACCAAATAAATATAATTAATTAAAATTTTCTAAGATTAAGTCACTAAAATATATTAAAAACAAATTACATAGGAAGACCAAACATTATAAATGTAATTTTTTTCTGAACACTCAAAAAACCTTTAATTGATTCTTGGAATGTTTCAATAAAAGAATTACTATCATTTTACTTTAGTCCTTTTCAGATATCATAAATACATCCCATAAAAATATTTTATAAATATTTTCATCTTTACTGAATCGTTCAATATTTTCATATTTATTATATGCTCCTAGCATAAAAAAATGTTTCTTAAGAAAATTCAGTACTCCATCATCATTTTTCATGTAATGCTATTTTATCCCTATCATTCTAAGACTAGAGTCAATAATAAAGGAGAATAATAGGTAGCAATTATTCCAATTTTCTATTCTTAGAATATGATTTTTGTTGGTATGAATCCCTTATAGATAATCAAGAAAGAATAGACTTACATATTATTTCTTATTATTCCATAGTTCTGTGGACTTAAGTGAAATATCAAAAATATTTCATAAGCAATCAGAAGTAACATTATACCTTCAAGATCCACGGAGCTTACTCCATCAGGTTTTCTTAAATTGGTTATGCCAAAAATAAGGTCTGCAGCTCTAAAATTGAGAATTATGCCTCCTTAGGAATAAAATTGGAGATCAATTTCAAGCATTACTAGTTGTATGTTTGCTTTGCTATAGTTATAAACTACTATAACTAGAAAAATCTGTAGCACCCAAAAGTTTTTAAGAGTTATTACTTTTATAAACCTTAAAGTTAAACCTTTACAAATTAAACTTTAAATAAAAATTATGTATTAAAAACAAAAAAAATTACAAAAATAGAATAAAAATAGTAAAGTTAATACTTGCCATAAGAAATAAGGAACAAATAATGGATATTATTAAAAAAACACATCAGGGAATAATTTATTTACTTTCATGATGTATCAATTTCAAATAAAACCTAATTTACAAGCAGGTTGCCTTTTAATATACAGTTTATTGGTAAGTGATTAGAAATTTAACTTTTATGAAATCCATACACAGAGTGTTATTTTTGTTAAAACTTTTTGGGTGTATAGAACATATAAAAACGACAATATGTTTCTTGAGGTAAATTTCCAATTCAAATGGTTGAAAGAAATACTTGAAACAAATTTATGAAAATTTTGTTAGTGTTTAGAACGTACACACACATATAAAGATATTATCCTCTGTTGTAAGGTAAAATGACTTAAGTGCTTACATGCAAACGTAAAAGTTAAGTTTATTATTTTTTGTTATTTTACTGAATATTTTTGGGTGCATATAACGCATTTAGATGCGCAATTTTCAATGGTGAGGAAAAACAATTTTCATGTGATTGTGAGTAATCATGAGTTTAGTGCTGATAAATTCTAAGTCCTGGTGTGCAGAACTGATAAATTCGGAATTCATAAGACTGTATATCAGACTGTAAATTCACCGTAGAATTTTGAATGATTTCACTTACATGCTTGTATCACAGGGTCTTTATTTTTTAGTACTATCACACTATAAATGTAAATTGAAAAAATATCTTAATATACACTCTTTCTATTTGGAATTCATAAGATTGTATATAGGACTATAAATTCACTGTAGAATGTTGGGGGATTCCATTTTAATGCTTGCGTTACTGATTCTTTATATTTTCCAAAAGAAAAATTTTAATACGTATTATAAATGTAAATTAAAGTAAATATATATTATGAAGGTTTCTGTGAGAATGTGTAAAATAAAAAAATGGAAAAATGCTTTAGGATTCTTAATCTTTTCTTTATATAATATGCAAAAAAATATGAAGATAAGAAAAATATTCACATTATATTAGGTTTTAATAAATAAAATTCTTTAAGCTAAAGTTATAGATATTTAAAACAAAAAGTGAAAAACAACATACTATAATTTTACACTAAGTTCATTCTTTGAAACTGTGTTATAAAAGTAAAAACTTTTTTTTAAAATAATGGCTTCTCGAGTTTCGATTAAAACTACATTTTTATGCAAATATCAAGAAATTTTCAGGACTCTAAATTAAGCGGCAGCTACTTTTTTAAGACGAAACTTAAGAGTACTTATGCACAGTTAAATTTATTTCAACTTTACTTTAGAAGTATATTATTTTAGAAACATCCTGGAAAAGTAAGAAAAAAGGCATAGATCACGTATGCATTTCTAATAGGAAAATTTTAAATAGTTTTCTCTACAAAAATAACCAAAAATTCCAATGATTTAATAATGTGAAACTGTATTTTACAGGAATTAAATACACAAAAGAAAATTGATTCATTTAAATGTTTATTGTAATCTTATCAGAAAGTAATTTTCTATTATTATTTAAATTAGCTTTAATTGTTTTTTAAATATTATTAAATTAGCTTTAGGTTTATTTAAATTAGCTTTAATTGAATTCAATTGTTTTCATTATTGCATAATATTATTTTGTGCTTACATCCTGCATGCATAACTAATGAGGTCTCTATTTTGAAGTTTCCAGCATTTTATCTCTTTTAACATGGTAAAATTGCTCAGTATGCGTTGAAACACCATCCTGATTGCAATACATTGATCATATTCGTTACAATGTTTACAATTATTACACTCTATTACACACTATAAAGTGAATGCATATTCATAATTAAATATTACAATCCCTTTACTTTATATTGTATTCTTTAAAGGAAGATTCCAATCATTTTTTTTATATTTTAATAATTTTTGTTCTGTTTTCTCTTATATAGTAAGCTTATAATATGATTAAATTTCCTTAAATATTTCCTTTTTCACATGATCTTAATTTAAAATTTTTCTATTTCTTGAAGATAGTGCTAATATTCTATCGTGAAATTTCTCTCTTGTTTCTTTTTTTATTCATCGATCGTTTGCTAATGTTAATTACCATGTTAATTTGCGAAGAAAATAAGAAGAGTAAAAAACAGGAAAGTTATTTTTCTGTACTTTAATACTTAAATTTCTTAAATATTTTATTCTTTTTATCTTTTTATTAAATGATATTTTAGCACAAACTTAAAAGTAAACTGACATTATAATTAAGTATGATATATTTTCCAAAAACTTTATTTTGCAATGCAAGCAAATAAACTTTATCCTAAACTGTAATTATTTTGTTACACCTGAATAAATTGACACACAAATCTTTAAAAAAACGCTGTTACTTTCCAAAATAGTTTGGGCACATTTAGATTTCCCTATGTAAAGCATAATATAAAAAAGTGTATGTAAACTATTTTAAATGTTTTTAAAATGTCTCCTCCTATATTTTTTATTGTAAATATAATTAATGGTAGTATCTTATATTTTTCACAAATTATAAAAATGGAAAGTTCAAAAAAAGTATAAAGTAGCGTTTTTTTAATAAGACTGAAAAAAAAATTTTGGCAATTAAAATAACGTTTACTTTTTACTTGTTAAATTTGAAATGGCGTTTACTTGTTAAAATTCCATTTATTATTCACTATATTCATTATAAAAAATAAATTTTAGTCTGCTGAAATAAATTTCATTATTTTATATATATTGAGATCAGCAATAACAAAAATTATTATGTTCATTATTTTGTTCAGATCAGCAATATCAAACAATTATTCATTACAAAAATTAATTTGATAAATTTGTCAAGATGTGCAAATATGCTCTAAATTGTTGAATATATGCTATACTCTATAAATTTGAATTTACTAACATAAAGAAAGGAATTTAATAATTGAATTTCACTTATCCTGAGCGAATTAAAATTTTTAAAATATTCCTAAGACTTTGTATGATAGTGAAAACTAAAAATTTGAACTAAAATGGGAAATTTTATTAAAAACCATTTTTGAATAATTAACTTTTTAAATAAATGAAAACTTTGGTGTTTGAAACTAGTAAATTTCGAAAATTAATGACTTCAACGTTAATGCATTTCATAATTAAATCAAATTGAATTTCATCTAATCATTAATCACAAAATATGGGCATTAATTTTGTTAGGTGTTGAAACAAATCAGAAGAAAATAAATAGTAAGAACAAGTTATTAAAATTTTTAAGTAAATTGTTCACTTTATAATAAAAAACTAAAAATCTTTAACTAAAACACATCAGTATTCCATCAAATACTCAAATTTTAAAAATTTGTTTATTTCTGTCTCGGTGCTTACTCTTACATTTTTATGGTGTTTACTTGTTTTGGAATTACTGATTAATTTTTGAAATTTTCTGTTAAATTACGTGAAGATTAAAAGAAACACAGCTTGTACCAAATCTTTTTATATTTTTTTAATTACTATTAATCTGCAATCTGCCTGTATTTATATAACTAATGCCTCTTTTTATATTAATAAACAAATTACATTCGCTTCGTGTACTAATAAATAATTAAATGGAAGCTAAAGACTTTATATCAATTAATGTGTGGAAACTAAGTTTTACAAGTCATTTCTTCGATTAGAAATTGAATAAAATAGTTGAACTTAGCATTATTTTCACTGAAGAAAGAAAAAGAACAACAACAAAAAAAAACGAACATAAAGAACAACAAACACAAAAGAAACAAGGAAAGGATTAAAAAGAAAGTTTATATATATATATCACTTGTGAAGATAAAATCCAAATTTTAAATCGTTTAGAAGGCAGTAAAAAATATCGTCTGCTGCAAAATCAACAAATTTGAATGAATCTACAATTTGAACTTTAAAGAAAAGTGCAATTAATATAAGGAAAACTGTGGCAGATGGTTGTCCGTTAGATGCGAAACGTGTTACTCGCACACGAAATTCTAAAACGGTTAAAATGGAATGATAATTAATGATCTGGTTATAAGACTGTATAGCCAAAAAGATTCCTATGAGGGGAAATCATATCAAATAGAAAGCACTTAAAATCTACGAACATTTAAGGAATATTGGGCATTCTTATGCAGGTATAGAAAATCATTCGTTTGTCGCGAGTAAAGAATGGTTTGAGAAACTAAAAAAAAAGGTACACATTGTACAATTTCAAGGAGCTCAGGCCTCAGCAAACGCTGGGGCTGCCAAAAATTATAAGCTGGAACTAACTAGAATTATTAATGAAGGAGGTTATTCAACTGATCAGGTTATTAACACTGATAAGATGGCATTATATTGGAAAAACTACCATCTAGGACCTTCATTTCGAAAAATCAAAGCTGTGTTCTGGAGTTTAAACCTTCAAAAGAACATATTACCCTTCATGTGTTCAGCAATCTATCAGAAAGCCTTATGATAATACCAATGATAATAAATCGTTCTTCAACTTCCCGTGTAATGAAAAAAATTAGTAAGACTAATTGTTTTTATTCTGTCCATCTAATAAGAAATCTTGGATGACTCAAGATGTATTTAAAGATTGGTTTTATAATCGTTTTATCCCGGATGTGGAAACCTATACGATGTAAAAAAATTTGTATTTAAAAGTTTTATTGGATCTTGATAACGCTGGTTGCCACAACATAGAACTTGATCCTCGAAATGTAAAAATTAACTTCCTTCTACTTAACTGCACGTCATTCATACAACCTTCGGACCAAGAAGTCATTCAAACTTACATACGCCAACTTCTCCAAACCATTTTCGACAGATTAGAAAATAGTTGAATTAAAATAAAACTCTTACTTAAGTGTGGAGGGAATTTTTTATTTTAGATTGTATTAGAACCGTGTCATCAACTTGCGCGAAAATTAAACCATCAACGCTTAATGCGTGTTGGAAACTTCTTTTACATCAAATAGTTCAAGCGATAAAAGATAATTCTACAATTTCACTCTCAGTTACATATATCGTAAACATTGCTTCTCGTTTAACAGATGAAGAATTTGCAGTAAACTATCAGGATGTAAGGGAACCAGTACCCGAGAAAGAAACTTTAGATGAGGAAGAACTGATGGAATTGATTGATGCACCCACCTCAAATGCATTGGTAAACGAAAATAAGGAAAACAGGTGTCAAATCTCGTTTTACAAGATGTGGAAAAGGGCTAAATTTGACTGAAGAATTAGAACTTTATTTCATTCAAAATGATCATTCAACGTGCTCAGTAGAAATTTTAAAAGAGAGTTAAGAAATTACTTAGCTTCCTATACGGTCGTATTCACCAACCAGAGTTAAACAAAATTTCAGGATAAAGGGCGGATAAGTCATGAAACGTTATTCACCACGACAAAAACAGCGATTAATTCACCTATATGGATCCCTAGAATTACTCTACGATTTTGGAGTGTTAGCGCCGAGTCAGCAAATAATGGCGGACTTAAGTGTTATTTTTATGGACATTGATGTGCGAGATTGCTAGCCAATCACAAGCCGTCTTACATGTCATGTTCGGTTATCTCCAAAGTTGTTGAAGGGGAATTTCCCCTCTTCGTGAATAAGAATAGGCGAGTCAGGCTAGAGTTAAGTTATATCCGAGATAGGCTACACTCAAGTTAACACGTGTTTGGTGAATACGGCCAATAGAGAGGTTTTAGCGGAGTTAGAAAAAAAGCTACATTCGAAAACCAATGTGAAAATGAACCAAGTGAGGAAGACATTAAACGAGTTAGGCAACTCATATCTGACAGCGAAGATGAGTGTTGAAAGATTACATAATTTTCCAAAAGTCTTTCTTATTTTTGTTGGTAAACTGTTTTTTCGTTTAGTTTTTATTTCATTTTTATCATTTACTTATATTAACTCTTTAATTCATTAAAAATAATTTATAATTTATCTTGCCTTTTGTATTTATTGGTCTCCATATAACGCAATGGATTGTTAATCTTCAACTGTGAATGATGTGATTTGTACTAATTTCGAGTTTCTTATAGAGCGGTTTCCATACAACGTTGTAGATGGTTTCCATAGAATGCGCTACGAATTAGCTTGGTTTGTACGGTTAAATCCGAGTTTCTTATAGCGCAGTATCCATATAACGTGGTACGCACTCTACATGACATATACATATATAGTTATTTTCTTAAATTAATTTTCACTGTGCATACACAGAAAGAATGGGGAGTCTGATCTAAATAATGTTTTTTTTCTTCTGCTTACAGCAGAAAATAAAAAGAAAAGAGCATATGTTTTTCCTTTGAAGCAAAGAGATTTCTGGAATGGAATGTTACATTGTTTAAATGAATTACGTCACAACATAACCAAAAATATAAGAAGCTCTAAGCAACGTTAGTTATGTTTTAAATTATGCCGAATCTGTGTGTATGTGTGAAAACTAAATTTTTAAGTGAAACGAAATTTTTATTTTAAATTAACCAAAGACTGATGTTTCGATATAAGTTTAACTCAGATCCATACATCCATTTGCATTTCAACCCCTGAAAAAAATTCGGTGGTCAAACAGAAAGAGGGTTTTATTTATGTGGATATAAGTTTTCAACAAGTGAAGCTTTAATAATTTTATTTATGTTTAACAATTAAAATGATTTTTTTGAAATTTTTATGCTATTTATCGCTGTTTTGAAAGTACTGAAAGTAAACTAATGACTTGATGGGCCTGAGTATATCACTACAAATCCTTGATTAGGACTTGACAGAATCATCAAATTTCACACTGACAAAATTATTGATAGTTGATCATTTTCGTTTATGAAAACATTACACTTCTTAAGAAATTAATATTACATGAAGCAAAGAGATTTCATGACATATTATATCAACTAAATAAATTTAAAATTTGATATTAATAATGCATTAATTTTGATTAAAATCTATGAATAAAAGTAAGCATAGAACATTTAAAATATTTAAATATTTCTCGAAAACATTTCTACATTTTCCATTATTATATATTTTATTTTTGTTCCTATTGAAATATTATAGCATTTTACTGATTCTACGAATGCTAAAACAAGTAAACGATCTTTTTAAAAAAAATTTAAGAGCATTTCATATTTCTTGCTTGAATTACAATATTAGTTATCTGTGGAAAGTTCATTTATGAGAACTGCATATGAGTCTGAGTGTCGCAAAGTTGCATTTTTTTCATAAAATAGCAGTCATTTCGGAAATGAGATTCTGTCTGCCATAAAGCTAAGAAAAATGAATACTACTCTGATGCAAATAATATCTTTTTCAAAAAATATTCTTTATGTACTTTTGAAATAGTTAAAACCTCTTTTTCGGTAAATGAGTGTGTAATAGTTGTTAACAATATTGAAAAATTTATATTCTTCCGGTAATTTTAATTCATAAAAATAAGATGTAACTTTTAAAAGCTCTCTCTCGCTCTCTGTTACAGCCTCACTTTTTCATTAATTGTAAATATTTATGTACATATATTGTAACATTTTTATTAGAATTTTCAGATTTTTAACTTTATGTGCTTATAGAATATATTAATTTTCCTTTAAATACAAATGTTAAGGAATCAAGTTTAATTTAATAAAAAAACTGAATTAAAATATTTATATCACAAAAAGGGCACGTTACAAATGAGATATATCTTAGATTTCATTGTAGTTGATATTAACACAATCAATATTAAATTGAATAATCATTCTTTTAATACAGCTTTATAAGCTTTTTCCCATCGAATGAATTAGCGTTTTAGTTTGGCTTGTTGAACAGTTTTTTGCACACGAAAGCTAATAACACTAGACCTACTGTTTAAAGTGAATTCCAAATTACTGCTAAATTCCAAATCCCTAGTAGGATTCAAATTCATGAATTGTTGAAGGTCAAAGCGGTAATCATTTGGCTAACAGTTCGGAGACTTATTCGCGTAGAAGTTCCTTTGTAATCATATGATCCCAAGAAACAATCATTCTTCAATAAATTCAGTTAGTAATGGATGATTCGTAGATTTTTAAATGTTGCATAAATTTTCAATAGGCTTAAGCCATCATATCAGCCCTATATCTAGGCCAGATTAAAAAATTCATATAATTATTTTTAAATATTTCTTTGCATATTTTTTCTATGTTGCATGAAGCCAAATTCTACATTGATGGTATTTTATTGTGGAAAAGATATTTAATGGAATGTATCCATTTTGGTTCCAGAATAATTGAATTGTTGTTTTTTGCATTCAAAATTTCATTCATTATTCAATTACATAATTTAGAAATCCCAAAACTGATTATCTTTTTCTTTATTGTTCTTGAACCAAATGCAATACGCATTACATTCATTACATTCAATACGCATTACATTCCTCTAACAGCATCAGATTAAAGACTTCTATCTTTAAGGCGTGTCTTTTTTATATTTCTATTGCCAGTATTACTTACCTGGCACTAAATCGTAGAGATTATAAGTTCTGATTTTGTTCTTTACTTTCCAATCATTTAGTTTTTTTCAAAATGTAAACACGACTTTCGTACGGCAGATAAAATCCCTTTACAACCGATCTATTTAGAAATTTTAGCATAAAAGAGAGCATTTTTTCCCCAATATAAAAGTCCTGCTTCATTTCGTAAATTAGCTCTTGTTGTAAGTGACATCGTTTTAAATTATTCGGTTTAAAATGAATTAAAAATATTTTTTAAATATTTAGTTAAATTGGTATACATCCTTCTGCAAAGTGATTTCACGAAATAATTATTTTACAAATCAAAACATACTGCAGTTCGGTTACTAAATTTTCATTAATTCTCGAAATAGTAATTGGAATTAGCTACTATAGACTTATTACAATATACTTCAGCATTCACCATAAATTATATCTATTTTTAAGACTAAAAGAAGCTTAATTTTGCACAGATATTTTAATTTTGTGTTTTTAATTAAATTCTACAGCCAAATTTTTTTTAATTTGATATATAGACATTTGCATTTAAAAGCAATTAAACACAGAATAAAAAACAATTCATAACATGTACAGAATTTTTATCACCACTGTGTGTGTATAATATATATATATATATATATATATATATATATATATATATATATATATTATTTTTAAATGTTATATTCAAGAAAGTATTAAATATTAGAGTCTTCTTTTCTAATAGAATTGAGTTTATTTACACAAAATTGATAAGAAACTGTTGATGTCTTTAAAATAATGTAGTTATCAAAGGATTATTCAGAGTTTGTATATATTTACTCAATTAAAAATGTGAATTATGAAAAATAGATATCGTTAGAGTGATAAAAGTAAACCCAGTTAAAATATTTTAATGATACATTTTTAAAGTAATTGTATGTTTACACATTTTAAAATGTTACAAAAACTGCCTATAACTAACTAACAATTTACGAAAACATCTATGACAATACAGAATGATATAATCATTCATATTAAAAATGAATAATTCAGTGTATTGCTCATTTTCAAATATTTCATTAAAGTCAAATATTTATTTATAATATAAAAAGTAGAGCGGCAGTTATTCAGAAAAGCGCTATTTTTCTTCAGAGGTTCAATCAATTATAAAAGTGCTTTTTACCAATACCTATGAATAGAATACATTAAAATAAATCGTATCACATAAAATCAATTTACTGTCTTTTTAACTGTTTGTAAAAACTAAATATAAATTTACATACAATACATAAAAAATGAAATTATTCATAAAATGTTTTTCTCATTTATTCTTCAGTTTTTATTAATTTTTCACCTTTTCATTAGCGAATTATTATTTAAAAAATTTAAGACCTGATTCTTTACAGAAATCAATCAATTTAATTTAATCTCAGTATTTCTCTTCAAATATTTGAAAATTATTTAAATCTCTTTGGAAATAATATTTACAAATATTTGTATATTTATGCATTTTTAAGCAATTAAAACCGTATCATTGGTTTCTCGAAAATAGATCCTAGTACTAAAATGCACTTTAAGCAAATTAAAATCTTATTTAAATGTAATAATACTTCACAAGTAAAAATTTTTATATTAAAAGAATTGCCACATTTTTTACATAAAATGATGTCTATAATCAATTCATATCAATCTTCTTATTAATCATGAAGAAATTAATCATTAATCTCCAATCGCCTTTGATATATTAATACTACTGTTTATTCTTACGTCTAAGAGATTTCCATTGTTTTCTCTTGTAAAATATGCATTACCAAAGAAACATAGTCAAATAATATCATTCAAGTCTTATAGACAAAATATTTTTAACGTCATTAGATATTATATACATTTGTACATTCTAAATTATTCAAAAGTTATAAAAGAATGATTTTTTATAGCTCTCATTTTATTTTAAAAATTAATATACACATTGCCATGCGTAAATTAAAAATGCATATTAATTTTGCAATAATTCATAAATTTCTGTGTTTTTTACATGAATTAATTAACCCTAATAGTAATTTTGGGCACTTCTTTATCAACAATATTTTCTTTAAATAAAAATTTAAAATCAAAAATATTATAAAAATGCTTAAAGAATTTTCCTGCCTTATTAAATATTATTTTATAAAACAGGAGTAAATTTGAGAAAATAACCAAAAATAATTATAAATTGTTTCTATTTATGAAATTAAAATACGTCTGTGTGTGATTGTTCTGAAAACTATTTATTGAAACTGTCACAAGAGAAGATAATAACACAAGAATATTGACAAAATCTGCTAAAAATATAATAGACAATATACTACACGATAAATTTGGATACATTATTTTAGTAATTTACTTCACGACAGCTACAATTCGATTACTTGTTCCTTTTCAATTGCAACTAAATACTTGTTGCCACTTTAAGTTTTATAATAGTTCTGATGCAAAAAATTAAACGTCTTGGTTAGCTATAGATATCCGACACATTCATTTCTATCTATATATAATACATTCGATTTCAATTTTCAAAATAATGATTCATAGTTTCTATTTATTAAAGTATTTATTTCCCTTAACAAATCCTTTTAATATTGTTCATATTGTACACTCAATCTACATTTAAGGCAGTGCATATTTCAGAACAAAGAAAGTATTAATATCTGAGATTAAAAAATTAATTGTTTTCAAGGAAGTTACTGATAAATTCATTTCACTAATTGTGCAATATTTGTTTTTTTTTTTTACAAAATTATGGTCTTACAAAAAATAAGCACAATTTTTTTTGTATTGAAGTTATACAAAAAATAGGCACAATTTATTAGTATTTTAGAAAGTTCAACTAATGATCACTTATTAAATATATGTGTACAAAACCAACATAAGGATTTAACATAGGGAATTCGTCAAAATAAAATTTTCTTAAGTACAACAAGCACTGTTCTAAATTTATTTAATGTAAAAAAAATTTTACCTTTCTGAGTTTTAAAATTTGATATTCACAGCGATCATAAAAAATTATCTATTTATAAAATGTTTCTTAAACTCAAAAGTT
This sequence comes from Latrodectus geometricus, assembly GCA_026290005.1. NCBI lineage: Eukaryota > Metazoa > Arthropoda > Arachnida > Araneae > Theridiidae > Latrodectus > Latrodectus geometricus. The sequence continues at coordinate 477,848 of JAPDSC010151463.1, forward strand.
ACTGATTTTTTATTAATTGAAAACATGAATAATATATTTGATTCTAAATCCCATCACATTGCTTATTTAGTTTATATGATTCATTTTTTTTAATCTTAATATAAAATCTTTATAATTTAAAATAGAGAGTTGTTATTTTTTATTTTAAAAGTATTGTCTCTCTGCTAGTAATATTATAAATTTTTTTAGTGTTTTAAAATCACTTCCTTTGAATATATAATGCATATGAAAATAAAGTTTCAAGTAACAATTTTAATATGCCATTTATATATTATATTCTTTTCTATTATATACGTTGTTTGATATATATATTATATTCTCTTCTATTATATATGTTGTTTGATATTTATCATAACATTTTTTATTATAACATGCATTAACTTTATGTTATAAAAATATATACATTTGTCTTTTATATGAATACATTTCCAATTTACTTCATTTTGACTAAAGATTTTAAATCTTAGTTAATATAAGGCGTTTATTTATTTTTAAATATGCATTACATTTCCTTTGATGTCTTGAATCTTTATGAAATGTAAAAGAAATTAATTACCTTTTACTTTGTAGTATTAAGTACTAAGTGATGGCAACATTATGATGACTTTTTTCCCAAATCATACGCAATCACAAATATTAAAATTAATCTAAATAATGTACTTCAATCTTATCGGCAAACAAATTAACTAAATATTTTGTTTCCTTTATTTTATTTGAATATCAAATAAATAAGCTTTGGAGTGCTTTGAAGCGAAAAATATTTTCGATAATTTAAATATTTCTTTTAGTCGAATGCACTTAAAATGGTTTCTGAAGAATAAATGCAGACGATATTTTTCGAATGACAATCGAATCCTTTTCTTGAATCGCAATAAAAAGAACGATAAATAGATTGCCGTTGTAAAATTAAGTTATCTTGCTCTTTAGCTTTTGACACAAAGCTTTTGTTTCTGCATATTTTGACACATTTTCAGTTAACGATAATTTTCACGATGACATTTAAGTGTGTAATTAAATTCTTTCGCTTAAATTTTTAAACAAACAGAAATACTGCGATTCTAAGTAATAAGTGAGTTGCGATTCGTTTAATTTTTTTTTTCATTCCATTTATGTGCGCAAACATTCAGAGCGACATCTGGATCGAAATAAATGTACCCTCCGGTCTTTATACTGCTAGGTTTCATTATGGACCGCTGACGTGTTTGAGAGAAATTGCCTTAAACGAGCGAAAAAGAAGCATTGGACATTTGTAAGGAGTAACAAATGATTGCGAAAAAACGTACGACACCTTTGGTATTTCATTTTGTTTCTTTTTCCCTCAATTTTTCACAGCATTGGATACTAAAAGTTCGGCGTAGACAATTTTTTTGTTCATTACTATTTCTAAGCCTTAAATTGGATTAGAGAAATGTAGCACAAAGAAAGTCTTGTACACTCTATCAGACAATATGTGTCACATTTTTCATTGTAAAAAATGCTTGTTTGTGTTATTTTTTAACGATTGGAAATGGATAAGTTTGATTTTGTTTGTTTTGTTTGCTTATATCTGCTTCTTTCTCACAAATAAGCTTAAGTTAGCTCTTACCCAGGCGAATCATGTCGAAAAATATTTATACAAAAGTGGACATATTTGGAATGTTTTCCTGTTTTTTATTGATTCCTATTTCTTTTATTGCCCTTTTTCATATCCTTAAAATACTATTAGTTATATATTTTTAATATAAAAAAGAGATGTAAGCTGAGAATTCAATTGAAATATAAAACTTCGTAAAGTATGTACATTATATATAACTAAAAATTTCATTATATTTTACAGTAAATGAAAAACCAAAATAAAATAATTCTGTACGCAAAAGAATTTTCCTGATATGTTGAGTTATTTTATTTTTAATAGTATGTCAATATGGTGACTCATTTGATTAAAAATAAAATATTTTTTTGCATCAAATCACCACCATCAATACCAATGATTTATTTCTTCTGTACTATATTTGACTTATCTTCAAAAAAATTTCTTTTTCCTTATTTACGTTTAAAATTACAGAAAACACATTTAAAAATGTGTTGGGTTTATTTTTTTTGTATGAATATTGTTATTTGTAAATTACTAATTACAAATAAAGAGTAGATGCGAGTCTTTAACATTTTAATAATTAAACGAAAGATATAAATAATTATATTTTAGAATAATTGCAGAATAAAGGTGTATTGTGAATGAAAACTAACTATTTACTTTTTTGGGACATTTATGTGTAATAAAGGGCATTACTATAATTTTTTATATTCTTGACATTCTTGTAAAATATGGTTAAAGGAACTGAAAAATTATGCAGTTATTTCAACAGTAAAAACACCCTCTTCTTACTACAAACATACAATGGTCCATTCGTAACATTTCTTCATAGTCAGAATCAGATTTTTCAATACTTCTTGAGGTAAGAGTGCTCATTTCTTAAAAAGCTGTTGTGCATTCCACGGAGATAGTAATCATGCCGCAATCAACAAAATATCTCTCATATAATCTGTGGGATTTAATTTATATTAGGGGAGTATTCTGGCCAATCCATTCTACCAATATACTTAACTTTCTGTAACTTCTTAACAGCAGCAGTCAAGTATGACAGTCCATTGTTATTAGCAAAAACGAAATCTGTTTCAATAGCACCTAGGAACAAAAACAAATTGGGAAGCATCAACCGCTCCCATTACCTATATCCGGTTATATAAATTCAAATGTTCTGAAAACTTGGAGCTTAATCCAATCATTCAGCAAAGCACCTAAAAAGACCTCAACTACTGGACCATTATAAAGATCACTTTCCGTGATGCTGCTAAGATGAAACCGTGTCTCGACATTTCTCCAAAGCAACTGGAATAGAAAACCGCTTTAGCCTCTGAAACGACTCTTATTAATGAAGAGAATATGATTCCATTGATGCGATATTGTACTTGCACCACTCTGAATAAAGGGGGTCCGATGGCCAACATGCAAAGGGCTATAGTGTCCAGGAAGGCGAGCGAATAGGCTACCCAAGTGAATATGTCTAGATACTGTAAATCGTGACGCTTGTCGCTCAGTTACTGTATATAATTGCTGAGCATTGGTACTTGCTGACTGGTTTCGAGTTCTTTTCGACTGTAAGGTGCTATATCAGTTATATAAATTTCCAACAGATGTGGCTACTATTTGGAAAGTTATCCAAGCATGTGAATTCGTGTTGATTTTGAACTCTTTAACTACTCTGGACACACTACGCCTTTCTTAACCTTCCGATCTTTACTCCAAGTGTGAAGTTGTCCAGGTGGTTTCTTCCATATTTTACAAAAGAACTCACTCGCACTTGTAGTAAATTCTTTAATCGCGTTTCCGTCATTCAAATTGGCATTTTAAGGTTGCGCATCACGACTGCACCCGATTTGTGTATGCTTACGTAACTTGTGGCGTTTTTTCCCTGACATTTGCATACATATGTCCTTTCTACTGAATTGTCCATTGTAATCATCCCAAGAACACTTTTTGTTGCAATTTCATGGTTCTCTATTGAGAATTTACATTGTTACTTAAGTTTTGCACACCAATATACTTAAAATGTTATGTCTATAAACTATGATTATAAAAATTGTAATCAACTTTGCCTTTTGTTTTTATTGTAATTATTTGTAAATATAGTATAGTGAAAACTAACTGAAATTTTGTACCCTAAATGGCTAGAATACCGTTAAAATAATTATTTGCAATAAAATAATTTTGAATTGCTTAAAGAATTTTTAATTTTTATCAATTAATTGAATTAAGTCAATTTGATCGATTGCTCTTTGAAACTTTTTCTCTTGATTACCATGATTAATATATTTGGGATATTGGTTACAGAACATAATTGATTAATCGATAAAATTTATCAATCCATGGAATTGTTCATTTGTATATAATTATTAATATATAAAAATTAACATTTTGTAAAATTTTTGCTTAAAAGAATTAGTAGCATGTAATTTTATTTAACTTTTCTTGCTTTTATGAACTTTAATCAATTTTATCAAATTAATTCAAATTACTTGGAATTTTTTTTATCAGCTGCCTTATTAATATCACAAAAAGATATCTTTAATTTACGTATAATCAATAAATTTTAATATTGCAAGCAAATGTATTTGTGTGTAATAATTGTAATGGTTTCTGTAATTTTCCCGACAACCTAATTTTAACCATATTAAATTCTTATGAGAATGCATGTCCTAACTACAAAGGAAAATACTTATTTGGGAATTACTTTTTATACTTTCATGAAACAAATTGTATACCATTAACCAATATTGGTTAATTTTTCATTTTTCTATTATTCTGCTATACAAGTAAAACATGGATTGGTAGTTTAAGCTATCATTAGTAGGTAATTTGCATTTATGTTTTATAGTCACTATGCATTCATTCTTTCCAATTAATTACATTTATATGCTAAACAAAATTGTGTAGATTTTGTCAAAAAAAAAGTTATACTTTTCAATGAATTTGAATAATAATGTAAATTAGATTAAATGTATTTATTATTTTATAATTCGATAACGCATCAAACTAGTAAATTATTTAGAAAATGTGAGTCTATTTTACTTAATTCTTTCAAATTGAAAGCAATTTAAAAAATTTCCATAATATACTTGTGTATATATTTATTAATAATAAAAATTATAATGTACTTACTCTTTCACCATCACAATCCAAATTAATCATTATTTCAGCAAATCAGACATTATATTTAATTAGCTCATTAAATTCAGTTTGAAAAAATTGGTTCTTTGTAAACAGATTACTTAAATATTATTTTTAATACATACAAGAATTTATTCATATCATAATTCTTTTGTATTAAAACTAGTATTAAATCGTAATGTGTTTTTTCAAGCACCTGCTTCGTTTGTATAACAGTTCTTGATATTTATCTCATTTTATAACTGTCATAATATTCTGTTATTGCAGCTCTTAATGTTTTTACGAGTAGATCTTCTTGTCCTAATGGCTTTTCCCAAATGACTATTTCTCCAGACTACAAGAATTATTGTTCATGGCTTGTACTATACACTTCTTTCATTTGGTATTACAAAATGCGAACATATTTTTAGATAGTTAAGTATAAAATAACCGACAGAGAAAAGGTAGTGGAAATGCATTCCATTTCCCCGCCATTAAATATTGAAAAGACAGAGTTATGTTAGAGATTGAATTTTGGATGAACAATAAATCTATGTGTTCTCTCGTGTATTTGAAATGTATAAAAATGAAATCTTCTATTTTCAGGTAACAATACCGTATTATATTCGATGTATTTAAATATGAATATTATTTTATTACACGTATGTAGAAGCACACGATATATGTTTATGTTATTTAATAGGCTTAAATATAGAATGCTATTCAAGTATTTCTGAATATAAAGTATATTTATATTAAATATGATTATTAAAGAAATAATCCTTTTATTATGTAAAAATAATTGTTTTGTTAAATACATTTTACAGTATTTTTATTTCAAAAGCTTTGATAAAGAGTTGTTATTTCTTTATTTAATAATCATAATGGATAATGGTTTCAAATTTAGTTTTGCAACAGTAATCATTAATATTTGTAAAATAATTTCAAATACATTTGCAATTATGATTTTGGTATTTCATGAATATTATCATTCAGGTTGTGGACAATATATATATAAGAAGCTTTATAATAAAAATTTACACCTTTATATAAAAATCTTTTATTATTTTAAGTTGTAAATCCCAAACGAACTAGCTCTCGTAGGCAAAAACGTGATCTTAGAGTGGCAAAGAAACTAACCCTTTATGTTTCTATTTGCTCTAACGTACCCGAAACATGCAAGATTTATAGATAGTTTTTTTCAATTCATTCAGTTTATTCATAAATTTCTAACCCTCCCTGGGAACACGAAAGATGACATGTTTACTATTTTTCACCGAGGAAAAGATTTTATTTTGCAACTCATCTTATGAAAAATGATAGAGAGCGGATGTTATCATTCATATTTTTATTGGACTTTGGCTGCCGTACAACCAACTTTGCAGAAAAGAAACAGCATTTTTCATATCTAGGAAAACATTCTTATCTCAAAAGATTTATGCGTTATTTAGACAGTTAAGGCGCAGTGCTTGAAGATACCGACAACTAATTCTTGTTATATTGCGTACAAGAAATTTTAATGAAAGCAAAATACAGTAGAAAATTACTTTCCAATTTGCTTACAATTGAAGCATGGAATTTACAAATAATAACGCTTTAGCTGTTGTGACTCATTGAAATGCTTAATATAAATGAAATTTTAAATAAATGTAATGCAGATAGTTTGTTGTTTTGTGTAATGTAAGTTTGCAAAAACCATTTGTTGACTTATCTTTTTTAGACATTTGTGGAAAAAAAATTTTTTTTGAAAAATGAATTGAGCATAAAACGTTTTGTAAAAGCAATTAGATTTCTTTGATGTAGATTAAAATGGATGTAAGGAAACTAAATGGGTTTTGTAAAATGAAATTTATGAACATTTTCAGAAATATCATTTGTATATTTTTCATTTTAAAAAATTATTAAAATTATTGTCACATTTATAGTAAATATGGAATTTGTGATTCTATATTTCCTATAAATTGTTTCAATCAGAGTGGAGATTTAATTGACCTACAACACAAATTAGATTCCAGAACATTGCAAATATCCTCATCAAACCCATGAATTAAGATTTGAATAGCTTAAGATTTGAAGGGAAATATTAGAAGTTAGGACCTTTAAACTTACAGATAGTAAATTGATATTAGTATTGAATACAATAATGCGATATGCATATAATTGATATTATGTTACACAATATTGATTGCTGAAAAAACTTTCAAATTTTATATCCCAAGTCAGCCACTTGTTTTATAGCATTAATATTTATTAATTTCTAATAAGTTTATAATGCGTAAAATTTATTTTGAAATTTAATTAATTTTTACACAAAGATTTTAATTCTCTCTTTTAAAAAAACAAATCTATATTCTATTCAAAATTATTCTTAAATAATTTTAAAAAATGTTCCGTTTATTTCCAAAAGAAAAAGTTTACATTTCTTTTCCGCTTTAAGATCAGCATCTCGTATTTTTCCAACTAACAGAAGAGTTCATTAATAATTTGTAACATAAAACATAAGAATTTACTTCGTTAAAGCATGTGGTATAAGTTATTCAAAAATGGCTTGACGTCACATAAACAAATCATTAAATCTTAAAAAAATCAGAATGTACTTCCTTACACAAAATATATACGAAACGAAGCTTTACCGAGTACTGGAATTGAAGTTTTCTTACATTTAACTTTAGAAGGATAACATGCAACGTAAAAAATGCAAACAATTTCAGGGAAAAATTCAATTGTTTGTTTTTTGCAAGAAGGCTTCATGATGGGAAGATTTCATTTTCTGTTTTTGAAATGCGAATTGAAGAAAGAAAAATAGAAACTTCTCCATCTTGCAATCTGAAATTCGTTGGGTTGAAATAAAAAATAACAACGATCCAAACATACAACTTTTACTTTTTTATATTTGATGTAGCTAAGAAGCCTCTAAAAATTTTAAAGTTTTACTTAAATTTCTAGAAGGAATATTTAAAGATTAAATACTAGAAAAGTACTTTATAAAAAATATAAAGTTTCTGTTTTGTTAAATTTTGTATTAGTGGCTCTTGATTTTCCTTTAATAGTTGATATAATGTTACATTGTTTTCTTACAATGCATATCATCTATATTAATATTCTCTTTATTACAACAACAGTTTTTTTTTCCTTTTTTGTACACAAATGTTAAAGTTTAAATTCTAATTCAAAAGAATTCAGTGCGTATTTCAAATATTAGTGATCGTGAAAAGTTTAAATATGTTCACGAATTTTCTACAGTAATATTTTTGAGTGTCGTTTTTTTTTAAGTTTTCCCTTCATTCCATGGTTTCATCTATATTAGGAATGCTTCTAAACAATTTTTAATGTTATTTTTTATTCCAAATTATTAAGTTCTTTTTTAATTTCTTTTTCTATGATGTTAATTTAAATTTATACACTCAATAATTGTTTTAAATTTTTCATTTATTGAATATTTAACCTTAAAAATGACAACAAAAATGAAAGTTTGATTTTATATAAATATATACATTAAATTTGCATGGCAGCTCATTTTAATTAATTTAGGATGAATAAACATTTAATTATCTTGTCTGGTGGTGAATCAAAAACGGGGAATCTTATGCAATAAATACACGTAATTAAAACATTTTTCTAAAGCAATTCTGCAAACTTCAAACATGAACATGATTTGTAAAAGTAATTGAAATGTATTTATGAATACAAACATCAAGAACTAAGTAATAACAGTCATCAATTAGAAAAATTATTAACATTTCATTTATCACGATAGTTTTAGTGAAAATATACTTGTACAAATATATATATACTCTTCTCACGTTGGAATCCTAAATCAAACAAGAGATCTTAAGTGGTATTTTCGATAAAGTCCAAAATCTCCAAACAAAGAAAAAAAAATTCTCTTCGATCCCATCCTTTTTCAAGTAAAACTAGATTATGCTATGTATATAAATATTTATGAACTAGTACGTAACACACTTTGCTGTGTATACACCTTTTAAGATACACGTTTAGACTTTTTTGTGAGAAAAAAGGGCAGCAAAATAATCTTTGTTTCTCCTTCCTTTTCTTGCAGGAGGCTCAAGATGAATCTGGGAGGAAGTCATCCATCTCTGCTGACAACCAAGCAGCCCCTTCGTCTCTTCTCTCCTCTTCAAGGTACGCTCTCCTTCCCTAAATGTCTGATTTTTTATTTATTTTGCTCTTCGTCAACCCTCCATTCAGCTAACCAAGCTATTTGGAGTATTGCTTCAGTTCGTTAAGGAAGCTAACAGTTGGAGTTTTGTTGTTGTTTTTTATTTCCATTTGAGTAATCAATGGTTTTCTAACTAAGAATGGATGGATAAAGGAATTATGTTTCAGTAAATATAAAGTATATGCTAATTTAGGGAATGTGAACAGGAGTAAGATAGCTGAATTTTTATGTTTTATGTCAATTTCAAAAAGAGATTACTGTCATTCATGTGGTACTCGTTTTAGTTTGACAAGTATTTCGAAAGTAGTCATTATAATTAAATATGAATAAATCATTGTTTTTCTCTGAAGAATTTAACTAAACTTAATATAATCGAAGAAACTTTATGAATGAATATTTCATGTGACATCAAAAATTTGGCAAATATATAATATATTCTAAGTATCTCATAAATGCATTAAGTAAATTATTCGTAAATTTAGGATTAAGGGAAAAATCATTTCTTAAATAATATTACTGATTAATTCTTGATAATATTTACATGGAAATAATACACAATTATTGCTTAAAATGCTAAAGTTCTCTTAATAAAGATAAAATACGATTTAATTTTAGAAAAAAATAAATTTCAAGTTAAAAAATTCTTAAAAGAAAAGTCAGTGATTGATTACTTTTTAAAAAACAATCTTTAAATTTAACTTTTATTTAAATATACTTTAAAATGCAATTATTCAAACATGAATTCAACTTAAATAAACAACGGTGTACAGTTATACTTGTTACGAAACATCGCTCACTTTGAATGACAATTAGACAGTTATATTTTGTATATAGGTAAAACTGCAGTAGATTTTACTTTCAAACATTTGATAAAGATAAAATATATCGATTTATTAAAAATATTTTTTCTTTTTGCAGAAAAAGAATTTTAAATAATGCTTTGTCTTAATTTTATATATTCTAAAGACTTCAACTTTTTTTTAATGAAATGTTTGTTTTGTACAAAATTATTTAATTACCATATCTTTAATGTAAAATGTAATAATAAAATTATGATTTTCAATTTTATATTAAAAGTTTTATCATACATGTTGTTGTTGTTGTTGTTGTTGTCGTGTGCCAGCCAGGCCGGCAATATGGGGTGCGCTGCTCCACTTATCATATATGTTAAATACTATAAAGCAAATGTAGAGGAAATTTACTGAAAAGCCATGTTTTAATCAAGAATAAAATAAATAATTTCATATTTTTTAAAACATATTTTGTAATTCATTAAGTAGATTTATGTGAGCAAAAATGTCATAATAAATAATTTCGCTCATACTAAAGATAATTAATACGCAAATAGTTAAAAAATTATTTATTAGAATTCAAAGTTTTTGCAGGGAATCCCAATCTTTTCAAGATATTTTGACTTCCTTTGGATAATAGTTGTTTTTAAATGAAATGATGAATACGGTGTAGAGAAATTTAAAAAAAATAATTTGCTTTTATTAATTAAAAAGGTCGTTTGTATATCACATCCTACTTATTTTAGGTATTTAAAAAAAGAAACTGGTATTGTTATGATGTAAATTTACCGAAACTATAAATTTCTTAAAAACATAACTGAGTATTTTCCCATAGATATTAAGCAAACATTTTAAAGAATGAAATATTTACATAAGCTACCGCTTATAAAGGGAACAAACTTACTTATTAATCTTCATATTAATCTAATGTGAAGAAAAAATGTAATTGAAATATCTTGGAAGGACTTAAGAACATATGAGACCGAAACTATAAATTTCCATATTCTACCTTGCTGAATTTCTTAAACATTTACCTAGGCATACATATGCTTCAGAGTCCCGAAGAGGAGTTGATAAATTCCAGCCTGTAAAGATCTATTCTAAGCTTTTGGGCCGGGCCTTACAATAAAAGGAAGAGCACCCATTAGGACATTCCGGTCCTTCAGAAGCCCTCACCGAACATCAAAACCGAAATTGACCGACAGAGAGGCCCTTAAAAGCCCCTTTTACTGATTTATTACGAGCATCCATCAAGGGGGGTCGGAGTAAAGGGTGGTCGAGAGTGCCCCTCTTCACAATAAAGTTTCCCGGAATTCTTCTCCTTCAAAGATTTTCGATCTCTTTCCCAGGGTTCGTCTTTCTTGCACAGTCGGATGGTTCTAGAAGGATGATGCCAGCAGAAAAGGAGCCCACGTGTTCCAGTCGAGCCGACCCCCTAATAGGATTTAAATTATTCAGAGACAGTCGAAGGGAGTTTTAAGCTGATGCACCAGTGAATCTGGGATGATGTTACTCCTGGATTTTGAATGAGTAGCCATTGAATTCGAGGACATTTGAGGCATCTTGGTGTGGGAGCTCACCTTGATGGAAATTCTCTGTCATGCTGAATAGTTGCAAAATACGTAGGTATACATTCATCTGGAAAATGACGATAATATCACTAAAGTCAAGCATACAAGTGGATTTAATACACTTTCCATGCAAGTAAAGGTGAAATATGATTTCATAGAAATTTAAGATTTTTATGCAAAAGTTACAATAATTTATTAAAGATCAAATGTGATTTAAAAACATTTCATATCTTTTTTTCATTTAATTTTTGATGAATTAATATGAAACAGGAATAAAGCATTTTTATTAATGTATTGTCCCAATTAATTATCTGAGCAAATTTATTTTAATTTATAACTAATTTGAATTGTATAATATAATATAAAAGTTTTAGATTATGGAACTCATGTACTTCAATCTCCGTCTCAGTAAAATATAATTAGTCAGTCAGTGTAAAATATAAATACCTCCTGTATATTATGATTTCACACTGTGCCAGATATGAAAACTCTAAACTATTGTAAAACTTTTAAACAACCACAGTTTGTTTCCTTTCTGGCAAAATTTCACAAATTATTGGCAGTTTTCAATGTTATGAGAAAGATAACTTAGAAACCTCCCATGAATCCTAATCGAGGAGCTAAAGGAAAAAGCACAATAGCTGACTATTTAGAGTAACTAAGTGATACCATGTCCCAGTGAATGGTAGATTTCAAGATCAATCCTAGCTTCTGTAAAAGAAACAAAAGTTCTACTGATTTTTTTTTTTTTTGCACGCATATTAGATAAAGTGGGTGCTTTTAGCATTTTTGAGTTTTCATCTTTGAGTCTTCATCATCAAATTTTGAGTTTTCATCAAATTTTTTTTTTGTAAAGTTAGAAGTTTTCTGCACAATTTGTAAGATAAAATTTGAAACAATATAGACTTCACACATGGTGCTTATGTCTTTATGCCTCCTCACATGCAACATTGCTTGAAAAGCGTGTGATTGACAACGAACATTAATTTACTCAGAACAGTGTTTATCGAAAATCATATATTTTCGAGATATAATAAATTATAGGTTTCTAAATTTTTATTTCAAATATTTTGAATTTTTTGTCTCTATCAATTAAATTTTAAAGAACAGAATTCTTTCAATTGACGAATTTGTGTTTTCTTCTTTTTTTTTCTTCAAATAATAGATTAAATAAAATTAAGCCAAAAGTCATATGTGCATTAAATATTTATGCAATTGTTATGAAAGAACTGTAACATTGCTAAAAGTTAATTATCTCTAGAAATTAATTTAACTCTTTTAATTTAATTCTTTTTAATTAAAATAATTTATTTCGATAATTTTGGCGTTATTTTTAAATACATACGATTTTCTCAGTTATTGGAATGAAGCAATTAATCTTTTTTAATTCCTTTATTATATAAAATTATGCATATGAATACCCACTTATAAATTTAAAAGTATGCATGCGTGCCCCCCCACTCCACACCTTTCATATCAATGCGTGATTTTTCTGACATTGGTGAAAAAATGTATGCATGAAATGATGCCTTCATTAAAAGTATATTGATATTAATATAGAAACGAACTATTCTTTTGTTAATTTTACGTAATTAGTACATAATTTCTTCGTATACTAATATTGAAAAGATTTTTTTTATTATTTTCTTATAATTTTATTACAAACTAAACACACATAAATTATTTAGATCAAATTCTTTATGCAAAATTATGTCGTATTATATTTATATATAAATATTCCTTTATTTATTGTAAAACTAAAATTTATAATTTTAACTAAAATTGTATTTCAAATTTATAAATCTACATTTTTAGTCATCAAAGTTTTATATTAAATAATTAACAAATCCTGATGTAATCATAATTTTCCAATTTATTTTTTAAATGAAAAGATTTCCAAAAGAATTTAAAGTTATCCAAAAATAAATGTAAAAGAATTTAGCAATTTAACTGACATCTCTTAGACTGAATTCTCAGAGCATGAAAAGGATGAAACATTTGCTCGAAGAACGCTTGAATCAATCTTTGAGTTACATCCTAAATCCAAACGGACAGCCTTCACATTCCAAATTTTCACGCATGTCGATCTTAAACGTTTTTTCATACATACCAAAATTTTTTTTTGTTTTTTTTTTTGATACAGTATGATAAAAAAAGAAACTAAACCTTGTTCTTTACTTTTTTATATATGGAAACGACCCAACGTCTATCAACTTGCAGTTTGACAGGTCTTTTGTCGGCCATTAAAAATCATTCTAGATAAACTTTTCTTGAAGTACCAGAAAAAAGATTTCATTATGTTGCCAGATACTCTTTAAGTGAATCAGTATCTGTGATCTGGTAAAAATTGATTTAATTTAAAAATAAATAGGCAATTTTTGATATTTTAATTAGAATGAATGTTTATTAAGCATAATCATTTATTTTGTATTAAAAATAACATATCGTTACATGAAACGTGTTAATAATTTATTTTTCAGCTATATCAAAACTAATTACAAATTTAAATTTGTTTTCTTTCCATTTATTAATTACATAATTTAAATCTTCATGCATTTATTTTCAAAACAGATGACTTTATTTTTTTCCAAAATATACTAAAACTGATTTTAATGGCATTGTTTTGAGAAAGTTATAACGAAAATAATTTTCATTTCTAAATAAAATTTTTTGACATATTTTTAATGTGGCTGCTGAAAAACATGATTATTATTTTTTATGCGTAAAATAACAATAATTGATGAATATTTTAAGTATATCGAGAACAATTTAGAACATTTTTATGTACATATGTTTTCACACATAATATTGGTATATAATTTACATATAAACTAAAAGCATTATCCGTACAAAAAAGCTTAAAATATCTTGTTTAATAAACACATTTATTTTATTACATTTATGTTTTACACTAATAAACACATTAATGTTTTTGTTTTCAAATTCTCTTTTCTTAATATCCTTACAAACTGTAATAAGAACTAAGTTATCTGAAAATAGCTTAAACAACATTCTATTTAATCAAATTTGTAATGCAAAAATATATATATATATAACTTTTAAAGCAAAAATTTGAGAAACCAATAAGTTTTTTTTTTTTTTATAAAAACTGGTTACAATTTCTTAAATACGTTTTATGGAAGAAACTAATTAAGTAAGAGATCTTTAACAAGAAAATATCTATGAAAAAGATTATATATTTTAAAAGTGCTTTTAATTTAAAAATGTTCATCCTATATTTTACAATATAAAATTACAATTTTTTTCATAAAAACATTGTTCGCAAAAATAGTTACATTTATTTTTTTAATCATCACTTTTTCTCGTCCATGTGACCCAGCATAAAAATGACATTTGTTACTAAGTTAATCTTTAACACAATTGTGACTCACACAAAAATATTTAACATAATCTTTCATTACTGCTAATCAAATAAAAATTAAATAAAAATGATGTTTCCAACCATGGAAAATGAAAATTTTGCGTAGTTAACTAAAGAGAAATTTATTTCTAAGAAAGGAAATAAATTGAGCATGAGATACTGTAACAAAAAACTTTTTAACTAAAAATTATTTACAGCAGTCATACAATGAACTGCGATGCACTTAATAGAATTTCCGAATAATTTTCATAATTTAAGTTAGTTCAATTTGAATAGTTTATAACATCAAACAGTAAACTAATTTATTATCACTTTCAAAAATAGTTATCTTCATTAAAAATAATTAAACTGTGGAAGCCTTAAAAATAACTCTTTTATCATTGTAATTACCTGGAATAAATTTATGAATTTAAAAGAATATTAAGTAATTTCTTTTGGAAATATTCGATTTTTTTCCATTGTAAATATTCAGTGAGAAATTGCTTCTTGAAAATTGTGCAAAACTTATGGTGTTGTTTCTGAAAAAGAAATGCTATATTCATTAAATTCATTAAGGAAATCTAGAAAATGTTATTATATTATTATTATTTTGAAGAAAAGTATTATTTGAAATTTAATAAATTACAAATTCTTAAAATATTTTACCTTACGAATTTTTTGCATAACATTCAAATATATAGTTAATAATTAACATATATGTAACGAAAATTTATATAAAATTATAAAAGAAAAGAAATAATAAGTAATTTGGGGAAATTATAAAAAGTTTTATGAGAAAACAAAATATATGTAATTTATTAGTTTATTTCTCTGCTAATTAAGGCAACAATTAAAATTTTTAATTATAAGAAAAATTATATACATATGAATCATAAATTTTATGTCAATTTATTTTTATATTATAAATTTATAAAAAAAATACTTGACGCATCTATTATAAAAACAATAGAATGTTTTCAATGGGTTATTTTTTTTACCTTATATAAACGTATATTATATTAAAAATTTGTTTGCAATAACTAAGATAGAAAAACTCAGTTAGAAAATTAGAAATTACTGTATTTTTTAAGCATTTTCAAAAACCTTATAAAAGTAACCCAATTAAAGATGAGAAAATAAATATTTTTTCTTTTAATATATTATAAAAGAATTTTTGTTAGGAATGAAAATTTAAAAAAAAAAAAGTTTGAAGGCGAAATTTAAGATACAAAAGAATATTATTTCGCTTTTTTATTTTTGGTCTTTTAATTTTTTATTTTAATATTTTCGGATTCATTCAAAATTTTATATAATAATTTTTGTGCATTTTATATGACACCTGTATCTTATGTAAGACTTTCAAATTATTTAATACATGTTTATACGCAATCAGACGTTTCTACTACGTAATAAATCGTTACGAATGGTAGCTGAGTTCAACTATTATTTAAATTTATTTCATACTTTTCTTCAGTATTTAATTCCTAATTGTGAGTATAAAAAACAAATTTCCAAAGCTGTAAACTTTATTTAAAGCTAAAATTACAATTTATTTTTAGAAATTTTTTCAATTGCTTTACCTTCTTCATTAAACTTGCATTAAGAATTTTGAAAGCATCAAAATCACAAAAGCTGCATTTATTTTTTTTCATAAAATAATGTTAATGTATTTAATAAAAGAATTTTTATTTTCAAAGTTTAAATAATCAAATAAATTGTATCTATTCAAATACTTAAGTTCAAATTATAGCACAATTTACTCGTATTTTTAAATAAATAGAGGAGAAATAGTTGATAATTTGATTGATCAAAATCTTACAAAATGAATTTTTTAAAGTGCAAAACAATTAAGGAAAAGTTCTTGCTTAATTTCTCCAACATCAGCTTAAACTGAAGAAACTTTAATGACTAGTAACAGACAATAGTGTGGAGAATTGTTAAAGTTGTTTAATGAATCAAAATTTTTTTCCCAGTCTTTTACAATTATTTCTTTTTATTTGTTGATAGTCAAACGCTATTATATTTCTTTTTTCAAAATAATTTTTATCAAATTCAATTAGAATTTAGCTTTAAAAATTTTGATTTTACTTTTAAGATAACATCCTGAATTCTTATGTTTATTTTGTAAGCTTGGATTTAAAAAATATTCCAAGATAAAAATTAACTTGATAATACATCTAAAATATTTTCTTGGTACATTTAACAAGAATATTCTCGTAAAAGAATATTCACACACACAATTGTTGATTATTCAAATATCATTCTTAATATAGAAAAACGTTCAATGTGTTTACAGTTACAAAAGTTCTAGTAATACAGTTTTTGTTATTCCACCAATCAATATAAAACATAAATTAAATCAATTAAAAATTAATTCATATATAATAAAAACTAATAATTTTTAATGTAAATAATTATTTTTTAATTTCCGTCTTATTATATTAAAATAATCAACAAAAAAATCTATTTTTTAGCATCGTCAGGAAAATGCTTTCCTAAGTTCTTTTAATCTAAAATCAAGTTAACGCACTAAAATCTATGGGTTTTGTAAAAAAAAAACACAAGAAAATATTAAACGTTTATGGAAAAAATAGAAAAATTAAGATTTTACATGCTATATTTAGTATTTAACAATAAAAATAATTTTAATAGCTGTTTTTAATCATTCTTCCTTATCTTCAATTAAATATTATAGTAAAAGTATTGAATTCAGATTCAGTGTTAATGAACTGCAAAAGATGTTTACGATTAATTTTCTAGGTATTTCTTGGTTAATTGCAGAATTAATCCACGCTGGAAATAATTAATGTTCCTGCAAGTTCTTTTATTCAACATGAATGACTCATTTATTCCCTTACTCTGATTAATTTTAAGCAATTTAAGAATAAAATTACTCCTGCGAAGTATAATCATTTAAATTACTCATGGTAATCATTTAAATAACTATAGTATAAGAATTTACGAATTGAATTTGTACACATAAACTTAGTCCTTAAATTCTTGCATCATGATTATTCAGTCTTTAATTTTCCTATAGTAGTTATTCAATTTTAAATTCTTACATTGTACTAATTATTAGGATCATTTTAGGCTAGAAGGATATATTTACGAAAAAATAATATCCAAACATTTTAATGCATTAACTTGATTTAATAATTTTTATACATGAATTTCATATACCGATTAAATTTACATGACTTCACCGCTACCTGCTTAGACTAGCGAATAAAATTAATTGATAAAGTTTTATACATTCACCATAATTAAGATACAAGAAATTATTCCTAATAAACTATATAAAAGTCTTACAGTATCAGAGTATAAATGACATTCGACATGTATTACAGTCTTGCAATCGGAGAACTCTTACAGTTGTGTTACAATCAAAATTTGTTTTCATTTGAATCTGTGTCCTTTGAAATTTGAATAAACACAAGAGATAATAGAGTAGTTATAATAGATTAAATTTTCAATTAATAAATATTAATGTAAATTTCTGCTTAGCTCAATTATATATATATATATATCAGTACTAATAGATAACTGAAATTTTGTATTAATATCACAATCAAGTAAAATATTCACAGTACAATTTTACAAAATAAATTTTATTCTCGAAAAAGCATAAGCTTTCCAAATCAAGCATACGCTGATACAATCCATTATTTGAATAAAAGCAAAAATTTATTCAGTATTATTACATAATACCTATCTTCTGATTAAATGTTCATAAAATTCCACAAAACAACAGTTTATAATGCGAAGAGAAGTGTGAATAACTTTTGTAGATATTTAAATCCAATACTATTTCTAATGTTAAGAAACTTATCCAATAAGTTTAGCTGTATACAGTGTTCTGCCAGTCACTATTGTCGCATCAGTAGTGAAGCTGAATCTGACGCCAAACAAGATGTCGCCAACATTTAATGAGTTTGAGCTTTACCATCTGGCGAAACCTCATCAGAATATGCAGATCATCAGGCTACAGTTCAGATGCTTGCCAATATAAGGGTGCCGTTGAAGATGATGAGTTAATTCACAGAACTTAATAAATTGGCTTGATTCGGGATTTACACGAGTCTGTCATGTTATTCATTAAATTTAAGTTTAGAAAGAAAGAAAAGTTTAACGCTTCTGTGTAAACACTAATTGGTCTGATCATTTTAGTTTACAAAATATTTATTAGGGAGAGATTAAATTAGATCCTATATATAATTTCAGATTAAGAAAAAACTTATTAGATTATTTAATGTCTCATCAAAATTTAAAATATAATTTCATCTTGAGTTCATGTTAAAAAACCACAGCTTTTTTAGACATATGTACCAATTTTAAAGTTAAATATGGAAAACTTAAATAAATTATACTATTGTCATTTAAAAAAATTAATATTTTATTGAATGATTTTATAATCATATCATTAAATATATTACTACTAATATATCTATAATATTATACTATTATATTTATCTAAATTAAAACGATTATTATAAGAAGAAATCATTTTCCACTTTTAAAAGAACTCTAAAAATACTATCGATCAGTTTTCTATTGAAATTGTATTCGTGTATTATTCTTCAAAAAAGGAATATAAATATAAATCATGTTATTATGTACAGAATTATATCTCATTTCATTTTTTACAATCATAATCTATTGCCTAATTTTAAGTCACCCTATATAATTATGCATTTAAATTCTATAGTTTCCTGAGAGCACAAAGTTAAGTTAATATTTTTTCCATAAGCATTATAAACTTGTTATTTTTAATTAAAACTTGAAATGCTTAAAGTTGAGAAGTTTAATTGAAATTGAAAAGTATAAAGGCACAAAGTTGAGTATTGCTATTTATTTACATATAAATAAGATTATTTCAAAGGTAAAAAAATTTGCATTTCTAATTTTACTGGAGATTTTATACAATTAAAATATGTTGACAAATTTTGATAGCTCCAATATCAATTCTGTATTTTATTTTGGTTTGTATTTTATTTTTTTAAATTGATGGTTATAAATTATTTACAATCAATATTCAATAATTTACTCTCATTATATTTTTATGTTATATTTATATATTTTTATGTTATATTTCATTTTATATGTTGAAGTTTTATAAATTTTATGGGCTCAGTAAGACGTGCATCATTACTATTTTGTGAATCGAAATTGATTCTTTCTATAAACAACTCTTTTTCAGATATAACTTTATCTAGAATAGGATTCCAAAAATGCAATATGCATAACATGCTTTCTTCTACTTTTATGAACAATAAAAACATATAACTCATAAAGCCTAACATGTTAGTCAATTAGAAGGGCACATGTATTGGCTAATCAGTATAGTGAGTACTGATTAGTAATCATTTTGAGAGACTTTCCAGCAGATATGGGCGGTGTTTAGTTATCGCCTATATTTCTACCAAGAATTCACACTCAAAGGAGCAAAATGTTTTTCTCACTTTTATATATGGTTCTCTAGAAGCCCAAACGATTACTCTTTTCTTCTCATTTTGCTATTGTACCACGCATTGTAATTTTACAAACACAGGCTATAAGGTTAAAACTAATTGAAGAAATTTAAGTAAATCTTCTTGGTTTGGAATTTTCATGATTCAAGTATTTAAGTGAAACTTCATGAATTTTGTGTCTTCTTTTAAAATCTTATTTGGAAAACATTTCTTGATGAATGGATCTAATAAGAGCAGATTCCCAAATAACTGTTGACACTGTGCACTTTTTACTATGTAGGGAAGCTGTCGACAGCTGATCCATTAAAGTGATCATGTTTGATATGATTTACACAATACAAGCTGTCCAGAGATTCTGAATATCTTTAATTTTAAACTTTTATTTTTCGGAATTTAACGGAAGTTCAGCTTTTTAAATGCATGATAATACTCATTGTTGAGATGATTGAGAATATTCTGGGAGAAGACTAGTATATTACAGCCCAAATAACAGAGGCACATTTTCAATTTTAAGTTACGTAATAAATTATCCATATTTATCTTAAACGTAGAGGATTCATTATGTATTTTCCGAAAGTCATTATCTTCAATTCATAAACTCCTTTACTAGTGATAAAAACTATTTTTCACCAGTTTGCCTCATCAATTTCCATTTGTCAGTAGCTGCAGTATTTTTTTCATCAACATAAAATCAGTTTCTTTCAGACAATTTGTCATCTATTCTGTATAAAGAATAAATATTTTACTTGGTGACCTTGTTGAGGATAATACGCCATGCAGAAATATCTGTCCATCTTCATCCTTCTTCAGTCAGGACCAATATTACTATAGTTAATTCTATAAAAAATATGGATTCTCTAATTTTCAAATGATATACTTACTTGGATCCAATGGTTTTCCTAATTACTCACTCAATTTCTCTCCCTGGTCCAGTGATAACGTAGCGTACAGCCTCTGATAGGAAGACAAACTTTACCTAAACCTATCCTAATTAAATATACTCAAAAGGCAACAATCTAAATGCAATTACTTAAAATAAACTACATAACAGAGAAATTTGTTTAACCTATGAATAATAAAAACTGTCTTATAACAAATATGAATATAAATAAGTAAATATAAAGAAATTCTTATTTTTCTATCTGCGATCAAACCTATTATCTTCTACTGTCTTATAGTCCAGAGTTATACCGCTAGGCTATGCTCTCAATATATTTAATATAATTCTTATCATTTAAATATTGTATACACTTGAGCTTTGTCTTAAATTGTATGGAAATATGTTTGATAGTTTTAGATGTATAAAATGAGCTCATATATTCTCTTAATTGATTTGTTGAAGAAGATGATAACTATAAAAAGAGGATCATTTCACCAATTTCAACGTAATTATTGATTATGTATTTCAGTACTTGAGTATTTGAATATAACTAAATATTAATTTAAAGAACATATTAATAAATCATATTCATTCTTTCTATTTGTTGAGGAACATCTGGTAACTTAAAAATCATTTTTTGAATTTAAATACATAAATCAGTCCATACATATCATTTACACAAATACTATAATAGTGAAATATATACTTCATAATTAAGTTAGAATTTATAAAGAAGATATTTATCACCACTATTACCATACTTTGTCAACAATTATCAGTCTATTAATGGACTGTTAAATTCACTTTAAACTTCTAAAATTATCAAATAAACTTCAACCCAAATTAACATGAAATTATTATCCATGCAATATTTAAATTATAAAAGCTAATACAGGAACATTTCCTTTAATGTCTCTGTCTTTTCTTTTATTTTATTGATGCTTCTATTGGGCTTTCGAATATGGAAATATTCCATATTCGTGTGTCTTGGTATTATTCGGTTCTAACTTTACATCAACACGTAACTATATTTTAATAAGGAAGCGATATTTCCTCATCCGATTTTCACCGGTGGCCTGTGATTTGCATTTAATATTGGTTTCAGTAATACAAAATCTTATTTATTTTGTACTACAGTGAAGTGAACTTTACATTAAAAATATTGGTTAGTTCAGAAAGAATTGGATTCATAACCTCGACGAAATATTCTCGCTTTCTGCATGCCAGTTATTGCGAACTTAGAATTCAACTGTAATCTAGTATTGGATACGGAATTTATATTGAATTTTCTGTTTGGTAATTAGGAAGCTAATATTGTGGTAGTATTATTTCCGAATATAGAACTATCTGAAATTGTAGAAATGCAAGCATGTGATGCCTCTATGGTCTTTGAATATTTTTCTCCTTGTAAATAAGTCTATGTATTTAAAAAAAGTATGCATAAAAGTTATGAATAAATAATATTAAAAAATATGTTTTCTATCATTGAAAAATTTTCCAATACATTGAGATTATTTTTTATGACGTTCAATACACAAACCTTCCATTGTATTATTTTTTGTCTCTTTCTTTAAACAGCCTTAACTTTGAATCGAATTAAGGGAACTCAAGACAATTCACGATTTAAATTATTAAATTAATACATTCCATTATTTATTGTTCATTTATTTCTATTATCTAAGTATTTAAGCCTAATAACTACCAATCTAAACTAAAGAATCTCCAGAACGAAATAAGAATTTTATACATATTTTTTAACAATCCATTAGAGACAATTTTTTGTCTTTCAACTACTCTGTCAAAATAATTCTGTCTTAATCACTGGATTAAATAATAATTCATATGATTTTTAATTTTAAAAAATTACAATAAAACCTCACTCATTACTTGTTATAGTTTTAGTTTTTTCAAAGAAAATTTTTAAAATATTCTACAAAATGTATGAGGTTGAGGTATATCATTTAAAATGAATTATTTAAACTTTGTAAAACATATTTATTAACATAAGAGAATAAGAGGGGAAAACATTCAAACATCACAGATGTCGCCAACGAATACAATACTGCTGGTTCAGATTGTGGGCGTATTTTATTTCAACATGTTGCCACAGCTGGCTTACAAACTTTTATATTGAGTAGTGTTGCCACAAGTACCAAACGTATTTTTTTCATATTAATTACAAACGTATCGTCCATACAAGCCATATAAAGTTAATGTAGTTATTTTAAGAATAAAGATATTTCAGCCAAACTATAGTTACTTAAAATTTAAGTCATTTATAAGTGATGAAATCCATCTAAATAAAAATAAAGAATTTTTATAGTGTTTAAACGAAAAAATTTTCGACCAACGAAGTTATAAACTTAAATAGAAGGAACACATATAATAAAGTTAACATTAAATGTAAGTTATAGTATTTTAATAACTCAAAACTTTTCACGAAAACTACATAAATTATATATTTACATGTGTTTGGTTATAGTTAGCTAATGTCAAGTTAATTAAAAGTTTATTTACTCAGTTTCAAGTAATATTTGAAAATTCCTTTCAGCTATGCTACCTTGGGGATTTAAAAATAAAGGTACTAAATGAAGGTTTATAACAAAACACCCCAAAAGTAGAAGTATTTGTTCCTAGAAACCATATAAAATCTAAAGTTGATTTAATATTCATATTTTTGTATATAATTTCGTTGAGTAAATTTTTAATTAGATTCTTAAAGTATAATTTCTTAACTAGGTACTCATAGATAACTAATTATTTAAATTAAGTGCACACATACTCTTGGGTAAAAGTTTGCGACTTATTTCAAAATGCAAATTTATATGTAACTGGATTTGGATATTCTATTGCACATGTTTCGTAGACTAAAAATTTCTACTTATAATAGCACACATTTATATACATATATTTTCTGTGTGTCTAATATGTGAAATTCAGTAATAAATATTTAATTATAAGCTGTTATATATCTAAAAATAAATGAAAATGCATAATTTAAATAAATAGCTTTTAAGGATGCTTCCATAATGTAATAAATTTACTTTATAGTTAAAATAATATGTTTATTTTTAAATACAATTTTAATAATTAAAATAATGAAAAATTTATTATAATTAAATGATAAATATTAATTTTGTTCAAATACATAGAGTTGGATTTCATTTATTGTTTTAATCTTTTTCAATTATTACATCGTTTAATTATAAAAATTATTTAATTTTTTGTATCAGTACAAAATATATTTCATTTGATTATTTCATGTATTATCTAACATTTTCTTCTTAAATCTTCTGTCATATGTGTTTATGGTAGGAGTAATGTGAATATTTTTGAAAAAATCAAATGTGAGAAAATAAATATAATTTAAAAATATTTTATTTGAAAACTTTTACTTTTCCATATCAAAAATTAAAATTTTATTTTTTGGTAGACATTTCCTTAAGTAAGCAAGTTCTTAACTAGAAAAAATAAATAACTTGGAACTTATTTAACTGATGTAAACATGAGAACACTCACTATAAATAATATAAAATCCTAAGTTGATTTCTTTTAAATTGCTATAAATTTAACTATGAAAACTTTAAACTTAAAGTTAATTTTAACTTTGATATTTCTTTAATTATTTTCTGATATACCCATTATCATTTTAAAATACAGAGAAGAAAACAATAAAATTTTTATTATAAATTGAACAATCTTTTTGGAGCATTTCTAGAATCTAAAAGAAGAAATTTCTTGCATTCCGCATAATTTTAGCATTCTTTCTGAAAGTAATTGGCCGTGAAATTCCCAGTCAACTTAATGAAGTCCCGTCATGAATGTGGCATTATTGATTGCTGTTTCTTAAATTCTGAAGCATAATTTCAAAGAAATATTAAAAATAGTTCTGTTTTACAATTTCTGGTATGTTACACTAAACGAAAATAATTAGTTGTATTTGCTTTTATTTAATTAACAATCATGTGAAAAAATATATTATTATACATTTTCATAGTATAAAACATAAAGATATAGTTTTACTAGATCTATATTTTGAAAGTGGATATTTTTCTTAAAGATATATAAATAAAATATTTCTTAAATACTGTATTAAACTTCTTGTATGAGTTAATCAACGCACACATTTCGTATTAAAGATAATCAAAATCTTAATTGGCTGTATTTGTAATATAAAAAGTACAATTCTTACCATCTTGTTTAAAGGGCGTTTCTTAGGCATTTCGCCTAAAATACTGAATTATCCTGAATAAAAATTATTTTTTAAAAGTATAGTTATTATTCATTGTAATAATTCTGTTTGTCATTTTAATATTGGATATTCATATCTTTTATATTCTTGCGTGTGTGTGTCAATCTTAATAGCTTAATTTTAGTATATTTGCTTCACATCTGCAGTATTTTAGTATTTTATATTTATAAAATGCTAGGTTCATTTATATGTGACTACATATTTTTATGATGTAAAAATTAAAAATGTATTCTGCATGTTTCATTGTCTTCCAAATTTTTAAAATTCAAATATTTTGTCTGAAAATAAATAAGCAACATACTTCTACGATATTTTTTTCAAAACTTTTTGTGTTGTGAATTACAAAAATGGATTTCGAATTACATATTAAAAGAATGCTTAGTGAATATTATAAGTAGAAAAATTTATTGTATACTGATAGTGCATAAAAAAGATGAAATTATGAATACTTAAATGTTTTAATATTTTCTTGTGTTTGTCCTAATTTTGGAACAATCAGAATATATTTTCAATATTTTTTAAGTTCCTTTAAAAAACAAAATTAAGTAAATTTCAATTTTAATAAAACAAATGAGTATCATTTAGCTCCTTTTAGTAGGTGATTAAATTCTTGTTTGATAAATGTTTATTTACCTTTTTACTTGCACATTATAATAGAAAACTGGGTTTTGAAAAAATGTTTATTACTGACTTTTTCTTAGTTTTGTGACTTTTTGTCAGTGTCATTTTCAGTGAAAAAGATGTTTATCTAATACAAGACACCAAACATTTTATTTTTTATTTATTTTTTTTATTAATTTTTTTATTTGCTGCATAATAATAAGTATACTAAATCAATAAGTAATCTAAACATTATATAAGCTAAGAACTTTAAAAAGTTATTAGGTTATGTATAATGTTTAGATTGTACATTTTTTTCATAAAAAAGTGGAATGCTTTATTTTATGTTTGTAACAAGTGTAAGAAAAATCTAATTTTCATAACTCGATTGTGATCGAAGTTAAAAGAATTCACTTTTGATAACGCATACGTTTTTTCTGTTATGCAGACATTTTCAAAATCATAAAAATGAAATTTTGTTTATTTAGATCAAAAATTTTAAATGGAATATAAAGAGTCTGAGAGTTAAAAAGTTATATCAATAAAAAGTTATATGCTCAATTATATGCTGAAAAAATAAAAAAAATTGGCAAACATTAGTGATAACATTTGTTAATTATTACCTTATTATTGCATAAATTAATAAGTTTTTATGTAGTTAACTTCTTTATATAGTTTAAAGTTTGTAATTATTGATAGATGTGAGTGGTTTGCTTGTAATAATCAATTTATACCACATGTAGTTAAAAACTACTTTTTTTACTAAATGTTTAGTCACATCAATAATGCAAAATAGCTTAGATCTTATTTATATGAAGTAAAAAATTTATTATTTTATTATAAAAAATAACTGTTAACTAATAGCATTAAAATATTTTTTATTTTTTAGCTATTATTATTATTTTTAAATTAGAGCATTATGATATAATTATAGTAGCTTATTAGAATGGATGATGAAAAATTTTATATCAACCCATTTTATTCATAATTGATCTTTATAACATATCGTTTAAAAAGTATAAAAATTTGTTAATTTAATCTTAAATATTGCATTAATTATACTATATTTTATATTTATTATTACAAAATTTAATAGGAATAAAAATTCTAATATAAAACATTATTTTGTAATTTTTATTTTTGCTATAATATAAAAATTTAGCAGCTGTTTAAGAAATAAAAAAATATCTTATTCATAAACGTGACTAAAAAGACTATTAAATGGCCTCACAAAATATTAATAAAATTCTTAAATTCAGTTATTAAGTCTATTTCTATGAAATATCTAAGCTAGGACTTTTTTATAATTTAAAAGCTCTTAGTATTTTGATTATTCTTAATTTCTTAATTGTTGATAGTATTTCTAGTCTCTTTCCAAATTATCAAATAAATTACCATTTATGTTATCATAAAATTAAAATACAGTTATTTTTACAAAGTTGAAATTCAGAATATTGTAGGATGCTATTTTTAATCTCCGTTTCTTATCATTTAATCTCAAGTATTTTATGTTGGATATCATCTTAAAGTTATCCATTATTTTTAACGTTTTGTCAACTTTAATCTCTAAGTAAATATTTCCTATTAAATGACATATTCAGGACAAAATGAAACGTTTTAATAAAAAATATCACTTGTTTCCAGCTGAAACTGCAGGAAATAAATTCAACAAATTTTTATACTATTTAAATCAAACTTATGAGAACATGAATTGTAATAGAGGGAAAACAGTAAAACTTTCATTATTTAACAGTGACATAACTCTAATAAAATTAATTCTAAGAATCTTTCGCAAAATTTCCATGGCATTCATTAAATTATATTTTATTAACACAATGCTCATTAGAAAGTTTATTTAAACAATGCCCACTGAGAATTCCTTGACTTATGTAAATTAGAGAGAGTAACATAAAGGTAATGAATTAAAGAATATGTTTAAGCATCAAAAATAGAAATCCGTGTTAAATGTAATAGGGAAAGGCTAGAAGTTAATTTGTTATTCATAAGATATACTTAAAGAAATTTGATGACTGCCTAAAGGTTTAATTTATTAATCAGTTGTGTATAAATATTTGTTGGAGGCACAACTAATGATGCTCATCTTAATATAAATTTATGGTATGTGACAGAAGAAATAATTATTGAAAGGTGTATTTGATTTAAAATTATCCTAGAGGAATCTTGAAATTATTTGCTGTTATCTTAAAAGAAGTTATAAAGTTATTTTTTTCAAAAATTTCTTTTCCTGAATTGTATAATTATTAAGTAAATATATAGCTTTCGAGGGACTGTGAAAGTCTGATTTTCACAATTCTGTTGAGCTCGTAAAAGTTTTCAGCATGAACATTTTGAACATATTCAGAATAGTTTGTAGCGTACCATTCAGAAAAGATCAGAAGTCAGCACTCTTATGAATTTATAGATTAGCCAGCAGAATTCATTATATAAGTTTCCCAAGCATTTCTTCAGGCTTTAGTAGAGTCTATGTTACGACATGTTTTGACATCTTTGCAAGATCTTAGTTTATAACACACAATTAAGTAAGTATATCTGTTTTCTAGCACTTAAGTATTTTGTAGCACTTAAATCTAAACTAAACGACAAGATACTCTTTAATGAATAAATGAAAAATGTCAACAATAGATTATTTTCATTATTTAAAATTGGCTCAAATCCTAGAATCTTGTACGGCTTTTGTTCGATTTCATATTTTTGAGCCAAGTAATCAAATAAAAACCAAATACTATTTAAACACTTCAAGAGTTAGCTCACAAAACAAATTTAATGCATGAACACAATTAATTATGTAATAAAATGAAAGTTACGCCAAACAAACGTAAGAAAACAGCCCGACATTGTAAACCAGTTTGGCGTATTTGATCACCGCACTGGCATCTAGGATTTTACCAAAAATTGTAAATACTAAGGACATGAATGTAGATTGAAAATCTTGTCTGGGACTTGAAGAAATCGCAATTTTTCAGCTTCTAACTATAAGCAATTAAATTTTTTGACGTAACAAGAAATTAAGGTAAAACGTTTTTGTTAGAAATCAAGAATAAATTATTTCAAATGAAATCTAAATGTGATGAAATTGTGAAAATTCCATGTTGTACTGCAACGTTATAAAATTTTAAAAATGTACTATGCGTTTAACCTTGATGGACAAATTTAACTACTCATTAAACTCTGATCACTAAGTTCAAAACTTTCTAGTTATTATAACTTAAAATAAATTTCATTGTTAATGGATTCTGGAAAATTATGAAAATATACTGTACATCAATAAATACTGATATCTCTTCCAATGCAAGGAATTTATACAAATCTTAGAATTTCATTAATCTCAGAATCTAACTATGCTGTTTCCTTTCAAACTTCTCAGCACTCTACATGTGCATGCAAGAAGCAGAAACTCAATATCCATCCCTCATTATTGAAGAATTCAACTCTGGTTTCGATCGAGCCCGAGACATCCATTGTTAGAATTTTGTTTTACTACTGATTCGCAGTAATTTCTTGATGTAATAAAATCAACAACTGAAAACTGTTAGAAGGGATTCCAATATAAATATTCGAGGGAACATTTTATGGAAAACTGTCCTTTTTTTAATATCGCCAGTTAGAAAACATCAAAAACATTTTCAAGTTTTCTAAAAAATGAGCACGTAAAAAGCAAAAACATAATTCTCATCTTCCATTGTTGAACAAAAATTCATCCAATTAATATAGCCGGGTTGCATAACTTTCGTGTATTTATTTGGAAGAAGGTGATTAAAATTGTGATGCAAAAGTTGACAGTGAGTATTAGCTTTATGGTTAATGTATAGGATATTTGAATAGCTGGTGAAAATAATTCTTCGAAAGATTTGCCGATTAAGTGAAAATAAACAAGTATTAATCTTAACACTCACAGTGGCCTTATAGCATGACATCATTCTTCACAGAGAAAGGTCCCGAGTGAAGTCACAAGAATATTGAGATCCTACGTTTTGCATGTGTAAAACTGCCTGTTTGAGTGGGTACTTGGAAGTCGTTTCTTACGAACGTGAATACGTTTTAATATCTATAAGAAAATCTCCGGGAGTGCAGTATGCGTAGTCATTAACCCCTTGAAGCACGAGTTTTTTCCTAAAAATTATCTATGTGTTATTTATGTTAAATTAGTTTAACTATAATCTAGCCTGGATCTATATTTACTGGAATGTATCTCAGACGGGTATTAGAAATAAAATAAAGCTAGGCAAAAGAGCGTCCGTGTGCGACATGTGCGAATTTACCGGTAACTTTTTCCGTGGGTAAAAATGCTTTACAACTTCGTTAAGCTGTTCCTGAAAGGTTTCAAAATATATATATTTTCTTTTCATCAGTAATAAAAATAAATTGTATTACATTTGTGGAAGTGTTTTAAATTTTCTGTGCATTTAAATTTATATAGATTACCCAAACATCTTGCATCAAACATTAAAAATATTGATATTATATTTAAGTTAATAATTCATAAATTAATGAATAATAACACTTTGAAAGTAATTCGTTACAAAAAAATTAATAATCATTTTCATTTAACTTTAAAATTTTAACTATATAATAATTCTACATTTTAAAAACTTATCTAATAAATGAAGGAATTTTACATCTTGATTAATTAACAAGTTTTGGAAAAGTTCCGTGTTTTGAAATTAGTGGGAAAATGTTTTCTTTATTACTCTTGTTAATTAAACAGCGGCAAGCCTTCATTATGAATTATAATGTGAGGTTTTGCGAATATTTAACTGGAATTTCGTTTGATGTTGTGTTTCTCACTGGAGATGTAAGGATACGAGTCTAAAAAGGCAAGCATTTATTTCAATGAACTCAAAGGTGTTTTATTTTGTACTTTGAATTTCCAACAAACTTGAAAATTCACTTCATATCATTACATTTATACTTTCAAAGTGCTTTTAAGATCATTTAATGAAATATTATCTTAAATTAACTTACAACAATATTTTTACTAAGTAATTAAATAGGTAATTTTTGGTATTTTTCTAAAATTTACGCAAGAATAATAATCATTTTATTTTTTTAACTGTCGTTGTTGATGCATTTTTATTTGTATTTGTTACCGTTTTCTTTTACAACATTAAGTTATTATTAATAAATAATATAATGTTATATATATATATATATATATATTACATAGTAAAAATATAAAATTATATCATAAGAGGTAAATATCTAATTGATTAGGTACACTATAATTCTATAATTAATTAAAAAAATTTAATTAATTATTATTTTATTAAGTTTTTTAACATTTTTCATCAACTACCTTATATAATTATTTAAATTAGTTACATAAATCATATTATAATTTCACCAAGAAAATTTAAAAAAAATTTATATTCTGTTAAAAATGAAAAGAGATAGATTTTATATGTTACATATTTAGAAGAACAGTAAAGTTTATAGCTATCTTTTAAGATCTTACAATTGTTAGCGTTTTAATTTGGTGTCAATAAATTTTAATAATTCCAAAAATTAATTTATATTATTTATATGAGCTCACATTTAAGACAACTTTTTAACTCTAAATTAAGATTAAATTGGATAGTTTTAACTTTTTCTCAAACTTTATTTTGTGATTGTATCTTGTGATAATAAATTTTTATGAACTTATAAGTATGAATTTCAAATAAGTTATTTATATTATTTATTTAGCTTAGAGATCATCATTTAATTGTCTTAGAGAGGAGCTATGAAAGTCACGACTATTACCTATAGAGCTGAGAACTAACCAGTAAGCTGGCGTAAAATTGCTTCTACGAATTTCCTAGAATTAGCAATCTAGTTCTTATATATAATTATTCTGACATTATTCTTTCATATTTTCTTATATCATTACTATGATATTTTTTTAATATTTCTCGTTAACATTACTATAATATCATTCTTTGTGGAGGAAGATGAAATGAAATTAGGTAAACATTAAGCAGTTACAATTTATATTTAAATTTAAGAAAGAAATGTTACAGAAAAGTGTAACGTCCTCTAACAAATCATTATCAACTGCTGCCATTAAAATCACATTTTCCATCGCTTAAAGCATTTTAGCCTGGTGTGGAGTGAAAAGAGAGGAAAGGTTTCGATATTCAAAGTTATAAATTACTCATTAATTAAGATATCAAAAATTATTATAGTGTTCATAAATTAGTATCAA
>JAPDSC010151463.1:519839-543370 GCA_026290005.1 Latrodectus geometricus
TTCATGAAATCACTAGGACAATAACTAATGATTCACTAGTTATAGTTGTAGCGATTTCATGAATAATTAATTTAAAAAATTAATATAATTCTAATATTATTCTTGTTAGTAACTTTCTATTGCACAATTTCCTTAAGTTATCACTTATCGTCATATATTAGTTATTAATTATTGGAAACATTAGTGGAGTTGTTATTACACAGTTGTGAATTACATGAATAATGTGCAAAAATGTCAAATTTCTTTTTTTTATATTTTCAGTTGACAATAAATATATTTAAGTTAAAATGGTGTTCTATTCAGAAAGAAATTAATAATTTCCATATAAATAGAAAATCTTATAATTCTTTCACAAAATAAAATCAATAGATTTATTACTCTTCATACATAAAATTTGTATTTAAAGAAATTGAAAAAAAATGTAAACATGCGACTTTATTGAAGCCATTAAGATGTTGAAAATGATGCGGTCATAATTTTTGCATTTTAAATATTATCAATAATTAATAAAGAGTAGTGTATTGCTTGAATTTATTGCTTACTTAACAATCATTGCTTGCTTAATTTAACAATTAATTTATATATTTTTAGAAAAAGTAAAGAAATGTTAAAGTTAAATGTAATTGAATAATATATGTAAGTAATTCAGGTAAGGTAAAAATCTTTTTTCTTGGATTTATCCTTTTTAAAAACATTCAGGAAGCTAGAAGAAGAAGCATACGTTAAATTATTCATATTTCATCTTCTCTAAAA
This sequence comes from Latrodectus geometricus, assembly GCA_026290005.1. NCBI lineage: Eukaryota > Metazoa > Arthropoda > Arachnida > Araneae > Theridiidae > Latrodectus > Latrodectus geometricus. The sequence continues at coordinate 520,593 of JAPDSC010151463.1, forward strand.
CTCATCCTCTCCCCATTAGGATACTCCATAGCATCTTTTTCCTTTCTGGAAAACATTTGGAGATTCCTCCTCCTCGACAATCACTCGAGTACGATTTCCTGGTGTGGCCATTTTCTCCCTGTTTGACTGATTAGAAGGGAACAGGGTGGAAGGCTGCAGCGAAAAGTACAGAAAACTCCTTTCCGTTGGAAGGACATCAAAATTGGATTAGGGGTTTTGGCAACAGTGCCTGTTATACCTCCAGGAAATGATATTGGCTGGGGAAAGGCACTTGCCGATATTGGACCAATATTGAACTCCTTATTTCTAAAGTTTCGCTAAGCCTCCCAAAGGGCCCTCCAGATCCGCAGCAGAAGAGGCGCTTTAGTTTTCGGAAGAGACGTTGTCACTTCTTCGCTAAAAGGCCGAAAGTGTTCGCATGAGTTGAGAATTACACGGAATGTTACCTTCTGTTACTTTGAGTGCCCAGGTTGGGAGAGGAAAACAGTTACAAAAATTTATGTATTTACAAACAACTTTCATTACTAAACTAATAAGTGACTTTATAAATAGCTAAAATTTTCAATTCAAGTCATCAATTTTTTTTAATAATTGGGGTATTTGTTTTTTCAAAATATATATTTTTATTAAAAATTCCTTTTATATTTTTTCTGATGGTATACTTAAAATATGCAATTGTCAAAAAATCTATTTAAATAATTATTCAATTGTTCTGTTCTTACATTTTTTCATTAATTAAAAAATTTATACTATGTAAAAAAATTATCACAAATATATAATTTATTCATAGAAAAACATATTTAATATTAATAATAATTAATAAAAAATGGATTTAAAGTACTTCATTATTTTTAAGGAATTACATATATAGAAGATATTTTTAATATACTTACTTGAGTAGAATTTCAAAAGTGCTATAAAGTTATTATCTAAATATTTTCTAAAATTTAAAATAAATATTAAATAATAAACAAATTATTCTACAAATATTTTATTATAATATTGATATTAGTACAAAGTTAGCATACAAAAGTATATAATAAATTAAAGTGAGTTATACTTTGATATACAATGAAGAAATTTATAATATTTCTATATTCAAGAAATAATTACCTTACTTCTCAATTTTCATTACTAATTAATAAATACTTAAGAATGAAATTCTTTCCATTTACTTTTACTCTGTATATATTTTAATTATTTAATTACATTTACTCTGATGCACACAGTGATAATATTTATTATGGATCTTTTCCTGGATGTCAAAGTATTCAATAAAAATTATGAATACCTAACTCCTAATGAAAAATAAAGAATTTATACGTTTTATTCATGTGATAAAAAAATTAATACACAACTTTAAATTACTGAAATGATTTTATGAAAATTAACTGCACAAACTGATAATTCCTCTTAGACTCAAATCTATGATCATTAGAATTTCTAATAAATTTCTAAAATGATTTCTAATACAAATAGATTTTGAAATGCATAATTAATGCAAAATGTTAAATTTAATTTAATAGAAAAACGATAATAAAAACTGAAAACTCATTTTCCAGTCTTATAAATATTTTAGTATGCCTGCAAAACTATATATATTAACAAACCTTATTCTATGAACTTCATAAATTTAACTTAAAAATTAAATTTAGAAGGTAGTTTAGCAAGCTTATGAAACCATTTGCAAAACATATTAAGTTTTGTAAATGCAGGTCGGCTATCAAGATAATTAGAAAACATCTAAAATATTTATTCTCGAATTAAAAATGCCTAAAATTGATAAATTGATAAAAAAAAAGATAATCTTTTTAAAAGACAATATGATAAAAGGTGACATCAAAACTTGAAGTAGGTCAGAATTACGAAACTTCGTTTTCAATAGTGAAACTATTCGATAGATAAGTTTAGGGAGTTCGTTTAAGCACATAATTTTTTATCCGAAACAAGATAAAAATATAATCTTCAAAAGAAATGTGCATAACATCATCAATATGTTGTAATACTATTTATAATAAAGTACCCTTATTCGATATTAATATATAAACGGTGAACTTCAATTTTGATTAGAATAAAATACAATTTTGGACATAATTTTTGATAGTTAGATGCAATAAACTTAGTTAAGATGTGCTTTTTACATTATTTTTATTTTAAGTTTTTTAGACTATTGTTTATAATAAACTTGAGTCCTGGACTGAAGTATATACACATGTAAAATAGCAAGGTTTTCAACATTTTAATGAAGTGAACGTACAATAAAATTAATTTTGATGTCATTATCTAACAAATCTATACTCTTGTATAAACATGTGTGGCTTTACAATGTATTCCTATCAGAAATGTTATAAACATTGGTTCACATTCATTTATACCAAAAGAGAAAAATTCTGTAAGACTGCATCATAATCAATATATAATGAAGGAAAAGAAAGTATGTCAACATGCGTTCATTGTTTGACGGTAACTGAGTCAAAATTCAAATTTTTGCATATAAAACTATATTAGTTATGATGAGATTTATGGAATGAATCTTCGAAAGATTTTTTTGCATTAAATATCATGAAAAGAAAGGAAATAGTCTAGCATCATCACTCGAAATTATTTGCATAACTTGCATACTATTTTCCCTAATTTAATTTTATAAACTCTTTGTTTAGAACCGGCTGGTTGTTGTTATAATTACGTGCATCACGTTGTCAAAGTTACAGTACTTTTAGTTCTTAAACTGCGGTTGTATTTTCGCTTTATGTAAAATCATTGGCCTTGATATGCGTTTCAAAACAAATAATTTTACGTTCAGTTGCAACTCTTGACCTTTAGTCTCTTAAAAGTCGATTCTGATTGAAAGTACTTCAGAAATTAAGAAGAAAAAATTGCAAGCAATTCGCTTAGTCAAAGATATAAACATGCCCAATAAATTGTGCATTGGTCAGTATACATGAAAAATTAGCATGTTATCAAATTATAAGTTTTAATAAAATAAATAATAAAAAAATTATTTGCAGTGAAGTAAAAAAATTAAAGTGTCAGAAATATGAAGGATATTTAAATATCCTTTGTAAGAAATTTTTTTCATGACATAAGTGTAAGTGAAGAAAAAGGAAATTTGACTAACAGTATTTTAAAATAGGTTTCTTTGATTGAAATATTCTTTCTTTGATACATCAAAAAACGAAATAAATAATTAATTGAAATTTTTAAACTATTTAAATACTTTTCTTTTATTTTTAATATTTTTATGCATAAAATAAATGACGAAATTAAATATATAAAAACACCATATTTACATTTGACTGAAAAAAATAAATATTCAGATTTTACAAATGTAAATTCTTTATTTAATGTAACCAACCTTACCAAATTTTAAACCTTGTTTATCTAAACTACCTTACCATGATATAAAGTCCCCAAAAACTACTGAACATCTTTAATAACTTTATAATAAGTAAATAAAATCTATGCAACGAATAGATTTTCTTTATTTATTAGAAAGACATTGAAGAAAAATTATATGTATACGTGAATAAAAAATTTTTATAGTACATAAACAAATAAAATAATAAAAGTTAACTAACAACTTATAAAATAAAAGAATCATGATTTCGAAATTTAATTCTAAAATATATGTTGTACGAATTTGTACACATTTTTTAATTTTGCCAAAAACATTAATTAATTAAATAAGAAAAATATCGTATTGTTATGAAGTAATATTTTTTTCTACTCGGATAGCGCATTTTCGAGTTTAATCATTACTAGAAAAAGAATTGGGATGAAATAAAAAATTTCACAAATAATATATTTACCATCAATGATTATTACAAAATACTTTATGACAGGCCTTTAACCTCAATAACAATATATGAAATGAAACACGAGTAAACATAATTGAAATATCAAGAAATTTTTGTCGATTCCAGTTTTCATAACAATCGAAAAAATTATCACAGTTTTGGTGTCATTTTATTTGTTCCTATCAAGTTTTAAATATAGCAGGAAATAATAAAAGCAGGTAGAAGCACAAAAAAATATTAGTTCCAAAAATCAAAATATCAGGAATTTGTTTTTATTGGTGAAAATCTTGTTGATAGTTGAACTCAGATCAAAGCTGCATTTAATGAATATGAATGTTATGTAAGTGAATGAACTCGCAGAACAACTAAAAGAATCAATAAGATGCTATGTATTTTACCACTTGAATGACACATCTTTCAGCAAATCTACTTTATATTTTACCTTAGCCCAAGACATAACCTAGCAGTTGAATACTATTTAATTATAAATAATTTTTTATCATAATCATACAGATTTATCTTCTGAGAGTAATTTTCGTTGGCAATGTATTATAATCAAATGTCACATATTAGGTAGGAACCAGCAAAGTGAAAAACAAGAGATATCTACATAACAAGAGATATTCAAGCAGAATAAAATACTTTGAAATTTCCTTGATGGGCTTTGACCGAGGGTGAATTTAAAATAGAACTGGAACCTTCTATTTCAGTGAATGGTGAGCTCTATACTTCATTTTTGCTGTAAACCATATAAATTGATGCCAAATATTGGTCCATATAAATATTTTTGAGAATCCGTTGTTGAAAAATCCAATTGTTCTTAGAATCAAATTTTGTTTTAATTTCAACAAGTTGAAATGTCTTTTCATCTTTCTTGAGATTCACATCTAATAAATTCTTTCACGTATAGACATTGCTGGTAAAGAGAATACAGACACTCTTGGTAAAAGTAACAATGGTCTCCCTTTGTTTCTTCTGACTCCTCTTACTTTCTAGATTGATTAAGTGAGATCATAATATTTCAGAATTGTATTCTTGCTTAATCAATCTGGGAGTCTTACTGTCCCTCCTGCTCATCACTATTATCAGAGAAATCGCATAAGTATTTCCTTGTCCTTCCAGTTCAGCAGACTGTCATTTCTAGTATTCACAATATCCTTTGATGTCTATAACATATAAAGATAAAAAGGTTTTTTCCTATATGTTCTAAGGGCACAACTTCTTAAGCTATACCTGACCATATTCTCGACCCCCTTAAAATAACTAGAGGTAATATCTCTGAGGATCCACTCTATGTACCTGATATGATCAGAGTTGCTAGAGCCATGGACTTGGATTTGGCTTAGATAATGAATAATGGCTGGCAACAACAACAAATTTTGTATTATTATATATTATATTTTGCAATAATATTTCATCTCGTACACCATATGCCCAAACTTTCAAAGAATGATAAAAACGATTGTCAAGGAAATGGACAGCATGTCAGCTGTTGATGTTTAAAATATTCTTTGATTTTGTGTTGCGATGCTTTAAATTTCCTATTGCTATGTTTAGCAATGCTAGTGTAAGTGATTTATTCTACCAGAGTAACCTGACTATCAAGCAGATAATAAAAGTAAAACTATGATCGAAATTACAGATCTTTTTAAACTAAGTAAAAGCTTGCAAATTCTGCTAATTTTGAACAAAATTCTAGAGATGAAAGCATTTGTAGTAAATTTGTTTTTTGTTCTTTTTTTGGCACAAAATGATTAAAAGTTCAAAGAGGAGTCTAGTAAATAATTAACACATCTGTCCTACTATTCAGAAAAATTCTTGAAAGTGAGTACCTCAAAAAATGTCTACTCAATGATTAATAAGATGATGAAAAATACTGTTTCAATCAGGTTATTAAGTTATATAACAGCTATTAGTAAAAGCAATATTCTTCGAATACTAGTAGAATATTTAATGAAAAGAAGAAATCACTAACTCCCATTTTCGTCATTACATTTAATTTGCTTGTTTCTTCTTAAGCCATCATCATGTTCCAGAATCTTTTTATTCCCTTGTAATAATTGCTTGTCCTTTAGGACGAAATTACATATTTTATGATATCTTAGTCGTAGATGTATTGTTACTAATTGTTTTAAATACATTTCAATAATGGGTTTCCAACAACATTTTATAAACTATCATCATTAAATGTACTTTCAGTCTAGTAGGAATTATTTTAAATAAACATTGGTGAAGATTCTTTGTTCATAATTTAAATTGTCATTTTGGAAAGTTCTAAACATTTGGAACATTTGTGTATTATCGAAGTTCGTTTCATTTTTTCAATAAACTAAGAATAAAATACTTTTTTCTTCATTGGTAAAATTCAATTTTTTTTTATACAAAGTGCCTTAAAGTAAATAAATATTTGAATAAAGTTCTGAATAATTCAAAATATTTATATATTTTTTTCTATTTTTGATAAACACTGCCTCCATTTTTAAAACTTTGAGGAATAATATGAAACATAATTTCTTACTCAAAAGTTTTTAAATATTTTGCTATTTTACTACGACCATGAAGGAAATGTACTTTTTAATACTATTAGTATACATACCGATACTTTATATTTTCGCTCACGTGTTACCTTAAAGATAACTATATGAAAGAATGTGACTGCAACTACTTTCAGCTATAGTCTACGCTCAAAAACAAAAATATTTCGAATTTCATATATCATGGGTTTCACGAATGAAAGGTTCTCTATTGTCTCATAACATACATCTTGGCATCATGCCACAGAATATGACAGAAATGTGACATATATTTCGTGACTCCGAAAATTAACTGCAGTCTATCTGCAAAACCACTCACAATAATGGAATTGCTCAGTGGGATATTGGATAAAGCAATGTGTCATGGGGTTTTAATATTGTTGAAGTTTTCCCAGAAAACAAATGAAAAAAGAGCATTTCATTGGAAAATCAACCTGCATTCTTTTCTATGATCTAAAAAAACACATTGCAATTTACAATTAGAAAACAATAATTTTATTTAAAATTTTAAATGAATCAAGAAAATAAAAGTGTCAGTAAATTTTTTTGTGAGTTAGTGTTACAAAACCTACTGATAACAGCATTTTCATTTATACTTAATAAAGCTAAAATTGTAACTTACAAAATAATTGTTAGTCCATTTAAATTGCATTTAATTTTAAATATTTAATTCACATTTATGAAAGAAATTATTATAAGCTGACTACAATTTCAATGGGTTATGCAAATGATGTCCTTAGTTATTTAATGCCTAGACGCAAAATTCTGCTTGAGATTAACTCAGTAATATTATGAAGTTAAACTTAAAATCCTTAACATTATCTTTTTAATATTCAGATGCAGTATGAAAGACTTAAATATTTCATCTCATTTTAATACCTTTATTGAAGCTCAACTTTAAAATTTAATCATTAAGATATCATAAGCATATTTAATAGATTAGTAAAATTTAATTATATTGTGATTTCAGTTGGAAAAGGACTATTTACCAAGAAATCATTTATAAAGCAGTTAGTATTTGAATAATAATTTTAAATTATACTAATTGGATTAATTATTAAATAGTTTTATAAACATATCTCAAATATTATATAACTTTGAAAAATTTCACAATTTTAATTAATGCAAATGTGTTTTTAAATGAAAAATAATTAAACTATTGAAATTTGTATCACTTTTTTCATTATTCTGTCTTAAAGTAATTTTTCCCTAATTATAAGCAATGATATGACTATAATTTGAAGATCACAAATTTTAATTAAAAGAAAACATTAATTAAATGTGGGGAATCAACAACATATTAAAAATAGTTATGTCTTATCAATTAAATAAATTTTTTGAATAACTTTAAATTTAAATTTTCCTTTTTCTAAACAAGGCAAAATACATTGATATTCATTACCTTTAAATAAATGATAATTTATGTGCTTTAAAACTAATTTTTTCTAATGTGTATATTTTTATTGAAGAAAATTTCCACTCAAAGGAATTTTATACAATGATATAAAAATTAATAAACTATTAATTCATTTCACAATTTGTGAAATACACCAACGTTTTTAAAAATATTTATCGAATTTTAATTCAAATTGATTACAGAAAATAATATTTTCTTTAATTCAAATAAATTACAGAAAATTAATTCAAATTTATTGAATTAGGAATAAATACAAGCTCATGTATTTCTAAATAAGAACAATGTTGAAATAAAATAAAGTAATTTCGAAATCACAATTAAATTCTCCAAAAGAAGTATTTTTTGGCAATAGAGACATAAGAGATATAGAGATTTGGAAGACAGTTTATAATTTTATTACTTTTAAAAAATCCTCTTTCCATATTAATTTGTTTTTAATATATATTTATTTAATTTTCCTTTAGAAACAATTCTTGGCATGATTTGATTTTCACTTACAAGTTTTTTGATTACAAATAGCAATCTTAAAAAAATAATTAAATAAAAAATATTCAAAACCTTTTTTTCAATGCAAAAAATGCAAAATTGATCGTTATGAAGTATTATTTGTTTAAAAAATAATTTCAATAAGAACTTCGAAAAGTTTTCAATGATTATTTGAGAACTAGAAACTGAACTAATTAGAATTTCTTTCATTTCACAGAATTATCTTGTAATAAGATTTAAGAACTATCCAGGAAAAGTTATTCAATTTGTTACTAAAGAATAAAGATTGAAATACTCTTAAAGTAACTCATTAATTTTTTTAATGATAAATGAGCTTCTCTTTTAAGAACTTCTATTGAAAGTTAAAAATATTAAGTATTTGGTGGTTGGCAAGGAACAGGAAGCGTTCGTCAAAAATTTTGAAAGAATCTTGGTTTGGTTAATTATAACTTATTTCAAACCCTGCATAAATTAAAAATTTCTTGTAAGACAAACGTATTTTCTGTATTATATTAAGGTAGGCTGTGGTTTATTTTTTAAAAAAAATTTGTATTTGTAAAATTACATTATACAACAAATATTTATAAAACTTAAAAGAAAGATTTAAAACTAGAATATGTTAAAAAATAAGAATTTATTTTAAGTGTTATTTTATGAAGAAGTATTCTAGTCTTAAAATGTATTAATTTTATCAGTTCTATAAATTACACTATAATAATATTTTAACCTTTAAATATATTTAATGCTTTTATTTTTCGTTATAAGTATAATTAATAAAATTTTATAACTCTTATTATAAATACTAAGTTATAAATAAGAATTAATATATTATTTTCAACGATTTATATAATAAAAACATGATATATTGGTCTTTAAAATATATTTCATTTTTTTATAAATTTTATTGTTATATAATTAATATATTGTTAAATATTGTTGGTTAAGAGATGCAAAATGAAATATATTTCTAAACCTAATTCGTTTTGCATCTCTTTATATATTTTTAAACAATAAATCACATAATTAATTACTAATATGATTCCTATTAATACATTATTTTCGAAAACATAAATCATGTAATCATAAATTTTCATGAATCATAAATGTTTCTATAATCTCCTTAAATATGCTAATTAGTAATAATATGTGAATGCTTTATTTGCCAAATTGAGTAACTCCGTAAAACAGACGTTGAGAAAAATGCTGAAAAAGTATATAATGTTTTTTTAAGATTAAAGATTTTTTATATTATTCACATATGGCTTTTGTGATGTTAATTCTTATTATAAGTGAAATTCTATCTGAATATGCACAGTTATGATTGTATTCGGCTTTTTTAATCAAAATTTTAGGAAATTCAAAAGTAGATTTAATCAATTTGGCAAGTAAAACATCCATATTACAATTGAATAAGCATTTGAATAATGAATAATAGTTCTCCAATATAAATTTTTGCATACAATAAAAAGTTTTGATGCCATCCCCATTGTTCTTTATTTAAAGAAAAAATAATAATTTTTACTTATATATGTACCTACTTTCATATGTTTTGCAACCTTAACTGTATGTTATATACATTTAAAATTTAAAAAAAAACCCTTTTTTTAACCATGAAAACACTTTTTATAGCTTTTATTGAAAATTTTGAAAAATGTTTTCAATCTTTAACATGCATTTAAAAGATAAAACTAAATATTTATATAGAAAACCCGGGCACACATGTTAACTTATCATAATTTTGAAATTGTGATAAGCTTTATTCAAATATCCATTGAATAAATATTACGCCTATTAGGATAAATTTTTGTAAAGCATTGTATTAAATATAAAATTATGTTACAGCCTGTTATGAAATAATTCTTTACAAATATTTCTCTACTTATTTGACATATTGATTAAGTAAATTGAGTTTATCAGCCAAGTCTTCTAATTTAGTGTCACAAAATTAAAATTTTGATGCTTATCAGTATCGTATTTCTTTCGTTATTGTCGTAATGCCTATCAATAGATTCTTTGTTTAAAATTCAATGCAAGCAAACTATTCAGTTTATGACTTTACTGAGGAAAAAATATCCAAATACTGCCAATAATTTACAAAATTCAACAAATGAATTATGTTATATGTGTTATAAAAATTTTTATTTCCAATGGCCAAGGTTACAAAAGACCACTCACCACAAAAGAATTATAGAACAAGAATTAAATAAACATGGCAAGAAAAGTCAATAAACCTAATAAGTCTCTCGCACCCCAGTATCGGTCATACAAAGAGATGTCCTTCAGCGCCGAGCAAGAAAGAAGGTGAACCATATCCATCTCCGCTTGTAGGTCACAGAGCGTACAGAGATTGGGCAATATTAATTCGATGCAGATGTTTAAGGAGGCAGTCATGGCCAGTAGTCAGTCGAAACTCGGCAATTTCCCTACGTCTTGAACACATCGGAAGATCTTTAAGTTTGTTCCACCAGATCTTACTGGAACTTCTTTCTGCGTATTGATTCAAAATAATGTCATTAGTCTTTTTCTTTATTAAGTGCTTGACAGTGGTGAAAGGGACAGCTTTCCTCGATATCTGCAAGATAGAAGCTCCTTGCTTCGCACGATCGTCTGCCAGCTCATTGCCAGGTACACCGCAGTGTCCTGGAATCCACTGCAAAATAATTTCTTTAGAATACCCAGACAGACCTAGTAGGAGCACTTTGCACTCAAGGATGTTGGAGAAGGCAGGAGTGGTGTCCGAGTAAATAGCGAAAATTGCCGCTTTTGAGTCACAGAAAATAACAGCTCTGACAATACTGTTCAGATGACAGTGCAACTGTGACTAAGCTACACGAATGGCAGCGACTTCGCCATCAAAGGCGGTGATGTATTTTCCAGTTGAGAAATGAAACGAGAAAAGATGGCTATACACCCCTCTTCCTGCATTGTCTCCTTCCTGCAAAAGGCTACCGTCGGTTTAGATATGCAGCCAATCTCGGTATAAGGATATAAGGTGCTTATCGTCTCCAGAGCAAGCATTCTTAAAATCGAGGTGTCTTGCTCTATTTTAGAGACCACCTGAGTGAGTTCTGTGTGAATGTGGAATACCTTTTCCACATATTTGTTAAATGAATTGCTGAATATAGTCAAACCTTCAAACAATTTGATGTTCTCCGATATTGATACTTACATGTTTACATATTCAATCCCAAAATATTTTATCTTTCATTTAAATTTTAACGATCCTGAAAGTATTTTATGCATTAAGCAATTTCCTTATTCTATCAAATTCAATCTTAGCTTGTTTTAAAGAATTTAGAAAGAATTAGTTGAATTAATTGTTAGAACATAGTATGTATTGTATTTTAAATATAAGAAACAACTCTCATTCCAATGTTTCTACATGTAAGAGAATATTGACTCTTTACATGTTTTTCCAAAAAGTATTTTATCACAAAAAATGAATGTTTCTATAAATACTGTTTTTATTTAATTGGAAAGAAACCTTTAAGAATATTACATTTAGTAACTTATTTATTCACAATATTTATTAATCATTGTAGGAATGAAAATATTCAAAACAATTGGTCAAAAGTTATAGTCGAAACACTAATATTACACATTTTAAAAGACATGAAGAAATTTGGAGTTAAATGTCGAAGCATTTTAGATATATTTGTAAGTTATAAGCAAATAACTTTATTATTAATATTTTTAAAAATTGTTTGCAAATCTTTTACTTAAATTAGGTGAAATGTTAAAGAATTTGAGAGTACAAATTTGCTTAAACTAAAATAGTTTGGGTTCCTAGATTTGTCTTGTGAAATAATTTCAGTCAATCTTAATAGTATCTAAAAATTAAAGCTAAAACTTGCTTAGCATTTTGATTAAGTAAATAAGCAACTGTAAGTTTATTAATAACATCCAAATATGTCAATTTATAATAAAAAATAAAATTATTATTGCTATAAATTTTTCATATTATCTTATCAAACTATGTTAATCTGAAGTAAAGGTAATAGTTCATTAATTTTAAGGGATATTTGATCAGAAACATTTTATAAGCGTATATTTTATAAATTATACTAAAGATAATGTGTTTGTTATCATTAAAGAGGTTGTAAAAAATAACAGTATTTTTGGGGACCCTATGGTTGAAAAAAAATATATAGTACAAATGGAATTTAGAATAACACAATTCTGACAGAAGTTGAGAATAGATAAAAACTAGAATTAAGTATTATTAAAATCAGTTTAACATAAAATCCTTTTTGTAAAAATACCAATATAAACTATAGTCCCATTCTAAAATTAAAAGTTTTTGGATCACTTATTACAAATTAATATTTTGCGTCAAATAGAGGTTAAAAATGATTTAATCTTTTCATACAATTAAATATTAAGTTACAAACAATAAAACTTAAAAATTCATTATTAAATTTATTTTATTTTTAACAACATTTTCTACATTTATAAAACATGAACCACTAATTTAGTGTTTACATTTAGTGTACATTTTTTTTTTTTTACATTTTATAAAAAAAGAAATTTAATTTACATTTAGTGTACATAAATAACATCTGAAGTTCACATATACTCTAATTTAATATATTATTGCAATATTTTATCATTTAAATTTTATTGTTGAGCTACAGGTGTAAAATAAAAATTAAAAAATTAACACTGAATTTGATTACTTATATATAATTAATGTGATGAAAAAGTGTACTATGCAAAACTAATGATTTCGTGAAATTATCTGAATTTAATCATTTATTATGTAACATCTAATTACTCAATAACTTTTAAAATTGAGAAATCATAGCATGTTAGTGTGAAAAAATCTATTTCCATAAAAACTATAATAATGTGTTTGAATTTTAAAGCACATAAAAATGCTTATATATTTTTACTATTTCCAGATTATTAAAAAATTTGATTTATAAATGTGGAAACATTTATAAGTACTTTGATTTTCTATATCTTAACTGAACTCGTTAACCCTTTATTGTTAGTATTCATCATGGAAGGACTTTAATTTTTATAAAACGAGTGCGCGTGTAAATATTTTCGATTTCTTCCACATTATTAAAATTTTCAGTATTTAAAACTATTAAATTATCTTTCTTTTTGTAACAGAAAAAAATTTACAATGTCAAAGTTAGCGTATAATGTCAATGTTTAACGAAAAAACTCTTTTATTTGATAAAAAGAAATTTGTATCGACGATGTTTGTTAACGAGTCTAAAAAAATAAATCCAAATACCAACTTTCAATTTCGTTTACTATCATTTTAGTTTGAGTACCATACATTTTTCATCATTTTCCCACAATCCAAATTGAAACATCAATCACTTAATACAAAAGATTTTTTCGAAATTAAGGTGTCTTCGTGACCACGCCTTTGCTCTTCGAAGAATACTTTTCTTAGTTGACATAAGATGAAATAAAAGATATGCTTTACTTCGGAACCATCTATTCTGGCGCTGAATTGTTAAATAATAAATTGAATGACTGCGAATATATATTATATACCTCGTATTTAACATTTCAAAACAACAAAAATAATTCGAAGATAGATAAGAAATTTTAAATTTTTTATGTACATATTATGATAAATTAGTAAAAAAATTTAACTTTTCAAAAATTTAATAAAAAGTTTATCTATTTTAAGCATACAATGCCAGAAACAACTAATGTAGAATTTTTTTAAGAGTATAAATACAAAAAATACAACAAAACCAAATTTAAAGTGAAAACTTATTACACCCACACCCACCCGACCACCCCTACATACATATATATATATATATATATATATATATATAAAGTATGGGAGTAATGTAAAATGTAGTGGAATTAACATTATCTATTGCTTACTTTGCAAGTATAAATACACTACTGGCCATTAAAATTGCTACACCAGAAAGAAATGCAGATAACAAAATGATATTCATTAGACAAATATATTATACTAGAAATAACAAGTGATTAAATTTTCAAAAAATTTGGCTGGATAGATCCTGAGAAATCAGTACCCAGAACAACCACCTCTGGCAGTAATAACAGCAGTTATACGCCTGGGCATTGAGTCAAACAGAGATTGGATTGCATGTACAGGTACAGATGCCCATGCAGCTACAACACGATGCCACAGTTCATCAACCGTAGTGACTGGCGTTTGGTGACGAGCCAATCACTCGGCAACCATTGACCAGACGTTTTCTATTGGTGAAAGATCTGGAGAACGTGCTGGCCAAGACAACGGCCGAACATGTTCCCGATCAAGGAAGGTCCGTACAATACCGGCAACATGCGGTCGGCCATTATCCTGCTGAAACATAAGGTTTCGCAGGGTTCGAATAAAGGGTAGAGCCACGGGTCGTAACACACCAGAAATGTAACGTGCACTGTTCAAAGCACCGTCAATGCGAACAAGAGGTGACCAAGACGTGTATCTAATGGCACCCCATACCATCACGCCAGGTGATGGGCCAGTATGACGATGACGAATGCACGCTGCCAGTGTGCGTTCACCACGATGCCGCCAAGCACGGATACGACCATCATGATGCTGTACACAGAACCTGGATTCATCTGAAAAGATGACGTCTCACCATTCGTGCGCCCAGGTTCGTCGTTGATCACACCATTGAAGGCGCTCTTGTCTATGACACAGCATCTAGGGAAGCCGCAGCCATGGTCTCCGAGCTGAGAGTCCACGCTGCTGCAAACGTCGTCGAACTGTTCGTGCAGACACTTGTTGTCTTCCAAACGACCCCGTTTCTTGACTCACGGCTCGTGACGTGGTTGCACGATCCACTATGGCCATGCGGATAATATGCCTGTGTTCTCGGCTGCTAGTGATAGGTGGCCCTTCAGATCCCGCATGGCGTTCCGTATTACCGTCCTGAGCCCATCGATTCCATATTCTGCTAACAGTCATTGGATCTCCACCGACGCGAGCAGTAATACTGCGATAAGATAAACCGCAATCCCGGTACGCTACAATTCGACCTTTATCAAAGTCAGAAACGTGCTGGTACGCATTTCTCCTTCTTACACGAGGCATCACAACAACTTTTCACCAGGCAACAACGTTCAAATGGAATTTGTGGAACTGGCTGAATATGAGGAACCGGCTGAACAATTTCCTCATTTAAACACAATGTAGGTGTCGCTACTGGCGCCTGCTTTGTCTGAATGCTCTGAAAAGCTAATCATTTGCATATCACAGCACCTTCTTCCTTTCGTATAAATTTCACGTCTGTAGCATGTCGCCTTCTTGGTGTAGCAATTTTAATGGCCAGTAGTGTATTATATTAAATAAGAAGCATATTGAAAATATTATTTTTAATTAAATTATCACAATCTTATATTTTCTTGAAATTATAAAATTCGAAATAAAAGTAAATTTCAATTTTTTATTGGATAATTTTATAAACGTAATGAAATTCAGAATTCCCTGAATTCTGAATTTATATACAAATTCTTTTAAAATATATAGATATATATATTTATATTTTTTAAATATATATAATATATATTTTATAAATATATATAATATTTCTTTTATTTAATGTTTTAAATATTTTCAATATCAAAAATATTTTTCTTATTCGTTTATAATTTGCAGGTTGTCAGTCTTGCAACGTGCAATATTTTCTAGTTCCTTAAACAGACAAGTGTTAGATACTCTTGATGTCTGGTACTTATTGCCTGCCTACCGAAATTTCATATCTGAAGATAATACTGTAGTATTATATATGCACATATTTGAGTACAGCAGAATAAGAAAGAAATTTCTGCCACTTTAGTATACCGTCATATGTATATTATACCACAAAAAAGAGAATGCTCCGACATTTACACGTGAAAGAATCGCAAAACATATACACCTTGTGGACATTTTCTTTGACTTTCTTAGTCCAGCTTTATCTTATTTGTCCCAAAACGAATCATCACGGCCGTTTGCTCAGCAAATTCGAAGCGTTGCCATCCTGAGTTTGTTTTTCTTTTGGTTTTCCGCCCGGCAGGGAATCGGCTAAAAGGATTGTGATTCGCCGCCACTGGTTTGAACTTGTTTTATCCCTTTTTGCTTTTGTCGTCTGCTTTTGGGAATAATGCCGTTCAAAAAGAAAGTGGTGATTGTATTCTTTTATTTTAAATATTAAGATTTGAATGCGAGGAGGTTGAAGTAATCTCAAGTTGGAGTACATTTCTAGATTTAATAATATGAACTGAAAATCATCTTTTTTTTGTGTTATTATTTTCACTTCCATTCAAGATAACTTTTAATACCTCTGTGGAAATACATGTTGAAGATTATAGTAGATCCTAGATATTCTTCAATTTTAATAAGCAAATTTATTTTTTCCCATCTTTAATTGTTTACTCTTGATAAAAATATTATTCTGAATGATCAACGAAGTAGTTAAAAGGAACCATTGAAAAACTAATATGAGTTAAAATCGAGTTATTGATTTACTTAAAATTTCATTTATATTTCATTATTTATTGATCTATACAAATTAATATGATGAAAATGGCAAAGAATTATTATATAATTAAAATAATATCTTAATTAAGATCTTATGGTAGGAAAGTGTGAAGAATAAAATTTTTTTCACACCATCCATACCTATCTGTCTATATGCATAAATGTTTGTACACTAATATGATAAAAAAAAGCACGATCAATCGTAGACAAAAGAGATGTAACAATGAATAGATGGAATTTCTATTTCATCCTTTTAAAATATTCTTTCTAAACTTCAATAGCACTTTTTCTAGCGGTTTTTTTATGATCATCAAAACGTACGCTAAAATCGTTTGAAAATGTTCTTTAGAGTTAGTCCTACTATATAAAATAATTTCCACCATAGAAAAATGAAAAAGTCACGCGGTACCATATCAAATCAATATTTTTGCTTATGGGTTTTTTTTTTCTTTTTTTTTTTTTTTTTTTTACAATTTTGCCAAAAATTTGCTGATAATAGCTAGAGATAAAAGGTGATATAATTAGGAGATGGTGCATTGTTTTTGTGCAAAACTAATCCTATTTTGGGTTGTTTTCGGAAATATTTTCATGCTAAGACATTCAAATAATAATTTTTACTAAGTGTCTCTAAGAATTCATCGCTAACAATACTGTGACAATCTGTCTAGAAATTAAATCGTACCTTGATTTTGAACGATATACATTGTTATTTTTTTGGTCATCTACTGACAACTGAGAGTTGAGCTGATTTTGTGTCAAAAGCATAAATCTTAGTTTTATCGCCGAGGAAAATATTTTTTAAAAAGAAATTATCTTGCGAATGCATGTTTCGGCCATTTACTTGAATGCGAATCTCCGAGAAATTCAGAGTAATTTCAGATGTTTCAAATTGCAAACGTGAATGTTCATTTAAAATTTCTTGAAAAGAATCATATTATATAAGAACTTTAAGCAATATCTGTTAATGTGAAAGAATGGCTACTTTTCGATCCCTTGACTTTATCAGTATTTTGATTATTAATTGAAGTGGGTGTTCTGATAAATCTCTGATTATTTTTGAAGGGTTCTCTACAGTCTTTGATATTTTATACTAATCAAGTGATTTTTTCCAGAAAACAAAACATTTGATACGTTCTTTCTTGAATAATATTCACCATTTTGAAATATCGAAGGAAGGAAAGGAAAATCGTTTTCTATTTTCAGCTGATAAAATAACTTTCCGATTGTTTTCAAATGCTTCTAGAGGTCGTAAGAAAATTTGATAGAAATTTCATGGAATATCTATTAATAATATGAATTTTAAGGAAATAGTCAGGATATCTTTTAATCACAATGATGTGTGTTACCTTTAAAGTGTTAAAAACGATATTACATAGGTATTTTATGAAATAACTAGACAAATTACAGTTAAAGAATGTAAAGGCAAAGAATTCTACGAATTAACTAAGTATTCTATAGAAGAATGATTACTTCCTTATAAAAGTCTGAAATATAACATTTGAAAGCTGCTTTTGGTCTGTTTTGAACCCCTTATAGCTACTTTACAATGAGTGTGCTTGTGCGCTTCATTCCGTTGCATTTAGACTGGGTATTTACGTAACTATTGTCAGCAATATGAACAAAGTAATAAATTATACCATCTATTTTACTTATTATTTATCAATTAATTATTTTAATAATAATTAATTATTATTTTTAATATATATATTAAACTTATTTTTCGAGAGATTTTAGCTATTTATGGCTTATTCGTTTAAATTTACTTTGGAATTGTTTATTTTCATTTTAATATTGTTTTATTAATTATTTCAAAGAATAATTTTATAAAATATGGAAATTTTCATACATTACATAAATTATCTGTCACGTCTAGTTATTTTATGAAATATCTAGATTTTTAATGAAATAAAAACACTTTTGCACAAATTAATAGTTTTCCCTTTGTATTAATTTTATTTGATATTTTAATATCAGTTTCTAAGTGTATTATATTGTTTTGTTATAGTATAAAATTATATCCTTTTCTTTTAATATAGTATTTTCATTTTATTTCTATAGGTTTAGAAGTTCTAGCAGCACATGTATTGATAAAGATATCAGAGGTACGTATTAAATTCTTGTCTTTTGATATATGTCCTTTGAATGAAATTTCATGTATCATTTACATATTTATTTCAATTTGTTAGGACTGTGGTCTTTTTTTAAATTTATGTTATATTTTTAAGTCGATGCCCCTATACAATTTGATTAAAATCTTTACTGTTGTACCAACCAATTTAACAAATTAAAAATTTGCAGATGCAAATTATTCTCTGATCTATTAATGCTCTTAGTCACAAAGCAGCATGATCAAACACTAATAAAGTATTAAGTGGAAAATAACTCTTTCATGCAATCGATGTTTTCATCATGATAGTGTCGATGAGGGACTTGAGCTTTTCCCGCACGTAACTCAAGGTCAGGAAACTGCAAGATGAAGTCCACACCCATAGGGACCACGCCTTCTTCGTCTTTTAGTCACGTGACATAATCTCTAGAGCCAATTGGGCTTCATGGCGGTGAACTAAAATGCAAAAAATTAAACGCAACCTGTCTCTGTCATATAAAAATTGAAAATTATCCGCTTTTGTCTTCAGATGACTCACAGTAAATGCCGTTTGTATAGTCAAGATTTTGTCATTTCTGTAGTTGGCATCCTCAAGGCATTTGTATAGAATTTCAAAAATATTTTACTGATATTTATGCCACATTTTTATCATCATTTACTTATTAGTTGCTTATCTTGCAGTTTTTGCAAAATGTATGTATGAAATGTTTCAGTTATCAAGTAACTTCATCATAAATACCTGATTTTTAAAGATGTAAAAGCATTGAAGAGGAATATAAGTTCCTTTAAAAGAAGACGCAATTGAATGTAAGTTTCTTATCCCTTATCCTTAATGCTTAAACTGAAGGTCTTTGCTATAAAATCATTAATGATTGAGAGTTTTAGATCACATGGAATCATTTTTGAAATGACAAAAAAATTCATTTGTGCGAAGTGTGTAAGGGAATTTTGTGGCTTATTCAAATTTTATATATTATTTAATATGTAACGAATGATGGATGGATAATATATTAAATAATGCTATACGTCAGTGATCGACAAAAGTAATACTCAAAGGAAATTTACAATTCGGAATTTCATGGATCTTTTGCTGAACCAAGAGAAATTAATGAAAAATTTACTTTAATAAGAATTTTCAATGAGACAAGATATCCTATTTTTGGAAGGAATGTTTTAAGAGGGATTTTGTGAGGTGTGCAGAAAAAAAATTCATATATAATTAATCACTTTTAAATAGAAATTTGATAAATTTCTACAGTTTAACTATTAAAACATCTTTTTAAAGAATAAATATCAAAACTATTTTACTATGCCTTGAAGAGCTTTTATATTCACTCCTTCAGCCACTCAGATAATTACTGAAATTTTTTTAAAAGAAAATTGTTAGACGATTTTCTATTTTTGTACAAAAAGAAACGATCTCCTACAACCATTTATTTTGAAACTTTAGACACCTTTCATGAAAAAGAAAAAATGGGAAACGAGAAGTCAATGATCCATGAATCTTTTATCCCCATCTTATGTGATACATCAAAGACAATTATTCAACTAGCAAATTGAATTGAAGTGAAATAAAAATATTCCACTGTGGATACAACAAAATCCTATCTTTTGAATATTAATCTCCTATTAGCCAGTTACAAGAGCCGAAATTTTAGAAACGACATTTCAGAAGAAAGGTTGCTACAAAATATCTTTATCCATATAAAAACCATATAAGCTAATTGAAGTTAATTCCTTTTATACTTCTTGCAATGGCATGAATCATCTCATCAAGTCTACCTGTATGATACTTGAGTTAAATGAAATAATCAGATATTCTTAGGAACAATGTTTTTTCAAGAATGAAGAAATACAGCTGATTGAGAAAGTAAATTGATCTGTGTGTGCATTAATTTGATTAAGAATACTTATTATCAAATCTTAATCATTTTCAAAAAGTGACGATACAAATAAATCTTCTTCAACTGTCCAAACCGTTCAGATTTTGATTCATGACCAAGCACTCCACTGCAGCATTATCAAATAATTAAATAATTTGTTCTTCTCTCTTCAAAGAACAACAGAACAGAGAAAAATTAATGGTTTCTTCTTAATAACAACCAATTAGCATAACCGGAGGCAAGCCTATCTTCCTTTGGGATTATGAATAATGCATATTATTTTTCTTTCTTGGCATCAGAGCTCTCAATACTGTTGACTTTTAATTAATATTTTATGAGTTATTTATTCCAAAGAAGTTACGCTTTAGGAAATGATCTTCATTTGTCGTTTGGTAGCAAAGGAAAGGAGATAGCTTGCAAATTAATTTGAAAAGAAAATCATAGCATCAATCATAATTTATTCATTTTGTTGTTTTTGTTACCATGATCCTATTTCTTAACCCTTTTAAATTATTCTTGATTCTAATATAAGCACCAAATGACTTTTCATATATTCATAGAAATCCATTTAAACTGATAAGTGAAGTGATATTTTTATATTATACAATATTAAGATTAAAATTAGTCAAATGAAGGAAATTATTACAGGATCTTGGAAAAAATGTGAGTGATATTTTCATGTACTTCAAACGTGTAATCGTCATGTTTATCTATTAATATTTGTACACATTTCGCTTACTTCGATTAAAATTTGTATTAATTTAAGGCTTTTAAATGAATAATGTCAGAAGTTTCGATATAAATTACTCATCTATATTACAAAAGTGTTTTATTGTTAAATGACGACAGTCCTCTAATGAATTAAAATACCAATAAAACATGAAAAATATGTTTTGTATCAATATTCATAAAAGAAATATACATGATAAAGAAAGAAAGAAACTTTCTTGTAAGTATGTTTTAAATTTTTGATATAATTTTGTTTTAACTGTTATATAATGTATTTTTATTCATTTATATAGTTATATTATTTCTTTCATGTTTAAAATTTCAATATTAGCTTGAACATTACAAAATGTATAATAAGAATAAAAAAATTCGTGAATTATTTCGAAAATAATCTTTTCTTTTTCCATGAATCGTAAATTATTCTCAAAAATAATCTTAAGACTTTTTTTTCTTTTTCTATAAAGTGAAAGTTTAATCGGTTTTATAACTCTTTAACATTTTAAACATTAATTTCTTCACACTCAAAATCTGCTTTATGGAGCTATTAAAATTATATTATCCGTACATGCGCAATATAAAAATGCATTTTTATTTTGATTTTTTTTAATAAAAAAATATTGCATATTAAATAATCTTATAAAAGTAAATGCTTTTCATAAAGATTTCTATAAGTTTTGAATAATCCGTTAAAATAAACTTACTGTAGAATCAATCTTTTGCGGTTAACATTTCCTAGATATTCATTTGAAAAAGAACTGCAATTTTGAATTGGATTCATTGATAACTCAAAAGATTAATTCCTTCTTACAATTAGTAAAATATGAACTAAAATGGCTTCCTAAAATATCAAAATAAAGTTTTTTGTATATCTTTTTCACTGATTAATATTTTCATAATCACAGTTACATTTTGAGCATATTTATTAAATAAATCAAATTCAAAAATACTCATTTGCAAAGTCTTAAACTAAAAATTGTCATTAGTGAATTAAATAAAATTTTTAATTATGATAAGAAAATATCTCAATGTAGTCATATAAGTTTAATTTACATTTTATATTAAAAAATTAAAATTGCTTTATTTACTTTTAAGTTAATTAAAAAGTTGTTCCAAAAATATTTTAATGAAAAGCTGTTTTTTTAAAACTTCATAAATTAGTAAAAATGAAATTCCATTTTGGAAAATATGTAGTTAAATTCCAACTGCAAAATTCAGGTAATTATGCTTTAAGCAATAGGCGTTATAAATAATTTTTAATGAAAGTATAAAACATTTTTTTTTTGTAATAATTTTAATAATAATTTTCTTTTCTTCTGAAGCTATTGATAGTAACGCAAGCAGTTACG
>JAPDSC010151463.1:552786-588302 GCA_026290005.1 Latrodectus geometricus
TATGCAATCACTAATCTATATCTAGAACATAAAACTTCGACCACTAGATCAAAAGAACTTAAATAGAAACTAATTGCAGAAAAATTAAAGACTGTGTCTCACATTTCAGGTATTTAACATGTGTCCTTTGTTTTTCTTTTAGACAAGTACTCTTTGGACGCATCAAGCAAAAAAAAAGTCAGCATCGGAAAGTTCTTTCGCCACCTGAGCAGTGCCAAAACATCCCCCAGGCATGCACCGAAGACCCTTTCGAAGAGTAATTCTCAGGCGGACAGAACAGAAATCGATGGTGAGTGGTAATTTCTGTCTTACTTTGTCAAGGAATCGATGAAACGCTTACACAGTTCTAATATTTGTATTTAAGTGACTTTTGACCCTTTGTAACATAGAGAGATTAGATATTAATTTATTATATATCTATAATATAAAATTTCTCGTTTTTTTTAATAAAAAAAGATGGTTTTTTTTAAATTACTTATAATTCATTTTGTGATGTTTTATCAGATAAAATAACTGAAAAAGTTGCATAGTAAGTGAAAATCATAATAAGACATGTTAAAAATGAAATCTGCATTTGCTATATGTATATATTATAATTTTTTTACAATTAATGTTTGATGTAAATGTCTATCACTGATGTATTTGACAAAGAACATTTCAGTTTATGTCTTTTTAAGGTTTTTCATTTTAATTTCTTACATTTTTTAAATTATTGAAAATTAGTTTTATAAGAAAAAGATTCTTAGTTGTTTTTATGTTTTTCCGATCCAGTAAAAACTTAATACGTAAGAAATTAATGAAAAATACTTTAATGAATGAAGTCAAGTTTTTTTTTTTTGTGCATTAATCTAATTTATGGATTTTTTTCTATGAGATTTCAGGAAAAGAATTTCAAAATAATTGAATATATATATATATATATATATATATATATATATATATATAAGATAATTTCACGGTATTTGCAAAAGGCTAATCATGGTCTAGTGTTGTGTTTCTGCTCTCTGCATGCGTATCTTTGACTGCAAGTGTGACTTAGTGGCTTTTTTGCATTTTCCCTCTTGCAAATCATGAATATGGCTCACTGTTGATTAAAAGCCCTTATTTATTAAGGACTTATATTTAAACTTTTACAGTGATTTTTTGATTGTTCTATATTTAAGGCCAAAATGTGTGAGAATAAAGAAACAATTTAATGGTATCATAGATCTATTCTCTCTTCTCTGAGCTTCGATTTCTTTGAAATTAAATAAAGTATGATTGCTTAAACTAGTCTTTAACTAGAGATCGCTTTACACTTGACTTTTACTTTCTATTATATACCTTTATTAAGAGTCTGTAATTATTTAACTCCTTAATTTATTATTTTTATCAATTAGAATTTTAATGTTGATGTCAGCGTGATCTAAAACAAAAGGAAAAATAAAATATATGGTATAAGCTTTTAGAAGTGAATTCCTAATTTTCAAAATATCAAAACTACAGATTATATCTTATACAAACAGTATTTTGAATCCTCTATCCTGGTTATTTTATATTTCCTTTAACATTTTGAGCCTGAATATTGTATGCATTTAGCATACCCTTACTTCATATTCTTATATTCATATCATTCTTCTTATAGAATCAGTTGTTTTTAATATTAATTTTTTAAGACAAAGCTTAGTTTAAATGCTTAAATTTTTGAAAGTGAGGATTTTAAACTCAATTTGTTAATTAAAATCATAAAAATATATCAAAAACAAAATCAAATTTCATATTAAATTTAATTGATTTTTGAATTTGCAGAAATTAATATTGGTATTGAACAAAAAAATGTTTGATATTAATAACATTTAATACATTAATATTCAATATTATACGAAATACGTAAATTATAATTATACATATTATACTTAGGCAACTATTTAATTAAGTAACATGTTTTATTAAGTACAACTCTTTACAGCCAAAATCTATCATCAGGACACTGTTAACAAAATAAGGGTATTTTATATAATTGCTTAAGAGAATACTGTATCTTACATGTTATTTTTTGTCATTTGTTTTGACTTGGAATGCATGTTTTATTATAAGTCTTCCATATCACAGAGAATAATGCTTTTACTCCTTTCCGTTATAAATGATATTTCCATCAATATGGTGTGCAAGAAAGCTTTCACCGTCTTCGCATTACGCAATATTTATAAAGCTGTATGGCTTTTGGATAGAAACATGGTAAGCAAAGATAATGACAAAAAATGAATAAATACGTTTATATGAAAACACGATGTAAATCTAATAGCCACTGACTACATGAATTGATAACAACGATCAGATTGAATAATTAAATTTATCTCAGTCTTTAAAAATTCTAAAATAAAGTTGTGAAGTCATTTTTGTTAAAATTTAAAATTATTCATTATTTATCATAATAAATTTTTTTTTCCATTGCATGGCTATTATAATCGATATTTAAATTATGAACACAAATATTATTATATAACATATTTTAAAACATTAAATCTAATCCTTAACAAAAATAAATTACTCTCAATTTAGGAATTTTTATTTTATACTGAATATTTAGATATTTATAGAATACAATGCAAAGTAAGAAATTAGTTCCATTTTTTTTTATCTGCTTTAAATAGTCATATACTTTTGAAACGTAAAGAATAATTTTTT
The DNA here is from genome assembly GCA_026290005.1 of Latrodectus geometricus. NCBI lineage: Eukaryota > Metazoa > Arthropoda > Arachnida > Araneae > Theridiidae > Latrodectus > Latrodectus geometricus. Next base: position 555,454 of record JAPDSC010151463.1, read on the forward strand.
TCTTGTTTTAACAGACTTTGATTTTATAGACTGATTTACAATTTCATTAAATATTTTGAGGAATTACTATTATATTTAAGATTTCTGATATTACGAATAACAATTTAATCTCTGGAATATTTTTAAATTGTTTTTTTAAGATTTAACTACCTTTATTTTTAATTTTTTCAATGTTGACGAAGTGTGTCGATACATTGGGAAGTACAGAAAGTATAGTTTTATAAAAGACTTGCAAATAAGAGTTTAGTTTGCAGCAGTTTTCATTTTGATTAAGTTAACCTTTTCATGAAGAAATGTCCCACCCAGCGAAAGCTGCTCTAAATTTATGGGATACTTCAATTTCAATTGCTCTATAAATATAAATTAAATTTAAACTTTTATAATCACTTCAGATACTTCCTAAAAATATAACATTTTTTCATTCAATACATCAGACTTGTTCCTTTTTTACATCATATGAATGTGAGTGATGTAAATTTCAGTAAAATTGGAGAGAGCTTTACTTAACACTATTGATCAGTAAAACTCTTACCAGTTTTACTCAAATTTTAGTAGCTGTTATCTATCATGTAATTTAAACAGCAATATATATATATATATATATATATATATATATGCTACTTATGACTTCTTACATGTAAGATAATAGTTTCTACCATGGAAACATCTAATTTTTTTTGAATGGCCCATTAAACAATTTTTCTCATGTGTGTGCTTAATCCTTCATGAGAGTTATTTGTCTGTTTTTACGTAATACAAACAAACAAAATTTGTTTCTCTTAAGTATTGATTGTATGTAAGAGACCAGAATAAAAAGTTGTTTCCTTTTTCCAGTTTATGATAAATATGTGGCTTGATTCTGAAGTAAAATATTTAATTACAATTCCATTTTTCTTTGATAAATATTTCACTATTTTATGCTTTAAAATTTACAGAAGACAAGAAGGCGTTACAAATCTAGCCTTACCACAGTGTAAAAGAAAACACTTGATTCAATTTGTCTTGAGTAAAGTCAGAACCAGTAGAATGCTTTCATATTTTTCATCGCTATTTTATTCTGAACAAAACAGATACTTCACACCACAGAATATAATATTTTCAACCCCATCAGCTTTTTAAAGCATCCAAGGTAAAAAAAGAAAATATTTACACTAAGGCCTCACCGCTTCATAAATAATGGAAGCTCTACATAATCAAATTTTAAAATATCCCTTAAAAGACTTCGGAACAAAAGGTTTTGAAAACAGCTTGCTACGCTGAGTGAAAATAATGATTTACTTCTGAGTACTGAAAAGAATTTCATCATTTTGTTTCTTAAGAGCAGCATGAATATCGAAAACTACTGGTGAACACCATTGAATTACCATGAATTATATATTAATGGTGAATGCTATCGACCAACAACTTTTTTGTACTTTAATTCATTATCAATCAATGTAAACCATAAAACTATAACATAATATAAAACATAATTCTGATTTTTATTGCTTTGTCGCTAAATTTTTCGAGAAGACGAGACCTATAGATTAAAGTGGATTTCAAATCAAAAATAACATCCACCTTCGACATAAAAATCGAACACAAGAACTATTAAATGGAAGACAAGAGTATTAGTCAGTCAATTATTTCTTCAATTCTAACATTGAAAACAAGAATAAATAAGATTTATTTTATGAGTATGATTATAAGTATGGTTGTTTGGATGTATATTATCATACCTACATACAAATATTATATTTATAAACATGTATATAAATATATTATATACATACATATAAATATATTATATACATACATATAAATATGATTATATACATTCTAATAAGTAGCATTTATTTGCATTTGTAAAATTTATTTTATATGAGTTATTTATCAAGTTTGATGATTTCTACATTTAATAATATATGTTTTCAAATTAATTTCTATAATGAATAATAATGTAAATTACATCACTAGCTTAATAAAAGTAATAAAAGGATAATTCGATTAATAAAAATGATTTGAGGTCAAATAGAACAGATCTGTCAGCTTTTGTTTCTTCCTAAAAATTATTATTTGTAACTTAAAGGCTTATTCCGAAGAATACTAGTGATCGAACTTGAAAAAAACAAAGCTTGGAACTAAGAGGGATTGTAAGAGCAATTGCCAACACGTTATGATTTATATAAATATCTTAACTAAATTAAGAGTTAAATCTTTTATGATCATTTCATTTTAATTAGTTATAACTTATTACTACTCACTCCTGCTTAACAAGGGAACATAATAATCTTTATAAAACTTGGTAGCTCTTAATCTAGTTTATGTATAAACTTCGTTATTTTCTGTTTATCTCAAAACAGTGTTTCCATTTTAAGTTCCATGATGTTTTCTAGATCTTCATCAGAAACTGAGTGTCTAACGATAATATAACGTTGCAACGTAAATTTGTATTTTTAAAATGAAATGAAATATGTGTGCAAAATGATTATGAATTTAGAACATGAGAGTGATAATGGTATACAGTTTTAAAAAGCCAAACTTGAGACATAAAACAATTTAAATATTAGTAATTACGAAAAACTGTTCTAATCTTTATCTGATATCTATTGACTTCGGACAGTAATTCATGATTTCTCACTATATATAATCTCTGAATCTTGTTCTATCTTAATCTCTATCTTATTTCGCTGTCATTACACAATTTAAACATATTTTAATAAATTTATTCAAAATCATAGTCCAGTTCCATATCACACTCTCCCATCAACGGCATTTAAGAGCCCCTTTTCCAATCCTGGGTGCATTTCACTTCCTTCTGAGCGGCAGCAGTTGATTGGCACGGAAACCTTGAAACATGCTCCAATGCTGGCCAAACGTGACTCAACATGTAAATTTCGCAGCCTGTTACTGCAATTCGGGAGCATTCAATTCTGACGTCACTTTGGCGGGAATGGCATGGTGTTATTATTGAGAAAACCAAACGCTCCATCTGGTCAAGACGGCTTCTATTTCCATTTGTCAGTGAGAGTAATAGGGGTCCTCGCGTGCTGCCGGAATTCGAAATCCGTTACGTGAGCCAGGAACACTATCATTAGTCACAGTCAAGTTTTCTTTCAGGAGACGCTTTTCGATGTTGCGATTTTTGGCACGTTTTATTAGCCCTGGCGCGATTTCGTGCGGCATATTAAAGTGCTTAGTGAAGGCGATTGTGCGATTTTCACAGTTTAAGTATGTAATCATCATATTTCTTTGTGAAATAAATATGTATTGTTGTTAATACCTTGTAAATCATATTGTGAGTAAAATTCCCATAACATAGCGCTATATATAGAGAAGAAACAGTTAAATAGGCATAACTCTATACATAAAAGGAAGCTTACCGTTTCGAATTTATAAATTGTCACCGAAATCGTTCAATTGCTCTCTTTCATTGATGTATAATTGATATAGATGAAACATTGCATAATATATTAACAACGCGTTTTGCCCTATTATTATTTTGATATTTCTGCTGAAATATTTTTAATATGAAAATAAAGTTTAAAGAGTGTTTCAAAATATTAATAAGACATTAAATAATAGCATTTAACTTTTCTATTAGCAATCATCATTAAAACAATTTGAGTAATAAGAAGAATTATAATAAACATAATGTATCTACATATATTGATATCATTTTATATTGGAAGTAAATTGAGATTTTAAAATACAAACATATTTGCATTTTTGCAGATAATTTTAGCACTTTTATGTGAAGAATTTTATTTATAATTTTAATTAAATAATAACATGGAATATTTTCTACTAAAAATAATGGCTTTTCTTGATAGCAGAAGAAATTGTAAATACTCGATTTTTGTAATATTTGTACATGAGTGATACCTTCTGTTTTGGTCTCAAATTTGCTGCTGGTAATTTTAGACGATTTTTTCATCGTGTTATGTAAAGGGCCAACGAATGGGTGGAAATATATCATTACCACTATTCAAAAATTTATAATGTCTATCTAATATGATACAAGATACTATTAGAAACTAAGAATCTCATAGACCATTGAGAATTCAATAATACTAATAGCTGTTTCTGTTTGAATATCAGAAACAATACATGAATCTCGTGTTAAGAAAATTATAGCAAATAACGATGAAAAGCACATTCGTTTTGTCTGAGTGTTCTTTTTACTCTATGACAGAAAACTACGTGTTTATATGAAAGAAATATTCTGACAGGATTACAAAACAACAGAGTTCTGCATTCGTCACAGGGGAATCAAGAAACCGATTCTGATGATACAGCCAGAAAGTGCTTTGGAAAGTATCAGCATTCTGATCTTCGCAAAATAAATTTTAAGATTCTACGATATCTAAAATCGTTGAAATATATAGCCATAGAGGGAACAGGATTAGCATTTGGACTAAAATATATGTGTACTAATCTGCTTAGAGATGGATTACAGTATTTGCGTTTTACATGTTCTCCGTGGAGTAACTTTGTGTGTGTGTGTGTGCTGTGAAACATATATGAAGAAACCCAAATGCTTGTCTCAGCTCTAATTCTAGTATTAGTTTTATTTTAACGGATTTTCCTCAAAATCTCGACAGATTACAACTTGATGAATTACTTGAAAGTTAAATTTTAAAAAGTTAAACATAAGAATCTCAATATCTCGATCCCAAACACGAAGGAAATCAATGGTTTTTAAACTAAGTGATTGTTTTAAATACTTTTCTGTGTGTCAAAGATTAATTTAAATAATCATTTATTGCTTTTGGTACTCATTTTCTATTTCAATGTCGGACAAAATACAACAATGTGTTAAAACTGATCAAAGATACATTGGTTACTTAGTCTTTCACAAAACTGTTTATGTAATTTTCATCAAATATGTCTTCCGCGCTGATTAATTTTCCATTTATCTCTAATCTATTAAATGTGATCAGAGGTATATCTTGTATTAAAATAAAATATTTAGTTCATTTCACCTAAACTCTTTTTATTCTAAATATGCCTTTTTTGTAAAAATTAATTATTTAAGTTCAAATGATACGTAAATTTAAAATTGCGAAAAACTAAATTTTTTTTTAAATTGCATTTCTTTTAAGTATCATGTTTTTATTTTTATTTTTTTTGTAAATTATGCACAAGAAATATGTTCTATTTTAAAATTTACAGGCTTTGAAATATAAAACCTTTAAATTGAAAATTACAATTAGTGCTAATAATAAATGGTAGCACTCAAAAACTAATGTAAAAGAAACAGAAAATGCTATATTTCTCTTTAGTTTTTTACTTAAGCATATTCGTTGTCTTTATTATTTATTTTATTTAGTTCTGATCAAAGATAATAGCAGTAAATTGAATTTAACTAGAAGAAAATTCACATGTTTAAATAAAATAGACGCCTTTAACAAAGATGTATTGTGACTGCTTCGTTACATTTACTTAAGACTTTGAATAAAAAACATTAAAAAATAATTACAACACACCATAAAGCTTTTTATATGTTTTGTTATTTCTTAAAATAATTTGAATAGATAAGGAAGAAGATTTTAAAAAATATTATTCCCTCCTATTTGAAATTACTTTATTGTGAAATACTATATTAACTAAAATATATATGTCTAAATTATTTTAATTTTGTTCTCTAACATTTGCATTCGTTAAATTTATAAAAATTTTGAAGTATGTATTTTAATATGTATCATATCCCAATTCTTACATTTATATTTGATAAATTTGCATTTTTGTTTTAATTTTGACAAGCACTACACATATAGTTGCATGTTTTATTACAAACTATTTTCAAAAAACTATAAGATAAATTGAAGGTCCTGGAAAATTGAGACTCATATTCAAATGAAAAGTATATTGAGTGAAATATTGTTATATATTCAAATGAAATTATACTCTTAGATAGAATTAGTTAGAAATCTTCTAAAAAATGTCTGGAGATATTATCCATAGACGCCTTACGAAATTATCAACTTTGTCGAAACTTTTCTTGAGCTGTGTCATATACAAAAGCAACGTAATCTGATATTATAATGTATAATTATATGCTTTATTTTATACCTTATTCGAATGTCAGGAGATCGAAAACCGAATCTAAGATTACACATTCCAATATGTGACTAGATTGTATGAATTCTAATCACATATTAGATTTTACCTCTATCACATTATATGTTCATTACTACCACGTATCTAGCTACGTTTTCTAGCCATTTTTATCAGTATAATATTATATTGCATTTTGTCTACCAGAACTTTGTAATAAACCAACTGTCCACAAATGATGTTTTTGCAGCTAATGAATATAAACTAATATATTGAAGAAACAAGAAATATTTATTATTCCTGACTAGAGGATAAAGAGCTTATGGTGCTGGCAGTATGATTAAACTTATTTAATTTATTTACTTTATTCAACCAAATAAATTAAAACAATCAGTAGTCTACTGAATTTCATAATCACATCTCATTACCCTCATAATGAAAATTCTTAGAAATCAAATATTTCAATTAATTTTTGTTGTAGATAGGAAGTTTTAAGTGTAATACTTTTTTAAATGAGTATAAACTTTTACTAAACATCACTTTAAAAACAGAGAACAATATGGGACCATCGTAATTCTCCCAAAGTTAACTTTATTCACGTGTGTTATTTTGCACGTGACATTTTGGATATGACTTTAAAAATCCTTAAATTTTCTAGTGCATTAAAAATAATTCAAAATAATGTCATGGTAAATAATCGTAATTCTTCTCGTTATTTAAAACTAGTTCAAAAATAAATAAAATATCTCTGTGTGCTAGGAAATATATCCATTGTCAAATAAAAGGAAATCATTTTCAACCGAGGTAAATGTAACATTAATTATTCTCTGATAACAAGGAAATGGTTTGGTTGCCATTAAATGGCTTGCATTGTAAAATAAAAGACAAAATGGGTTTCGAACTTTATTATAAAATACAATGAAGCCACCTCATAACTTTTTCTACAAGGCAATATTAAATTTTTATATACTTTATAAGGACTTCAAATTTTGTTTATTGCTGTCATTTCTAGAAATGATTAAAAAAAAGAAGGACAGTTATTCTTTCTTCTTTAATGCCCTTAGAAAGCTTTTGCGTTACTTTTTTCGGCGAAGAAAATAAAGTTTGAAAAAGTATGCATTTTTATTTGGTGTTTTTTTCTACCATTTTTTGCAGCGTTTTTTCAAACTTATTTTCCATTCCCAGCTGGGATAAACCTTAATTTTATAAATTTTCTCTGGAACAAAAAGAATTAAATCATGATAGTAAAGCAAATAGAATTTTTATTTCTGTTTTGTTTTTTCAGGGAGATAAGAGTTTTAAGCTCTTCTTTTCCTGCAGTTTTTGTCAATTTTTATTCAATTTATGGACATGGAATGCTTGCGTTTCCTTTTGGGATCGTCTTATTTCTCCTGCGCTTACGAAAGAGAATGCGTTTGACTTAGAAAATCATGTCAAATTGATCAGAGAGCTCAAAGCATTCTCATTATTCAATGCTTTTTGTGTACTTTTTGCTTTATGAGTTGTCTGACTTTTATTGGTTTTAAACTTAATGAAGCTGAAAATTCAAAAAATGAAAATGAAAGCAAATAAGATATTTTAAGATAGAACAACAAATCAACTTAAAAAAATATGAGACATTATTTCTTTTAGATGTGCTCAATATAAAAGATTTAATCTGAAGAAATCAATGGAAATAAAAATAGAATTCAAAATTCGTTTTGTATTATTTAATGATCATTCTCTTGAATGTATGTGTCTATTTACTTCGTATTAAATTTATGTAACAAATTAAATGCGCATAAAAAACTTTTGTCTTACTTTGTATAATCAAATCGAGATTACATAATCATAGTCATATAATCAATATTTGATTTTATAAAATAATATAATCGCACTATATATATATATATATATATATATATATATATATATATATATATATATAATTATTTACATTTAAAGTTATAACTTAATTAGTAAATTATTAATTTCTATTTCATCAATGGCAAAATATTATAAGACAGAACATTATAACTTTTATTGTACTTATTTATTGGTTTTTATGTGCGTGTTAATATTTGTGCAACATATTACTTATTCCATTAATTAAAAAAGTATTAAGTTCTTATTCTCAGCATTATCTCTCTCTCTCTCTCTCTCTCTGTTCAATTTACAAAAATAAAATGCATTTTTACTTGATGTTTCTATCTAACTATTAAAATTTTATATAAATTTTTCCATTTATTTCTTCTCTCAGTTTCTGCTATAGCTATATTTTAAACTAATTATATTTTTTACATGAAAATCGCATAGCACTGAAACTGATATTTAACGTGTTGAAAATTTTAAGCACGTTTTTCAACTATTTTTTACAAATATCTTAAATTTAATCTATTAAATTTATAATTCATACGCATGTAAATATACAAAAATAGATTTATCACCATATTTTTGTTTGCAATTTAATTTAATATAAAAACTGCGATAATAACATTAAAACTTTTCTGATACAATATAGTATCATAGATTACATAAAATAAAAATTACGTGAATACTTAAACATGCTAGGTTTAAAATTTTTTAAAATTTGACTTTTATTCATTTTTTCTCATGAATACTATAGCAGCCCAAATTTAAGCTTCGATGGTATTCAATTATTATTATTTTACTGTAAATTAGAAACCAGCTTACATTGTAATGTAATTAAAAATAATTTACATTACATTATTATTAAAAATTTCACATAATTTAAAATTTTTATTATCTTATTTTACATTATTTAAAGTTTCATTCTAAAGCATCTTGAAAATTGTTCCTATTCTTATTTATTAATATTCAACTTTTGCATCTCTTTTTGTTTCACAATTTAAAAAAAACATAGAAGAGACCTGTGAATTATTAGTAAGTGGAATTAAAATTTATTTATGTTTTGTTCTTTTGATTTACGGACCCAAATGTTACATTTACAAATTGTAATTCCAGAGAAAATTATCAATTTATAGAATTAAAAAATTTAAAAAAGTAAAATGAATATCCGTAAATAATCTATTAATTTCTTGTAATTTACATAAATTAACAATTTAGAAAATTTTATTGTTTTTTTTTTCTTCTGATGAAAAGAGAGCTAAGTTCAAATATAAAAATAATTAAGACATGAATGGTCTCGATTTTAAAAATTCCATATTTTATTAATTAAATTTTGTCTGGAAAGAAGATGATTCTAATCTTGATGATAAATCTAAATATGGCTAACCATAAAATACCCAGTGAATATCAAACTATGTCCTGGTATAGTAAACATTTGTAGATATTTCCATCAACAAATTTTCACCTTTGCAAAAGAACCATCATTATATCTGTTAAATCAAGCTCAAAAATTGTTATTGTTTTTATAATTCATTTACCAACTTTCAGCATTAGTCATGCAGAGGATTTTAAAATATTGTTCACCTATTAGGAAAATAATAGACACTATTACACACACATTGCGTCTGCAAAAATATAACATCATGGAAACATAACCTGAAAAATATGTACATTGAAAAGTAAATGTAGTACACTTACTTATACAAATGTTTACAAAGGAAACAAGATATAAGAGAAAGAATCTGTGAATTCAAAAAATTTGTGTTGCTTTGTCGACCAGAACAATAAATTTTGGTATTGTTTTTCTTAGCAGAAGAAACACTGTGACTGAAAATACTAGATCTTGAACCAGAAATTAGAGCACTTTCAGCAACTGAAGAATATACTAAGGATATGATGATTGAATTGAGAATCACAAGTTGATGAATGCGCCAAAATGCAATAAAAAGGAACCTCCATGTGTTCACAGTACAAAAGTTTGGCCAAAGATATTTAAACGAAAAAGATATGACGTGTTCCAGGTATGACTAAACAGTGTTACCAAAGTGACGTTAGCATGCGAAAACCGTAGCATCCGTAGATTTGACTTGTGAACCGCAGACAACTTTCGTCGTTACAATAGGTATAAGCTATTGCGATTGAGCACCCATATTGAGAAAACTGTTATCTACTGGTTTGCATCTCAGGAATTACTTTATGGCACCCGTTAAGAGAATTGCTATTGAATCAAAGGTACAAACGCGTATATGCTCAATAAGAGAGAATCCTTTTCAAATTAATCCGCACTCTTCGAGTCTCATCTTGATGTGCTGCTGAATGTGTAATTGCCAAAAATTGCTCAGCTAATTATTGAGCATACTTATAAAGTCACTATTTATAAATGTATTTATCATTTTGTAAACATCATTTATTGTCATAGACAATATAGAACAAATGATAGATATGTTGTAGACATCGTAAAAACCAATATATTGTTTGATTTATTTCTCTTTTCTTCGATTTTAATCACTTTTTGCCCATACATTTCTTTTTCACTGTTACGCAGTGTATAGTCTTAACTAGGAATAAAATATCAATGTAAAATTTCATGAAATGCTAAAATTAGAACTGCAACATCATCTCAAATACATCTCAGACTTCGCACCATCTAATTACTTTCGTTTTTTGCTCTTACGTTTACCCTTTATCTGTGTAGATGTTAATTTTATATTGCAAATGACGTTTGCAGTTTTTACCCGAAAAAAGGCTAAATTTATAAGAACACGAATCAGAAAAATTAAGCAAAAACATCTTTTTGTTATTATTATACTTATAGTTAAAGTATGAAGATATTTCATAGTCATCTAAGTACGAAATTTTTTTTCAACTAATATATTTTTATTTATACTATTATATTATAACTACTTACGTAAAAATATGCGTAAATAATGTTTACTATTTATACAATAATATGTTTTATTTATACATGTTTTTTCCTGTATTAGTATAATATAATAATAGATAATTTTATTAATTTTCTTTTATTTCATCTTTATTCTTTATTTTTAAAAACAATTTTATAAGCTAATGTATTCATAGTACAATTACAAAGGTACAGAAAATAAATCAGATATAATTATTATAATAAATATATTAAGCATTTTTGTGATTAATTACAAATATTTAAAATGTTTTTATTAAACTGCAGATAAGCTTTTTTAAATTATTTAAGGTTAGGAATTTTTGTTAAAACCTTTAATTGAATAAAATATATTTTAAAATATTAAAAGGATAAAATTCAGTTTTAGTAATAAATATTCAATTTTATTATCAAAAGCTATAAGCTTACGCTTTATAAAATTAGTTCACTAGATTTAAAGTTAACAATTCAATTGATATAGTTTAAATATTTTAACCCCTTATTGAATTTGTATTAAATAAGTAATTTTATAATTCTATAAGTTGCCTTTTAATATTTAATTTAATTTTCAGCAGAGTGGTTTTATTAAATGTTTAAGTTATTATAAACTGATTATTATCCTTAATTTTGTTACTTTATTGATAAGATTAAACGCAAAGATGCCCTCAAAGCTTCATCTGCATCTGTAAATTTAATTTGTTTTGAAAAGTTAAAGCTAGTTATAAACATGCACTTTGTTCCATGTTTACGGTATAACACAGTCGAGACAATTAAATTTGATTCATTACATTGTTTAAATGCTTTACACTGATTCAAACGCTTATAATACCCTCATAGAAATCAATCTCTGATCTTTAATATTTTAATTAATACATTTGAAATGCATTCATAATTTATCATACACGTATATCAATTTGCATAAACTGATGTGTGTGCTTATTAATTACTACTGATCCTTTTGAACTCTGTCAATAAAGTCAAATCTATAGTAGAAGTGATGATTTTAAACTATAGTAAATAAAAGACAATCTTTTAAACTAAAAAAAAATGGAATATTTTTTGAAAAACTACATCTAATTTGTTAGATTATAATGATATTTATAATAGCTTTTAACCTTCATATGAGAAATAAAAGTTTATGATTATATAGAAATTATTAAAAATATATCTGGTATTAATTTTTATGTAGTAGTTTCATACTGTTAATGATATGAAATATGTATGAAAAAAATAAGACACATTTGAAATATCTTTTGTAAATATTTAGCTTGTAAATTTTTATTCAATTCAAACGATCCTGTGAAAACCGAAATTTCTATGCAAGCGTTATAATTTTATATTCAATGTAAATATTAAAGTTTATTCTAAATATGGTTTGCAATGTTAGATAAATGCAATATAAATATTAATAAATTATTTAAACTTATGTTTCCTCGCTTATAAATTTATTTTACATTAAAATATTTAAAACTTACAGAAACTAATCACAAAATGATGACATACAAATATATTGACTCTTGTATTTTATTATTAATTAATATGCATCATATTTTATTGATTTTATTAATCGTATTTGGATGTTGTAGCTTAAGAAAACCTTTTAAAAATATTAATTTAACTTAATCTGCTGCGAAATAAAATTATGTATTTTGCTTTATTAATTAATGGACTAGAAATTTATGAAATGTTTTTAATATTTGTATATGTAATTTGAAAATGAACTTTATTATTTCATTCAAAAGAATATAAAATCTCACAATCCTCTTTATATATTAAACAATTCAAAATGGCTCAAAACCTATTCACTTTTAGTTTGCTTTGCTGTATCAGTTTTGTCTGAAAGCGAAAAACGCATTTACAGATCATGCTTTTTCTCTATCTCTGCAATTGAAATATTATCATCATATAGAAAATTTTTTAACAATCTTCGTCATTCACTTTTTAAAAAGCGGGATTTTGATTATTAATTATCACTTTTAACTGGTCATTACTTTTAGTTTGAACTACTAACAAATTGCTAAATATTTTACTTAGAAGACTATCTTGTTAATATTTAATAAAAAAAATGATACATATATTGGATAATAGTATTAAGCTTAAAAATTTAAATAAATTTATTTAATAATAATTTAAATAAAAATAAATAAATTTCCTGAGATATCTCCTGATTATTTTGCTGTAAATATATTTAAAGACTTAAATATGTTTATTGATTGTCATTAACTAAAGTAATACATTTAACAAACATTTTTTTCTTCAATTTTGTTTAACTTGCTTCTATAACGAAGTAACTCATCAAATCGAAAAAATACATTTAACGATTTTTTTTTTTGTAATCTAAAACTTTATTACTGACTTCTTACAGTATTTAATAAATGAAAGTAGTGATACAAAGATTTATAAAAAATAATTAATTAACAAATCCATTGAAAAATATGATGATCAATGTGCAACTTTAAATGAAAAGTGTGTAAAGAGTGAAATCTTAATGTCTTTTTAATGTACTTAAAACCACTAAAACATCCCCAGTATATTTGAAATTCAAACTGATGAGATATCTACTATATTAAATGAAAATCTTTATAACTACTCTGATGAAAAATAACTTAAATGATTCTACAATAAAGATTTATTCGGCACATTATTATATTTTTCTCAATTTCTATGTCTCGATTTATCTCTGGACTAATCTCGGGACTGACAAGTCTTAAGAGACTCTAATGTGTTTTCTCCAGTTAATAGCACTTCTCTTCAGGAGCTTTTGGAGTAACAATTACTTTCCTTTCTCCGTCTTTTGATAGTGATTTATTCTCTGTTCTATGCATCCAGCTGGAAAGGATATTGATTAAAGTGACTTGTCTCATTACATGCCGCTTTATCTTGGTTATAATTTTTTAAAGTGTAAAACTCTTAATTAAACTTTATCAATAGCTAATTAAAATTGCTTTCATGAATTTAATAACAGTTTTAGTTCCATGCGTAGTTTCATTATTGATAAAATAAGGCTACGTAAATGCAATAACAAAAGGAACTTGTATCGATCGGAGATTTTTTTATCATGCTGATATATTTTTAGTACTATTATTATTCGATAATATGTTAAGAAACACTGTAACGTTTTATGTTTATTTTTATTATATCTAAATTTTTTAATAGAAAATACCTTGTACAATATTACAGATCAAACCAGTTTTAGTCCTATTGTTATAATAAATACGAATTTAAATTCTGTTCACAAAAGGAGATGTGATACGTGACAAGTAAGATAAAAATTAAAGTCATGTGGTTCTTGTCATATGGGATTAGAGTTTAGTCAGAATTCAGAAAAAAGTTCTGCCTTATTTTATTATACCCTATTTTTAGGAAACACTTTTGTTTTTATTCTCACTAATGAAACTGTGATGTACTTTAAGGAGAGAGTTAATTTTGAATTGAAAATCTTAGTGTGATCAGGATAAATTAGATCATTAATTTGTATTATTCTCTTGGTTTACATTTATTACCTATAAATATCTGATTGCAATAATCTTATTAGAGAATGGCTTATAGCATACGTAAGGACTTTTCTTTAAAAAGAGGCTAAAATTTTATGTAAAAACATTCAAACGGAAAAAATTTTCAAATTTTTAATCAAATAATATTCATTTTTCAGTTAGTACTCCAATTTTAATAAAATAGATTATAAAAACGAAAATATTAATTAATGTATCTTTTAAACGTAATTAAAAATATATAATTTTTATTGTGTTTTTAACTAAATTTTTTAAATTAAAGGAAAATCAATTAAATATGATGTTACATATCTGATGCAAAGATTTTGATATGCTATCAATTGTGGACGCATCACTCGTCATATGCTTTGAATAAAAAATATGTTATTGTGCCATTTTTATTATTTTTATGTATTCCACATTAGTAATTAATTATAAAATGTCTAATGGTGATTTTTTGTAAATCTTTTATGATGTGAAACTACGTAGTTAAAACTCGTAAACATATGTATAAATTTTAGAAATAAATTTAAAGTTACCCTGGATTTTTTCTTTATTTAAAAAAAATTTTAATCATTAATATATTTAATCATACAAATGTTAGCTAATTTTTAACAGTTTTATAAGTTATTCAATCTTTAATTGGGAAATATTTAATTACTAAAATATATGATTAGAATATTATATGATTAGAATTTCTTACTTAAAATGATTATTTACTGATATTTTTGCTATATAATATAATATTAAAACAACCTTAGTTATTTTATTTTCTATTGATTTTCAAACGTTGAATAACTTGAATATTTGTCTAAATTTATAAATATCTTTTATAAATCAATTGCAAAAAACTTACTAGTTTTTGCACTAGTAAAAATATCAAAATCTGTATTGTTAAACAAAGAATATTCTAATCATATATATTGTAAATTTATTCAGTCTTATTCAATTTCTATTTAATCACGTTTTTATAAATTTAATCATTTACGAGCTCGGAAATATACGTAGTAATCGTAATAAAAATTAATTCTTTAACAAAAAATGTATACCTCTTAATAAAAATGTATGTATATTGAAGGCATGAATCGTATTAATTGGAATAATTTAATAATAATTAATTTCAATATTTACTTAATAGAGAGTGAATCAGCGTTTCTTTAAAAATACCTTCTCATTCTTCATTGGGTAATAAGATTGAATTTGCATGATTTAATTGAAAACGGAAACTATTTCTTACACTGTCTTTCAATTCAAAAAGAAAGCAGCAAATTTTGATATTTGAAAGGAAAATATAGTTTTCGAATCTTATAAATAAAAATGTTACTCCGCATTTATTTAAATAAAATTTCTTCTCTCTTTATAATTAAATAATTTCTTTTGCATGATTAAATGGAGAAAGCAAAATCATATGAATCAGCTAAATTCCTTAACTATTCCTTATTAAATTTGTATCGGGGTTGCCATTCAGCATTAAAAAATTAAGTTATTTTCACAAGTTGTAGCATGAACCCGCTTGTTTGCACGACACTCGGCCAGCTCTGGCTTCATTAAAATATATCAAGACAAGAGACCGTATTTCGGGTACCTAAAAAGGAACTTCTATATGTTGCGTCTCTCATTCAATATTTAAATTTCCTCATCAAGATTTCGCACTTTCCGGCTTGAACGCAGTCGCTTTTATGGAAATTTTATTCAAAGAATATCTTCTATAGTTAAACTCGGGGCATGATTTACATTTACAAAATTGAGAGATGTGAATTTGTTTTAAAAATTATTTTATTATGAGATCTTACAGTGTTGTTGCACTTCAAAATGAATTTCCTATCTTCAAAAGAATTTTGAAAAAAATCGTTGCTTTTATTTGGTAGACAACTTATAGAAAATAACCATTTTTACGTCTGGAATCAAGATGGAAGCCACTTTTAACGATTTTACAGATTATGATGTAGAAGTCATTTTTATTCTCTTTGTTATATTTTAAGCATTTTTTTCTTATTTTAAAGTTTACTTTGTTAGATTACATTGCGTTAAAGATTAATTTACAACTGCAGAGTTTTCAAAACAAACGTATATCATGTTTATTGTTACAGAGTACCATTTTTGTTAATATAAATGTATGAAGACAGGTTTTCTGCTATAAATATTATAACAGTTGTGTTTAATGGGGTATAGCATTTATTTATTTTTTTTTATTTTTTTTATTTATTTATTTTTTTTTTTGTAATTGAAATATTTTTAATTTAATAGAATACATTCATACATATTTTCACTATCTTTTATTCAGTTTTTAATTGTAATATTAAATTACAAACATATATATGTGTATAAAACAAAAACTATCGACATTTTATGAAAAGATCACAGTGGTAAAAAAGATCATTACGAAACTGTTATAAAATTCCAAAATATTAATTCCTGGAAAATTGTGTTTTTTACAACGTACATATATGTACAACGGCGTTCACATATTGCATTTTTTTCATTTTTGATCTTTAAAAATACATTTATTTGAAATTCTTATACACAATTCAAATTTAAGCGTCGTCTGTGCTTCATTTTAAATATTTAATATAATATTAAATATGTCAAAAACAATATTTCATATCATTTTATCAAACTATTTTTAAACTTTTCGAAATTTAAAAATAAGCAATGGTTTATTTTTAGATCTTTATAAATATTACAAATATATTACATAAAAAATTTAAATTGCATATTTATATATCATGAAAATAACTTGTAAGATACTTATTTTTATGTTTCACACTTTTTCATCAAAAACATATGCCCTAAATACTTCTGTTATTAAGAAATTGCATTCTAATATTCAACTTAAACATTTTGGAGTGATTCAACATTTTGTAAATGAAATAAAAGAATTATGTATTTACTTTTATGTCGAAATTTGATATGGTAATTGATTTTACATGAAATATAATAGTAAAAATCATATTGTGTGTTTGATTCATATATGTGATTTAATTGTAAATATTTTTCTAAAATTAAGTATTTTAATAATATTATGCGTCATAAATGATATAACTGGACTTTTAGCCAATTAGCTATTATATTATTAATTTTTAAGAATTCATAATTAGAACGTGTCATTCACCATCAATTACTAGAATAATTGAATTTGTTTATTCTTATTATAATAAGTAATTACTATAAATTTTTTTTTCTAATTTTTATTTAGATAAATAAAATGCATGCTTCCAGTAATATATATATATATATATATATATATATATTGTATTTCCTTATTTTGCTTGTACCATTTACCAAACTGACTTTGTGACGCATTGCATCGAAATTTCAACATTTTATCTCTATATATGTTCAGGAAACATTCTATCCTTTTTATATGTATCCAAAGTTTTCCAGTGATCAGAGTTAGTTTTTCCTTATTTTTTCCCATCTCTCCCTATGGATCAATGCCTGTAAGGCAATCCCTGCACGTTCTAGTTATTTGACTTAATGGCTCTAATGGAACCAACACGTGGAACAACTAAGGTGGGGATTTCGTAACGCTCGATATTAGTATTCGCTCTCGAAAAACTCTCTCTGATGGTACAAATTTTTATACTCTCTCATACCTTCGGAATGAGGGAGGGGAAAAAAGTATTTCACGTACTCCAAACTACATTATAACGAGATCCACTTTTACAGTGCAAAGGTTTTAAGTCGTAATGAGGCAATAAATTTATTTAAGTTATCGATTTTGTCCCGAACATTTTTTTCTCTTTTTCTTTCGGATATTCCGTGACGTGTTTAACGAATCGGTTCGAACATTACCGAAGGCCATATTAAAGTTAATGTTGCTGTTGAGAGCCATAAATAATCTCATTTTGCTTCGGCAGTTTTTAACTATTCTTCGTTACGTGCGGATAGGAGGAGAGCGCTTTGCAACAATTTGCAATATTTTTTCGCAAATATTTGCTCACTCAAGTTGAATTTTTTATGCACGTATATTTCTTCGTTTATTAGATTGTCGGTGACTAGTCTGATGATTTAGTTGCTCCCATTCGCTCAACGTATATCGATGTTCAAACATTTGTTTCGTTTTTTTTCAAAATTTGGAGCTAGTACAAAGACACTTGCTTCGAATAATGCAGAGTTAAATTTATACTACCAAAAATTCAGAACATTTACCTAAATATGAAGTTAGCATATTCATTTATATTTGTGTGTAATAAATTATGTGACATAGGAAGTCATTTAATGCCAAATAGCAATTTACGATTTTAAAAATTGAAGTACAGATGTTTCTGGACATTTATCTCTCGTACATATTATGTTCGTGGACATTTATTGATTAGAACTGAAAAGAATTCAAGTTCTTATCTTATGGGAAATGTTTTATTCTTTTCCGGTATCCGGATATCCGGCTTTCGAATTTGAATAAAAAATTCAATATTCCATAACATACCTGAATTTCGAATATTTCCCGTTGATACAAGTTTTCTTGATTTTAAGACCACATTATAGAAACAGTGCTGTATTCCATTTACAGAAATTGGAACTATTCAAATGTTATAAAAATAAATTTTTTATTTATTCCTTTAAATAATATATTTTGTAAAATTACTTATTTATGAGAATTTATAAAAGATTGATTGAATTCCTTCTATAGATGAACTATTCAATTAAGGATTTCTTTTGAGTTTTAATTACTTTATGCGTTTTACTGTATTTAAATTTGAATAAATTATTTGTAAAAAAATTTAAGTTAACTCAATGTTTATTTAATTAAGTGCGTTTTGAAAATTATGACATATATATTTAAAAACTTATATTTCCCATAATTTTATTTCAAATTATTTTAATTTGGCTTATTACATTTTTTGAAGAATAACTTTTTTATAACAACTACAGCTAAATTGCTATGTTTTCTTTCATTTACTTTTAATTTTTCTGGATGATATATAATTACTCTCATTTCAACTCAAATATTAAATATTTTATAGAATATATATAAATATATTTCCAGTTTTCAGAAAATAGTGGTAGACTCAAGTACATCAAAGAGAATATTTAAAAATTTAAATTTTTCTTTGCTTTTATTTTCTTAGTGAACAAATATTTTATAAAATGAGAAAACAAAGAAATGTCTTTGTGCTTTTGCAAAAGATGAAGTAGTTTTAAAAGTAATTAAAAATTTTGCACCATTATTATAAATATAATAAATTTGACATTTTCTTCTAGAAATGTATAAAAAATGTATTTTTAGAATATAATTTAATATTAGAAATGTTATTCTACAATATAACTTTAACCTAACAAATTATTCAATTCCTTAAAGCTTCTATATTTAAATGTTAACAACAAATTCAAGAACAGTATGCTCAATGGCTAAAATATTTCCTTGTTTGTCTTTCCGTTCTTATAAATATTTTTTTCAGATCTATATAATTATATTTTAAATTTAATCCTAAAATAATATAAATGAAAATTAGCTTAGTAACAAAACAATCTAAGTATAAATAAAAAGATTATCTAATATTACATACTGTGATGATATATTATAATTTAAATATAAGAAAAATAATTTGGTTTTTTCTTTCTTTTCAATACTTCAAACAATCCTATTAAATATTTTTCATTAAGATATTTTATACAATATCTAATATATTTTCATTATAAAAGATTTCTTTAATTAAATTTTATTAATATTAATACAGTGAGGAAACATTAGAAACAAAGCACATATTTCATTTTAAATAAGCAAGAATAATTCATAAATATACTAATAAAAGTTAGAAAAACATTTCGTACATATTTGAAGAATAAACGAAATATTCATTATATTATGTTTTAATTAAATTTTTCAAAGCTACATGATTTTTAAAATAGCAATTTCAGTGCAATATATATAGATATGTATTACAAAAGTAGGGAAGATAAAACCGTAACATACAACGTTATTTGCTACTTACTGGAAATCGTATCTAAACAATGCTCATAATAATAAATTTGTATTCAAGAATAATTATTTAATATAATTCATTCACTTCTCACAATCTTTTCATTATTTTGCAAGTTTTGACTAATTAAAAACATAATATTTCTTCATTTAAAATACCTGATTCCTCCTTTGAAAATGATGCGTTATGTTATACGAAATCTTAATAAGAAAAATCAAAGATTTTCTTTATTTTAAACTACTTTAGTGATTTTAAGATATTTTTTTCATGTATTTTAATACTAGAATAATTTACGTACTTTATAATAATGAGTTAAAATCATAGTTTTAATAAAATATTTAGCTCCCAATTTAAATAAATTGTTACAAAAGAAAAGTGGATTTAACTGTCCATCAAACAAATAAACTGCAATCCTTAATAAAAATTAGCCTGTGTTGACCAAAAACATTTCATTTATATTAAAAATGCTGCTTTCAAAAATATTTTCTCTTTCATTTGTATTAAATTCTCTTAAGATTGATAATTTACATTTTATGCAAAAATGCTTTCATGATTCTGGGAAAAGTTAGTTAAAAGGATTTATGAGCAATGGTTTTATTGTCTAATAAATAGTGATTTGTTTATTTAAACTCAATGGTAGTGTCAATAATTGCAGAAAAAATATTGCATATTATATAAATCTGATATAATTACCATAATTTTAGTTAAAGCACCTCAACGTTATTGGAATTAGAGCACGTCATTTATTTCACTTTAGTTTTTACGTAGCGACAAATTTATAAAATATATTTTGTATACTTTTGAATGAATAGTTTGATGATTATTATAACAATGATTATGAAAATTACTTTTATATTGATTTTATACTACACATCTTTAAGAACTCTAAGATTGTGCCATTTCTTAAAACTAGTTTTAATTAAATGCACTCACTTAGTATATATCCAAAAGTACTGTCATATTCGTTGAGAAATATAATATTTGTTTAATGTGCTGAACATACTCTGTTCTCGCTTGGTGACACATATTTCTTTGAAGTATCTATACAGCTGCATTAATCTAATATCTAGCCTCGGATCCAAAGCGTCTAGTTCGAGGTATCCATTTCTCCTGACATTAAGGTATAAAAGGGATTAGACGCTGTACTTGGTATTCTGGGATGTGTATCTATAGATGCTGCCATTGCCGTCAGTGATTTCCTTTATACCTATAATTCCACAGTAGATACTATTGATGGCTATTATCCTTGCAGCTTCTTTCATTGCTATTGATAGTTATCAGGAAAGTAATCTATATTACAAAAAATTGATTTAAGCAATCAGATTATTTGAAAAGGTTTACCTCTGATAATTGTTTGAAAAATATGGTTAATTATAATGGACGAGTCTTTACTTTTTTGCTGATCTAATTATTCATTACTTTTGCTGAAATTATCTGTATTAATAACGAATGTAAAACATTTTAAATGTGTCAGAAGTTGAATAAATTTTTTTTGACCTATTTGTAAAAATATTATAGATTGCAAGTAGGATTCAAACTTATATCTATGTATAAGAATATATGTATAATTATTTTCATTTAAAAAAATATTTGATTCGTGAATAAGTAAACATTGCGAATATCAATAAAAAAATTTAAAAATATTCACTTAATAAAATTATTTGTTTTATGTTCATCAGTAAGATCATGACTTATTAATTAGTAACTTTTTTGCATGTAAATAATACATTTGAAATTAAAAACAATTAAAAAGTATTAATGAGAAGTTCTTAGAAAATAAATTTAGAGATGTAAATAATTGATATCAATATTAAAATTTACAAAAGGAAAGTTGTAAAGCATATTTAATTTACTCAAACTAAATATTTAATTATGATAAATATTAGGGAGTCATTTATAATTTAAGCTTTTTCCATTACAAATGAAATTTTGAACAAGTTTTTAAGACAATTTTCAATTTATATCTTATTGAAATTAAATAATCAGTGCTTGGACATTTTACATTTTTGTATAATAAAAACATAATAGATACAAAAAATCATAAAATATTTAAAATAAATGAAATTTTTAATAATATTTACAATTTTCATCTTTTGCAAGCTAATGAAACATTTTTTAATATATTTAAAGTAAAAAAAATGGAATTTCACTTTTCTTCACTTTTTCTTCAGCATTTCAAACATAATTTATAACTTTCCACCAACTGCTTGGATAAATATACCAAAATTTTCAAAAAATATTACCAAAATTTTCAACGAAACATGAAAGTACCTAGTGTAATACTAACATATTTAGATTGTTACATGGAATTTTAAAAATTAGTTTTATAGCAACTTTAAAAATATTATTTCGTGGTGATCTAATGTTGTAAATAAATAAAATTGTATACAAGTAGTCTTTCGGTATTTAAATGTTTATTAGATATGATTTTTTTTAATTGTAAGAAAATATTTTATCAAGAAAACTTAATGCATATTCACTATGTAAAAATATAATTTATACAATAAAATAATGCCACAGTTATTCATTGTAAAAAAGGAATTTAATAATGTGACCAAAATTTGACCGTTATTTTATTTAATAAAATTTATTAACCTTAAAAAATCAATGTCGTGACAGCTAGCTAATTAATTTAATAAAAGACGGAATGGATCTTCTTTGATGAGCTTGCGCACGTGGGCTTTAAATTAAAATATTTTACTTTAATTAGTTACGATAACAAAAAGGATAAATGCTTTATTTCTCGTTTATTGTGAAAAAGTTAATATACTTAAATTAAATCAATATTAAATAGATTCTTTTGTTACATTTAATGTCTCCTGACATATAACATTATGAAATAATAATTGAATTTTTTTCGTCTTTAAAAGCTATTTTGTTATGCATGGTTAGAAGAACTCTTTGAAGAGAAATATATTAAAGAAATTCAAAAGACGGTAATTTCAAAGAAAAAGAGGGAGTTGCTTTCTCCTGTTTTGTATTGCCTGTCACATTTCATTGACTGTTTGGTAATTGATTTCTTCGTTGCTGTTACTGGTTCTCTAAAAAAAGAGAATAACTTAAAAAGGAGATCAATGAAGAATTTACTAACGTTTGCTTAAAATGTATTTCCTGTTAAATCTTCAAAAGCATCTGTTATCTCTAAAAAGCTATGTTATATAAAAAATTTTAAAGTCAAATAACTGAAGGCTCTCATGATATTTTTTTATTTTTCAAAAATAAAATCTTCATAAAATACGGTCTTCTTTTCAAATCATTACATTTTAAAAATAATATAAGTATTTTCAGCAAAATATTATTTTATGCAATGAATTTTCTTTGCTTATGTATGTGTTTTCCATCAATGTGAATGTTTTCTGTAGAAATCTCAATTTATGATCCACCTTTAATTAGCAAAAGATTGCTATTTTAGAGATTTGTATTTAAATTCTTAACTACTTTTGGAATATGTATGGATTTCTATGTATGCTTTATGATACCTTATATACTGGGATTATATAAGTTTAAATACGTTCTCTTAAAATTCGAAAAAGAATTCAAAAGAGCTTCACACCTTTATACTAATTCATTTAAATGCAATTAGTTTTATTTCTATGTATTAATTTGTATTTAAAGTATGTAATAATTAATGAATGCATTTAATCTCTTTATTTCTTTAGTGTAAAATAGTTTTCTGTTATTTTCGCAGTAAATTTAGATATTTTTTACCTTATTTTTACATGAAAACAAAATATGAAATGACAAATTAATTTACACGAAAGTAAAGGAAATTACTTAACTGTGTAGACAAAGAACCTTTTCATTTTCCCTATTTTTTAGTTTGCACTGTTATAGCAATATTAAATTTCACCATAATTAAAATTAAATAATTATTATATTAAAATGCAACTTTTCTCTAATATATTTAAAAGTAACTTATAAATACACCGTCTACCAATAAGTATTTTCACACGTGAGATAGAAAAGAAAAACTAACTTTATTCAAAATCAATAGTTGGTAGAGCCTCCACGAGAGGCAATTACAGCGTGAACTTTCCGGGGCATACTTTCCACAAGTATTTGTATTACAGCTAGAGGTATTGTCTTCCACTAGGCTTGGAGTAGACATACAAGTTCCTTCACCGATTTCGGAAGGGTAGTGCACCCCTTATTTCGGCGATCCAACTCGTTCCAGAGATAGCCGATAGGGTTCAGGTTTGGGCAGTGTACAAGCCAGTCCATTCGATGAACTTCATTGGCACATTACCAAGCCTTGGTTAACTTCGAAACATGAAAACTGGCATTGTAGACCTGAAAATAACAGGGGTCCAACCCGTAAAACCGCCACAATGTAGAAAACACATTGTCATCCAAAATAGTGCAGTAGGCATCGGCGTTGGACTTATCATGAATAGGAATCAAGGATTCCAATCTATACCTGGAGAAACACCCCAGACCATAATTCCACCTTCACTGAATTTGACTGTTGGCGCAATGCATTCTGGCTGGAGACGTTCTCCAGGTGAACGCCAGACCCTGCCATCCGAATGGTAAAGGGTGAACCTTGATTCGTCACTCCAAAGAACCTGTTTCCATTGATCTACGATCAAATTTCGTTGTGCTTTGCACCACATTAACCGAGCAGCACGGTTGGACTTTGTGACCAAAGGCTTATGGGCAGAAGCACGACCATGAAAACCAAGCAGATGAGCTTTCTTACGGATGGTATTCATTGAAACAATACTCCCTATTTCCTGTTAAAACTTCTCGCGGATGAGGACCATCGCAGTTCTTCCGCAGAGGGCGCAGTTCTTCCGAATTTCTCTCGACAGCACTCGTCAGTCTCTATCTCCCAGTTTCGTTGGTCTAGCGACTCGGGGCACATTTCGACAATCACTGCTCACCTTCCATTTCTTAATGACATAGGCCACTGTCGATGTTTGGTACTTCAGATCGTTAGATATGTCCATTAAGGATCGGCCATATTTGTGACACACGATAATTATACTTTTCTCGAGATAAAAGAGCTCCAAACTACGCGGCATCTTGCATGCGACTAATGCAAATACTATTTCCAAATATAATGTATGCCAGCGGAGGCCGTGATGTACCTCAGGACCGCTGATATCGTCATTTGCATTGGTTTCCAAATACTTAATTGTAGACAGTGTATGATATTGAAAATCCTATTTTAAAAATAATTTCTGTTTTAGTGTAAGAGAACTGAAGTTTTTATTAATTTTCTCTTTGATTTTTTCCTTTAAAATAACAATCCTTGATCATGCTTTTACTATCATTTATCATTATAGCAAATAGCACAGCAATAAAATTACATTTTTATTACTATTTAAAAACAAGGAAAAATTTGATCGAAAGATTAATATTCCGATTACTTTGTACAGAATAGGAGGCATCGGGTCAGTTCCTAGTCATTCTTTTACTTAAGGAGCCCTCAGTGAATATGCTGTTGTTACTTCAAAGGTAGAATTTTGAAACTTACAGACTGGGTACTTCCAAAAGACTCCTAAATCTCTGCCAGATACAATTAAACATATTATTTCACTAAGAGGATATTGCAGTCCTGACCAATTATATGAAATTGAATCACTGTCAATAAAAACAACTGTCTTAGATTTTCCTACATTTTGAGCGTGAAGTATTCCAGTCACAAAGTATAACATTTAAATCATCAGTCTATCAAACCTACCATAAACTATTATTAATTAATTGCTTGTCTCAATTATATAAAGCTTTAAAATCATTTCATTTCACTTTTGTAAATTTATAAACTCAATCCTGGTGTAGTGAAAGTAGTGTTTCGCTCTCCCAACGCACAGGTCTGAGGTTCTTTTCTAGGGTTAAGCAAGGTTAAGTCAGCTTTTCATCCCTTCAGTGGGTAGATAAAACTGGTTACCAAGCATGCTTATAAACTAAACATTGGTCGTTTCGCGTTAGGCTGACCATCTAACCGGGACATATGATTCGCACCGCAGAGTCTTCGGTCAAGAAACTATAGGCCATTTACCGTTGTGCTACTTTTATTTTAAATTTATAAATTATTAGGATTTATAACAAATCATAATGAGAATTTTTCAAATATTTTTAACCAATCTTTTTTTTTTTTTTTGGTGTATCCCTCAAAAATATGCCTTAAAAAAAAGGAGACATTTTTATTTTAATGTTTATCAATTCACATTCTTTGGTCTGTAATCTTCATATTTAACCATCACAGTTTCAAGATTGAGTAGACGTTAGAAGGTTATATTCAAAAATCGCTTTCTTTAAAATGGTAATTTTCCTCAAGCTGTTGCTTAACCTAATAGTCACTGCAAGTACATAAAACTTTTATTTATAGCTTAATAAATCTCAAAAACATATAATTACGAAAATCATAATAAAAAGTACTACTAAAAACACAAGGTGAGTATTTATCACATTACTTGGTCCAAAGTTCATGTCCATAGTATAAATAACTTACAGTGTACAATTCCATTACTTTTTGGATATGTACAACATAATAAACTTTAAAAATATCATAAACTATGTTCATTTATTAGAGAATACTTCTATGTGCTCCAGGTTTTAAGCAACTCTGATTATTCTTGTTCATTATTAACCAATTTTCAAGAAAAATTTCCAAAATCATTTGGAAAATAGGTATTATTTGGAAATCTAAAATTTAATTTTCAAAACGATCCGTAAAAAAACCAGTCAAAGTTTCGTTTCTTATGTTTTATTATTATTATTTTATTGAAATCAAGATTAAAATTGATAATCATTATAATTAGTTCCTTAAAATAAAATTAAATATAAAATTTTACATTAATACCACTTCAAATCAACTGCAACGAAATGAATTATGAAGGAAGAAATTTAATTTGCTTATTTTATGTTGGCAGTATTTGATTATTTATTTTGCGCAATAGAGGTATACAACTACATTATTAATATGTTTATTGTGGATCTTTGATATTCTAGTAATTGAGTGCACACAAACAATCCTAAATAGCTCTAAATGTTATCAATTTAATATGAATCGAATAATCTTCAAACGTTTGTAAATTCGTTTAAAGACTTGCTATTTGTTTGTTGGTATACAAGATATTTAATGCTATTTGCTTTATAAGTTACAGAGTAGTTGAGGTTGAGGCATTTTCGCTCTCTATTCTGCAACAAATTTAGAGATATATAACTTCATTCAATTTGTCTCATTTCGTGAATATTGAAAACACCCTCCGGTCACATAACGCATGTGTATCCATTATTAGCGGATGCTTGATTTTCGGCTCCTCAAAGTCAACCAATAACTGAGAAATTCTGCATCAATGCAATTGTTTGTTTCGGTTCCATTTGGCTGAATAATTATTTGTACGGAATGTGGTGACAAATGTTCTCTCACAATATTTGATATTTCCATTACAAAGACATAAATGCGTTAACATGATTTCATGAAACACTGCAAAATTCAAAAGATATATTGTTATCTCTAAAATTATATAAGCTAACTTCATTCTAAAATTAATATAAGGACTTTTAATGTATGATTTAATATATTTTAAATTTAACTATTTATATTTGTGTATGAAAATTATTTTATCAAATAATTATTTATACCTGCCAAAATTTGTTTTCTTTCTGATTGCAAAAGTTAGTGCTTCCTAAAAGTATAAAAAATTTTTGAATTTCAATATAATTAAATACAATAATTAAGCTGAAATAAAGGTATTTTATTTTTAGAATATTACTTAAGAAAATTATATTTATTTCAGTAAGTTTAAATTTAACACTTTCGTGTATCATTGAATGTGTTACATTTTAACAATCAAAAATGAATACCTTGATATCATTATTTTCTTTATTCATATTCAAAATCATATCAATGTATATTTCTAAATTACATAAAATTAAAATATATAAAGCATAATTATTCTTAAATTATTGGTGTATCTTTTTTATTTTCAATCGAGATGTTTTTCCGATCTCATTTTACTGCATTTTCTAAATTCACGATAGCCTAAAAATTGTTATAATTTTATTTTCTCATGAAACAGAAGTATTTTACTTAAACAAATGTTATTATTACTCTATATTAAAATTGTAACTTTATTTTCTTGATATTATTGGAAGAAAAGAAAATTTTTGAAAAAAACTTATCTAAATCAGTTAAAATGGAAAATGTATTTCAATTACAAATTCAATTTACAAAATTGTACTTTTACAGAAATTTAAAAAAAAATTGACTTTGGTTTTAAAAATAAACTGACCTATTTAAATGGCAAATGTTTTTTACAAAGTTTGTGGATGCTTTAAGATATACTATCAGTTTTCGTGCTCTTCATTACTTTTGCACCTTATCAACCATTAAATACCATGCAAATTGTCTTGGGAAAAAGAGAAAAAGTCCTTAAATGAATTTTTAAGTGAAATTTTAAGTTCTAAGTGAAAGAAAAATATTTGTTAATTCTTTTAATTTTATATCAGAAAATGGAAACAATAAGCTTGTGGTTCATTTTTTCATGATTTGTATTTTTATGTAGTTTTATAGAATATTCGTAACCTAAAATTTTTTATTAAGCAGTAAGCAAGCTTTTATATTGTTTCAAATTTTTATATGGTATTTAATAAAATTAAAATCCATGTTTGATGAATATGTTCAAGAAGAAATGTTGGTATGATTTATTTATGTGATATTTTTGTACACTTAAATATTCCCTTTTTGTATTGGAACGTTATTTTCATTTAGTTTTTATCATTTTCTTGAAAAGCAAAGCTCTCAAACTGTCTCAATACACCACAAATAATTGTTGTAATTATAAATTTTAAATTCTGATGAAATAATAATATTTTCATCCATAAATTTCTAATTCTAAATCTGTTTTAAATTAGTTTGGAATAAATAATTTTTTCTATAATAAACAATTTTATGTTTTAATTTCCGAAAAGTACAATTTTAAATATACTATTTTATAACGTTCGTTAATTTTACAGTTTATATTTGCTTTATATTATCATATATATTAGCCCAAAATTATAAAAATGTTTTAAATTAAACTATAAAATAAGTTTTACCAAAAATAATTTGTTATGTACATTAATTGAATATACATGTTTTGCATGACGCCTAAATATGTTTTAGTCTTTTGAAAATGCTTCAGATTTTAAATAAAAAGTGCATAAATTTTAATGATTGAAACAAAAATAATTTATTCTATTTCGTTTCTTACCTTCATTTATTTACATTGTTTCGAATGTTTTTTTTTATTTCACAAGTACGTCTGAGGGAAACGTATAATTAGAAATGGTTCTGCTATCTTTTCACCCATCCAATTAAATACAAGCACTTCTGTTGCAATAACTCAAAACTTAAGCTTCTTAATAAACAAAAAAAAAAAACATTGATAATATAAAAAGAAAAAACGTGTGAAGAGTACGATGGGCGTAATAAGAAATAAAAAAATCTACAATTTATTTAATTTCTTCAAGCTCTTTCTTTTGCATCGCCAAAGTATTTCCAATTAATTTACCAGTTCTTTCAATATTACTCCCGAAATATACCTCTGAAGAGAATTAAAAGAAAAAAAACGGTCATACCCCCACCCCAAAAGATTTTAATTAAAATTTTAACAAGATGGTACAAACTGTGGTACCTCCCTTGTGCAAGAAAATAAAATAAATACGAATCTTATAAGGAAAAAAAAGAGGAAGTCTTCACTAATTTTTATGATAAATGAACCTGAATGGAAGG
This sequence comes from Latrodectus geometricus, assembly GCA_026290005.1. NCBI lineage: Eukaryota > Metazoa > Arthropoda > Arachnida > Araneae > Theridiidae > Latrodectus > Latrodectus geometricus. Next base: position 585,379 of record JAPDSC010151463.1, read on the forward strand.
AAGCGTATTTTCCGCACCGTTGGCGGTTTTATTAATCTAGAAGAAGAGAAATACACTCTTCGAATTCTTCTTTTTTCTCCTTTTTTATCCTTGATGGAAATGTGATCCGAATCAATCGTGGATCTCATTTGCTCAAATGAAAACAAAAGTCGAGCCATGTCATCAGATTTTGGCGTCTTTCTACCTTCTTTCCCACTTCTTGGCGACCGATTTATTACAGTTTTCTTTCCATTCTTTCGAGAGGGATGTGGATTTCTTTTCCATAGCAGATATTCTCTCGTTGACTTCCCAATAAATCATGGGCACCAACATGCAATAAACAGGGCCTCTTCTTGATTCTGATCTAAGATAATGTGGTGGCCTACAAGAGAGAGTGGAATAGAGTCCACAAACACACAATCGGTGGTGCAGCATGGTAAAATAAGAGAGTATGCAGTATTTTATTTATTTTTGCTTTTTCAATACGAGAGATTCCATCACCATGGCTGCAGTCGCCTGGGAGCATGACTTATTTACACTGCGGTGATAATTTGGTAAATGCAGAATAAAATATGCTAGACAAATACATACAATCCACATTTACTGCTTTTATTTTATATTATATATAACTATATTTTTATAATATACATAGTTAAATTGTTCTTCAGCAAAATTTGGGGCACGGATTATTTACAAAAAATACTGTTTTAGATTTTTATACAAATTTAATTTGCTTCTTTAGATATATAATAATAAATATTCGATTTTGATTGTAATCTTATCAAATTTGATTGAATTTATTATCAATCATCGCATATTTCTTGGCGCTTATGATTAGTCATTATTTTTTATAATTTTATTACAGAGTTATATATATATATATATATATATATATATATATATAAGCAAAAAGAATCATATTAAATTTTAAGGAAATTAAAATAGTATTATTATTTACGGTAACTTCGCTGAATTCTTCTGTAATTTTGTATTTCAATAAACATGTAAAAAAAAGAATGGCTTCTTAAAATTATTTTATTACACAATGCTGCAAAAAATATTGGTCAAAACGATTATATAATTGAATAATGATTATGAAACTCGTGTGCTTAGTGCTTATGTTGAAGAAAAAAATTTACTGTTTATGGAAAATAACTAAAAGAATAGTAATTTTACTGAATTATCTCTCCTTCTATGTATATACTTATAAATTGATACACCTTAAGGTATGAATTCTATGAAACTACTAATGATATTATAGGACTATTGGTTTTATATGATTTTATAAATTATATATAGCAAATGATGTATTATAAATATAGCTACTTCGGTGACAGTAAAAGGCTATGAGTTCCTCTTCAACATGAATTAAAAGTGTTTGAATTTTCTTAAGCTCTTGTTGACATCTATGAAGGGGCCATCTATGAAAATTATAAGCTTGTAAAATGTAACTCACCTTTGCCTTTGTTATAAATATCATTTAGGTAATTCGGTAACATAACCAATAACAAAATATTGTCGATATAATTTCGAACCATTTGAATCATAATATGATGATATTTACCAGAAGGACAATGCTAGGTGTCATGTAACTAGCAGCGTACGTGTGTGGATTGAAAAGCACCAAGATGAGTCTACCAGCAAAGAGAATTTGTGGGACCATTTCAATCGGGTTGATCCTCATCCGCGTAGTCTAGCGTAGCTGGCTACGGGACTGGAGTCAGTATGTCCCAACATCCCAGAAAACGCCTCCAGGAGCCCAATTGACTCTCTTCCTGTATGCATCGTAACAGTCCACTCAGCGAAAGGTGCTTATTCTGGCATTTGACGGGTAGTGACTTTAATGTGACTGTGTATTTGTTAATACAGCAAATGTTTAGCATTATGTTTACATTTCTAAGTCACTTATGAATTCACTATAAAAACTAAAAATTCCCGTTTGTCAACATAATGTCAAATAATTTCATTTAAACTTTAGATAAATATTTCCAATTTTTCACTTTATTTCCATGTATGATCTTCCACTAAAAATATTGGCTAAAATCACAGTTTAAAATATAACTAATTAGACAAGAATTTTAAATTAAAAATACTTTTCTTCTCCAGGACGAATAAATTTTTTATTTTATCCAGTGAAAAATTTTTTTCAAGATTTTCTAAAATAAAAATATTGCGAAATTATTTTCAAAGGAAACTCTTTAATTGTGAACGAGTGTATTTACTATAACAATGTTAAAATTGTATTAAAAACAAAATTAAAAATAGTGGTATCGTAAAAAAAATTTAAAAACTGTTTGAAATAACACAATCAAAATCTTTAAATCATAGAAAAATGAATTCACAATAATAAAATTTTTAGGGCAATACTTGTTCCTATGTTCAACTTGCTTTTTCATTCTAAATAACATTATTATGAAAATAAAAACCTTTTTTGTAAACAAAAGACAATTCATAATTTTAATTGCTGCAAGAGATGAAGATGTTTTTTCAGTCACATTTTTGTGGAAAATTGATAAAAAAAATTATGCATTCTTTTTTCCTTCAACAATGGTTTTTTTCATTCTGTAACAGATATTATTTTTTTCTGAAGTATCAAAAATAATGTGTTATTTAGTATAATTAATATTTCTATTTTAAAAGATGCATTTTATCTTAAAAGTTAACAAGAATATTATTAAAAATAGAAAAAAAGAATGAAATAAGTTCTGTAGCATTTATCTGGTTGAATAGGAAAAGAAATAATTCCTGAAATACCTCAAAAGTAATTTATTATCATTTAATATACAACTTGAGCACAACACAGATCTATGTACTACAAATAAAACAAAATGAAAACTAAACATAAAGGTAAAAGGGTTAGCATAAGAGTCATATTAATATATGTCTCATTCGTATGATTGCTGGAGAGGGACTGACTTCCTTGTTGATGACGTCATGGGTGTTGC
>JAPDSC010151463.1:598907-632842 GCA_026290005.1 Latrodectus geometricus
CTGAACCCTAATTCTCCATAATTTGCCATTTATTAAAACTACTGATAAAACATTTATGACAATCTTTAAAATTAGCATAAAAATTCAGTACTTTCTCACACTCTCTCTCTCTCACGCACACGCGGCATACATTTTTATTACTTTCATTATCATATGTAATTTTGTATATAATGTTGAGAGTAATAAAATGAGTGAGGAGTCATGAATTCCTAGAACTGAAATAAAAATGATGTTCAATTTGAAATAACTAATGAATTCTAATGGCAATCTTACATTTCGCGATGCATATTTCTATTGAAAGGACAAATTTTAATGGCGTGTGGTCACTGGAGAAGTGAACCGCATTTCTATTTGTAATTGCGATTTTTACGTCCCCAATCAAGCCTGTTCAATCCCCGTTTCAACAAGTGTAAATAACGCAAACTAATAAAGTCCCGCTTCCGAATAACCACCGTTACCTCTTTCCAGCCATTAGGGGTGGCCGGGGCCCTTTTCATTAGAAAATCACGTTGTAACCATTACTTATCCCGACGAGCACACAAATGCATTTCTGATTACGCATGCATCTGGAGGGGTTGCCATTAACAGCGGGCTGAAAACGAAATTAAACGGAAATGTTTGATTATGTTCGTTGATTATAAAAGAGTCTTGTGCACTGAGTCGCCGTCTTATTGCCCTTACAGATGCTCCCACCCGCAGTAATGAGGCGGAAGAAGAGGAACAAATGAAAATCGTCAAGATGGTACAGGAGAGCTACATCTCAACTCCATCGAAAACCTCGCAGTCGGTAAGTTCCTCACATCTCTATTTTCTTTTACATGTGATCATTCTTTTAGCAAAAGCTTGATTAGCTCTATGAAAGATTAATCATGGTTTTCTAAAAATTAAGTTAGTGAAATAAAATAATTCTTCAGTGCAAATTGGAATCGTCATATGATAGAAAACATTGAAATTTTAGAATAATTATTTTAGTGTTGGATTCGGTTTACTTAAGTTCCAAATTTTTACAACCTGTAAAATCTTCTTACAGCTTTCTAGTAACCTTTAAAAATAAATTGAAAAAATTGTGTAACCTTTTAACTCCTTATAATAATGCATTGATAATTTATCTCATACATTTCTTAATAAGAAACAATCATCAATTTGAAAATCAAGATTGCATATGTGTAATTAAACTGCTTTTTGATATTAAAGTAATATACATGGAATTCTCTTATTTAAAAATAAATGCAGGATTTTTTTTTAATTAAGAGCTGTAAAGAAATGTCTTTCCTAGAAGACTCCAAAGATAATAAAAAACATTTTGAAATATTAGTCATACCATTGTTGGTAACGATTAAATTTTTTTATTGAAATTACACTCTATAATAATTGTTGAAGCAGTTTGTTTACAAAACATTTAGGGTAAAATATTAAATGCATCTCTGAGTTTTTATAAGTTTTGTTGAAATAATTCTCTATCTATAAAGAATTTAAATAGTTTTATAACATCAGTCATTCATTTAAAAAATTATTATAATATTGCTAATAATTATATAACATTAAAATTAATAATTTTTTAAAGTAAATAAAAATTAACTCATTTGACTATAAACTATTTTAAAGAACATAAAATTTTTTAGAAATAATTTTTAAAATGAAAATTTTGAATTTCAAAATAATTGAAAGAGTAAAATACCTATTAATTTTTGTTATATAATGAAAAGTCTTCAAACTAAAGCTATAATAGAAACAGTTCAGCAAAATGAATGATATTACGGAAAATAAAAATTTGAACAGATAATCAAAACGTATTCAATGAAATTCAAAATCCTTAATACAAAAAATAATTTGCCAATCTCTTTAATGCTCTTTAAAAATATAATTTCTTAAGTTAAGATGGATCATGTGTATCACACTCAAAAAAAATATAACAACATGGTTCAAAGCTTATCATCTAACCATATAAAGACTATCTATGAAATAAAATATAAAATATAATGTGTTCTATTTACTGTTTCAAATTAAATATGTACTTTATTGTATGGAAATTATTTCATTGCTATAAAAATAAAACACTCTTAAAGTTAAAAGAATGAAATATGGTATATGCTAACTTTCTCTTATTTCACAATGATGAAACAGTAATAAAAATTTGCAAATTGTGTGACATCAAAAACCTCAAAATTTTTCTATACAGAGTTTTTTTCAATGATGAATGAATATCACTGATAAAAATTTCAATTTGGATCTATCAAATATTTTGACATTATTCTTCATTTTTATACTTGCACTTCTTTTTCTATTTCTTCATCTACTTTAGTCACAAAATTTTAAATTTACTCTTTAGTTTAATTTGTAGCATAAGAAAATGCTTCTATTTTTATGATGATATCCTTCTAAAATATATTCAGTACTAATAATAGTTTGACAAATGTGTTCTTCATACATTGTTGTTACAGCTTGTATCTATTTTTGTTGGAAATGAAATCAATTTCATTTTTTTTATTCATTTTCTATTTACTTTTAATTTAAAATTTTTGTTTTTATTTAATTTTTATGTCAGCTTTATGTACATCATTCTCTGAAAAATCCTAATTTGTTCGTTTTGTCATCAATATAGATATATATTTTTTGTGTCTTTCTTTTTACACAAAAACAGTTATTTTGCAATTTTTTAATACAATAATAATTTACAAATATTTTTTCGCTTGTATTGATTTTAATGATTAAATTATTGCTTTAATACCTTATTATTGAAGCAAATCGCATGTTTAAAATGTGCTCCTTAACCTCCGTTCGTTAATCTCAAACTGTTTTAAGAGTGGTGCGAAATAACACCATCCAAACACGGGGATTCTTTTTTTATAATTAAAATTTTCAAGATAATAATTTCTTTTCTTTTCTTAAGGATTCAGAACACAATGATATAAATTGTTTCTATATTTTTCTAAGCAATTAATTTTGAAATTATCTTACAGCTTCATTGCAATTGTTTTCTTTTATTCCGAGAGCTATCAGAGAAACCGTTTTTTCTTAAAACTAGATTGTTACAGTATTTGTTCCAATTTTAAGGATATCATTCCATTGTTTTAAATTTTGTAAATACCAAATTACTAAGTTGAGCTAATAATTTGACTGAATATAATCCAACTTAATCTTATTTAATTAAAAATTAAAATTTTACTATAACAATTATAAAATGATATTATTAATATAATTATAATAATGTAATAGTATAGTTATTAAATATAGTTATACATAATTAATAATAAATTATTAAAAAACAGTTTTATCAGTCTTACTATGTGGGTACAGTATTTTAACTCAGCTACTTTTATAATACATTTAGAATATCATAAAATATTATCACATAATTAAGCTATTCATTTCTAATAACAGCTATTAATATATTTTCTTTTATTTCATTTTTTAAACTTGTTATATTACTACAGCAAATTCATTGCCAATAAGGGGTAATAAATGGATTGATGATTCAAGAAAAATAACTCTGCTGCACTTTGTGCCAAAATAATTGATGGAATAATTTTTATTTCAATATATCTGCGTGGATAATAATGACTATTCCATTCTTATTTAGTTATCTTTAATATTCTTTTGCGACAACAATTCGCTAACTATTATTCGCATTATAAACTTAATTATTACTGTAGAGTAAATTCGTTGTATTTAGAATATTTGAGGTAAATAAATTCCAGTTTATCTGTCAGTATCAGAACTGCTACTAAATACTATAAGAGTACCCGAAATAAAGGAAAGGAACTTTCAATTCTCCCTGCCACAGGGTTATTGATTATCTATCTTATAAATGTTTATTAAGTTCAAATACACTTAAATCTTCAATATTTATCTGCTAACTTTGAACACATAAAATTCTTATATTAATAAATATATTACTGTTCTATACTTTATATCCAATCATAATATTTTTAATTGGCTTTTATTTATTTATTATATATATATATATATATATATATATATATATATATATATATATATATATATATATATATATATATATATATATATAATACTATAATACTATTAACTTTTCATTTTACATTATTAATGAAGCACATGTTCTTCAGTGACAATTTAAATTCAAGCATGTTGCAAAAACTTAAATGATACAATCTCCTAATTAACTTTCCTGAACATTTTCTCATTAATCTCAAAAAAAATTGTATGCATTGTCTAATTATTTTGTAATTGATTAGCAACAATGATATATTATGTTATACATTTAAAATCTTTAAGATTTCAATAAGGATGGAGAAGTAAGTTAGATCTAAGTAATAATATGTCAGATATACCGCTATTTTAAACACAAAAACACAATATTCCAATATTTTAAAAATACTAAGATCATAATTATTTTATATTCAGTCTTGCTCTATGTGTAAATATACGTATAATAATACAAAATATTTATTGAACAAAGTATTTCCTGCTATTGATCGAAATTTTTAGTGAATATTTCATAATTTAATAACCAAATGTGAATTATTTAAATATGTTTCTTTTTCTGTGATGCAGCACAATCATATTACTAGTTATTATTATATAAGAGAAATGTATACTGCTTTTAGTTATGTATTTAATATTTCAGATTTTTATTTGAATGAAGCTGCATTAGATATGTCTTTCTTATTTATGTGGATTTTTCGACACATTATAAGTTATATATTATATTCTAATAATAATAAGCATTTTTTTAAATTTAATTTTCAAAACTGTCTTTTGAATAGCAAAAGAAATTCCTACTTTATGGATTGCGATGCATCTTTTTATCATAAATATGTGTATTCAAATATGTAAATATGTGTATTCATATTTTAAAAATTCTCAACGTAAGGAATGTTTTTTTTTGATAAATTTACTATCAAATTTATTTATAGTATTTGCATAAAATATATAAGCATAATAAGTTCAATTTATAAAAAAATTTCCAAACATACATTATTTTCTCTCTTTATTAGTGACAAATTAGAAGGACCAAATTGTTATACCTCTGAAACCAATTAATAGCAACTAATATTGTTTTGATAGCTCATTCAGTTGATATATTAGTAACTTGGAAAGCACAAATTTTTTAAATACAGTAGATTTCTTAAATACTTTTCTTGATATTAAAAACTTTGTTGTTATGATTTATTTACTAATACTGAGGTTAATCATAATACATTTTTAATTTAATTAAATTATAGTGTTAAACAGGAGAAAATTATATATTTTAGACCTTAAGTAGAAAAATTACGAATGTTTATTCATCAAATAATCGTATCTGTAGTTAAAATCTCAGTGCGCTTTATCTAATATTACAACATATAACTATTTTCTATTCATATATTTTCGATAAAAAAAATTATGTAAAATATATACCGTGTGTGTGTTTTGAACTTTTTCTAAATTAAATTAAACAAATAATTTAATAAATGAACGAATTATCTACTTTACAGTATCAATATATTATATGGCTTTTATTAGTATAAAGCTTTTAATGGTGATGACAAATAAGCTTCTTATTTACTTTTAAATAAAATCCACCACTTCTTAGATAACTTCAGAAGAAGTGAGAAAAAGAAAAATTTAGGATTCTAATAAGTATAAAGTTAGATGCTTTTAGCACATAATGTCAAAATCACTGAAATTCTTCATCGGAAATTAATATAATGATTAACGAATGATTTTCTGAATTAACAAATAACATAAAAAAAATTTTTTTTATTTTTTCCCAGTTCTTTGTTTTTATCTATTTAATATCGATATCTTTCATATTATTATCTATTATTATCATCATAAATTATTATGAAAGGCTGATAAATACGTTATCACAGTAAACACAATTATCTCTGTTATCAGTAATCTAATAATTTGCTAAGATAAACCATCTAACTGGACCATAAAGATACAAAGAATCACTCTCCTATATTGATCCTATTCTTCGATGATTATTAGTTTTCTATCTACTTAGTCATCATTTGAATACGGTCTACTTTTGGTTAAAAGAGTTGGTTCACTATTTCCACACGATGATCACCGAATCTAGAAAACGTCCAGAATTATTCATCGATATGGCCATGATAGAAAAATCGATCTTAGGTGGTGGCAAGGTGAAGCTTCGGTAGGATAACTTATTTATAATCAAGTTATTAATTGACAACGGAATGTGTAACGCTTCGACGATGATTAGTACTAATTACATACAACTTTTATTTGTTTTTTGATGTCTAGAAGTGGGGATCTCTAGAACGGGATCGTACAATTAAAAAAAGAAATTTCCCGAGTACAATGCACACTAATGAAATTGATGCAGAAGAGGCAGAAGGCATTACATTTCTTTGCCCATTTACAATTATTATTATTACTATATTTTTATCTGGAGGTAATTAATCCACAATTCTAAAACATGAACTTGTCAAAATTTGTTAAGATTAGTATAAGAGGAAATTTCTAATATTAAAATTTTTGGTTTCGTTGTTTTTAAGCTTTCAAATCTTAAACGCTAAGCTTGTGACATTTAAATTATTTCAATAAATTCTACTTCAATTGACGTATAATTGCAACTGTAGAATATCTTTTTAATAATTAAATGTTTGTAATTCTTTTCATGGATTAATTTAACTTTACAGAAAATGCATTGCCCTGCTTAATATAAATATATGTGTAAAGTGGATTTGTTTTACACTATCTTATACATCTAATAAAATAATATTAGAAGAAAATGAAAATGTATGTCAAAGTAACAAGATTAATATCAACAGTAAAACAGATTTCCTTAACCTAAATAACAAATATGTGATAAGCAAAATTAACTTAATTACTTAAAATTTAATTAAAAGTTAAATAAATATTCCTAAAAGTCAAATTATTAATGCTTTTTTTCACAAGAAAACAGTATCATTCATTTAAGATTAACAAAAGAGAAAAATTGCTCAGCTTAATGTTTGTCAAACTAAATGAAACACAGACCTACACAAACAGTAAATAAATATGCTATAATAAAAGTTTAATCCTTTAAGAGTAAAATATATGAAGGCGTGTCATTTACTAATCCTGCTCTCCTATCATATTTTACCAGTGCCATTTAAATGTGCCTCTAAATTCATTAATTTTTTTTATCATTTTTTAAAGTAACGCATTACATTTCTTTTAGATTCTTTTGATCAATTATTGAGAATAGCATGATTGCTTAGCAATATTTATATTTAATTGCACATTTTCTTTTAACAATATATTTAAATTGTGTTCTTTAATTTCTTATGTTTTAATACTAACAATTCAAATAAGGCTTCTAAAATTAAAGAGTTAAAATCAACTTTTAAATCATATTTTATAATGAATGCTAGAATAGAAGTGTTTTGGATTTTGAAACAATCCTCTTTAAATAAATTAAATAGTAGAGTGCTATAAAGTCTTCTTCTAAATTACTGTATCCACGTATGTGTGATTTGTAATAATCTGTAGCAACATGCATCATGAAATAAGCCAAAAGGAGAAACTTTTAAAAGTATAATTGAATGCTGTTTTGTTGGATGTCTGAAAGTAATTTTGTTCATTTAATACGGGAAATAATCTTAATATTTTGAGGTGTAAGTTGTATTTTATATTACATCGAATACTTTTAGAGATTTATACTAACAAAGGAGTTGTTCATTGTATCCTTTAGTATTTTACCAAACTTATCATATATATCTTTATATCTATCGTTATATCTTTGGAATTCGTATCAAGCGCAGAAAACCACATATATATTAGAGAGACATACTGTAAAAAATTTTTCTGTTTTTCTCTATATTCTTATATGTTTCTTGCTCCTTAAAATATTGGAGTTGCTTAGTTCGTCTTGAGAGACAGTAGCCGTTTTTAGAGGAATTTATAAATAGATAACTTTCATCATCATAAGAATGACTAATATTGGAATTATAAAACAAAACTTTAATGATATCTTGTATTTTTAGTTTGTTTAATTTTAATATTATGAATATATGAATAAAACATCTGAAAACGAAATAAAACATTGTAATTTTGCATGACAATGTCATACGTTATTGAAAAATGAAAATCGTTGTAAGTACATAATTGCAAATTAGAACCTAATTACTTAGAAATTAATAAATATGTACAGACTTTCAATTATTTTCATAGTTTAATATCATTTAAATCAAAATATAATTTTGAATAGAAAGTATACATTTGCTATAAAAATAACTTGTCTATTCTTTTGTTTCCACAAATATTTAAAGTTACATGATATTATCAACGTAGCTTCGCAGTTGAATTAAAATATAAAAAAACTATTTATGATAAATTAGAATATCAATTAAAAATTTGACAAAAATGATCATTAGAGACCAAAATGTTTCTTCAATTCTATGCAATATGCTTTTGTAAAAGAAATTAAAATTATTATAAAATTTTATAAATTTTACTACCAAAATCTGTATCAAACGTTGCTGATTACTATGTGTTTATTACCATACACTTATTATTATGTGCTTAACTTCTATGTTGTTCTGCCACATTTTTATTGTATCATTAAAATATTTTACTTTAAATTGCCAAAAGTACCCAACTTAATCTTATTTACTGCTGACTGTAAAAAAAGAGGAATAGGAAGTCTTTAATTCGACAGATGAAGAACAATAAAGTGTAAACGCTATCCAAATGTCAAAATAAAGCCTCTTTTATTCCCTTTCTTCCTATAAAATTCCCTCGATATATTATGGTCTCTGCTTTTTTTCCTCTTTTGGTTACTCTTTAACTTTCAGAATGACTTTTCCTCCCCCGACAATGTCAATTCTCTTTTCAAATAATCCCCATTCTGTGTCTTTCTTTAGTAGATAATGTGATAACGATTATACTTTGTCACATTCTTCGGAGAAAGCAGCTTGTGATGTCCATGTCTATACAGCTCAGAATCCCTGCCTAATCTTTTCTCTTTTGACAGATTATTGCGGAATTGGGTCGAGCCATGTCTTGGTCTTCACAGGGCACCAAGAAGAAAGAAAAGAACTCCATGTCCTTGTTCCTGAATGGTAAGAGACTTCTTCTTTGTTCTGACAGATGTTAATATGCATATCTGCTCCATAACAGCATCTACCGTTGAGCAATCTGAAGTGTTTTCGAATAACCAGAAAATATGTATTACAGTAATAGGACAAAGTGGGTAATTTCTGTTTAGTATAAAAATATGGCTGAGTTCTGAAAAGACATCAAAGTTTTGAGCAGAGAATATTCTATATAAATTAACATATTCTTAGAAGTTTGCCAGAATACACTATCTCAAATGGCTCAAATTCGTATAAATCATCGTGAAATGATTTGCAATTATTTTGGTGGTAACATTGTAGCTTCATTTATGTTTGTTCAAACTACTTTTTATTAATTAAGAATTATGTGCAATTTCATCGAAGTTATGATCATAAGTTTGGATTTAAATTTCGCTTATATTCACAATATATCCGAACATCTCTACTTTTTCAGTTAGACATTTTTTTGGATTTTGAGTTTTTTTTTATTTTACTTTTTATTGGCCAAGCAACAAATCATTCATTTCTAGCTATTTTGTTTTTAAAATATAAATTAGGTGGTTATAAAATTTCAATATGTTTACTATTCAAAAGTATATAGTATAGAAAATTATAGTAGTAGTTTCAGAATAATGTTTTAAACATTAAAATACAAAATTTCTTTAAAATTTCACACTAAGTTAAGAACCAAATTCTTAGTTCTCTGACTTTCTGTTTAGCATATGAATTTCTTACTTCCGGCTCGTATGTTCACTGTTGTTCAAATTCACTTTTAAAAATATAATCCCAGCCAAATTAGCTCTCTTTTCCAAAAGTGATCTTGCAATGGCAGCTAAAAGCTATAAAATCAAACAAAAGACGTATTTTTTACAACTAATGATTAATTAATAATATATAATGTAATTAATTTCAGCTTAAATGCAAATATTTTTATGAGAAAATATATAAACCCTGATAAAAAAATAATTTTTGAAAATTTGAAAATGTTTAACTCACTATAAAAATTAATAGATCATCAAAAACTTTTCAACCGCATATCAATTGTTTCACTGTAAAATTAGCTCCTTCATAATTTCGAAATTTTAAATTAAACTTTTTTCGACTGATAAATTTATTTTCAAGTATACAATATATGTACTTAAAAATACCATATTCAGTTTACTTATGCTTCATGAATGAACATTTTGAGTTATTAAGTATTTAAGTTTAAACAGGAAAGGATACATTACTTACTTCAAGTTGCTGGAAACATTATCTATAGTTTTGTCCCAAATATGATTAAAATAGATGTATGTAACAAATCTGACAGGAATTATATGAGCTTGGATCCACTTAATTGCTGTGGGACACTATGGGAAATTAGATGTGTTATCAACTACATATATATGGACCCGGAAGACATCTGTTTCGAGTACTTTGTATATGTTGTTCATTATACTGTAAATATCACTTTGTTAAATTGGGTCTATTAAATTATATGCACAAAATGTTATATTGGATGTGAAATCTAATATTTAAATGGTATACCATATTCAAAAAAATTCCGGCTTCAAAATTATATGTTGTCGTTATGCAGATGTATTCACTATATTCTCGCTTAAATCATTTATGTTAGTAAGTTGTATCATAATTATAAGTTGAGAAGGGATATATCTATCTTTAGTAGTAAAACAAACACTCTCTTTTTCAGTATTGCTTTTGGACAGTAAAAAAGCTTAAAAATAAAATGATACACAGTATATTTTTTGTAATTTCAAACAATCAAAAGCAATATATTGTCTATTATACTTATTTGATATGTGCGTATCAGTCCAGTTATAGTTCGAGAAGTTAAACTGACGTTCCTACTGTTATGCTTGATACCAACATTGACTATTTTAAAACATAAGTTATTATACTTTTTATTTAGTATTCTATAAATGTTTTAAAGTAGGAAGCTCATTGTGTGGCCTAGCGGTAAGACTTTGAACTCTCCTCAGGGCAAACGTTTCAATGTTTAACCACAGCTGCTGCTGAACAACAGGAAAATGATTTTGAGCTTCTGCTTATACGTCTGTCTTGTTGGGTGTTTATGAAATTTTCGGGTTTCCTTCTTTGCTACATGAGAGAATACAGTTTCCTCTTAAAGATACCTTAGAATGGTAATTTACGTGGTGGACATTAGATGCCTTATAAGAGCGTTAAGTTATAAGGGGTTAAGGTTTCATTGCATAATTCTTTAACATTTTTATAACATATAATTTCATTTCTTTCAATTTTTAGCTAATAAAATGAGGAAATATCAAATTTAGACATCAACTAGAATTTCTAAATAAAGAAAGAGCGGCTTTCCGAACCATTAACGTTTTTAGTCAAATAAATATTTAAAGTTTAAGCCAAATAAATGTTCTTTTTTCTTATAAAACATTCAGAATAAATAGTTTTTTTTTAATTCAGCAATAAAAAATATCATATTTTTATTTTGTGATTCATTATTAGTTTTTCCGTAATGTCTTTAAATGCCATTATAAACACACATAAAAACCATTATTCCACATAATAAACTTTTGTTGCCACTTCATTGTTATATGTTATTTTTCCTTCTTCAAACTTCATTCCTATTATTGTGGAAGGTAATAAATTATTCTTTTTAAATTCAATTTAGATTTTTTTTTAATTTCTTACTAATTTATTTGAAAAAGAGTTGAGTAGTCCCTTGAGAATATTTTTATTACAAGAAAGAAAAATGTTCTTTCTTTTTATTTAAGAAGAACTATGTAGTTTTTTCTCCTCTGTATGTTCTCTAAATTTCAAATGAAAACCTATTCTAGATCTCTTATTTTTGTAAGAAATTTGAAGTATAAATATTAGTATTCATTTTTTAATTCGATGATATAATTATTGCAAAATTATAAAATGACCTTCTTTATACATCTGCTTACGTTATTATGTTATGCAACAAAACTCATATATTTTTTTATATAATGAATACTGGAACATATTTAATTTCTGTAGCTATTAGTTTCTTCAATTCAACATAATTTTTAACTCATTAGAGAAAGGTTTTTAATGAGTTTCATTCATTATTTGATTTATGAAAATATTTGTAAATTGAAAATATACCTTAAAAACACAAAATTCCTGTACTTATTGCTTTCATCAGCGTGTTTACCTATATTTAGCCCTAAGTTAAGCTCTCTAGTTAAATAGAAGCAACCAAGTGGGATTCTTTCGTAATTTAGAAGCAGGAACCAAGCAGAAGACTCCCCAATAGTTGGCTTGCCACTCCCAACAGAATCATTTCACTAGAAGGACATTGCAACCTATATATAATTTAACATGCCCGAGACACCATTAGTGAACATGACGGATCTCTGATTAGAGATGAATGTTCTAACCAACCAGGCCACTGCAGATACTGCTTGTACTTGTGAAATATATTTAAAATTTAAGATGTATACCTAAAAGAATGCAGTTTGTGATTAAATAATTACTATGAATAAATGCAAATGTTGTCTGCAGCTTTATAAAAAAATATTAATATCTTTAACTATAGACATTATTATTAATAATAATTTAATTAAGAAAACTTGGAAATATACATGTCTTTCATAGCGCATTTCTAAAAATACGTAAGAAATTAGTTTGTACCGTTAAAAATATATCGTTGTTAAATGAAATAAATTAATTCCTGAAAGAAAGATCTATATATATTTTAATGCTCCAAAATTGTGTTCCAAAATAAAACCTAGAACGATATTCCTTTTTTGAAATAAAGGTTAATCATAAATTACTTATCCTATTTCCTCAAGTGTATGTTCAAACAAATTATTCACCAAATACATATACATTGGCTTTCAAAAACTAAGCAAAAATAAATAACTGTTTATAAATATTGAAATTATCCATGAAAATTAGATAATATTTAATGATAATATTTATTATTTATGCAATTTTAAGTTTAAAAACATAATAAGAATATTATTATTTTCATTATATATAGTGAATATTTTTATTATGTAATATCAATAAAATATAAAAATTTCTTAAGACAAACAATTAAAATCAGTTTTTAATAATGAATATAATAACTTTGAACAGCACAATATAGGTTCTATCTTATTTAAATATTAATGTTTATGATATTTTTAAATTGTATTAAATTTTTTAACTTATGTAATTTGAAACCTTTACAAGAACTCAAGTCATTAATTGTCGCATCAGTAACATCAATCATTGAAGGCAGAGAGTGGTACGAGAAATGAGAAAATATTTTGTCCCATGTTATTTTAGTACTGAATTAAACATATTAATTTCTCTGATAAATATTTTGTTGCAAACGGATGTAATCACCCAAGACAAATTTAACCACAATTACAAAATTAACTGTTTTATAGTGTCTGAATAGATGATCAAAAGTATCAGTATAAAACATTTTATTAACTTATATTCTTCAATGCGTCATAAAACCACCTTAATGATGGTATAAGTAGATATAATATGAAACACATATATTTAAGTCAACCAACTGTCGTCTCCAAGCCTATGAGTAATTAGAGGTCTAATCGCAGGACCTAGAAACAGTCGCGTCACGTAGGAGATAGTTTCTCATATTGTAACACAAATGTAATAACTATGCATCTCTCTGTGACAGAAATTGGTTTCAATCATTAAATACTTACATTTTCCAGTTTACGGTGGTCATCAGCAGACAGCTAAATACAATATTCGTGACTAAGAAGGAATGTTTTCTCCGTAATGTCTATTGAACCCTAAACCAAGACTCATCTCATGATCTCTCTCAATGATTTTCTTTCTATCACAGAATCCCTACGAGTTAATTAATGGTGTCTGTATCAAATACTTAATCCTGAATTGACAAAATTACTGAAATAATGCAGATGTAAATAATAATTACATTGCAATACCCTCACTACTAAGTAGTAGCACAATAATGTGAAAAGTTGATGAGAGAGCTGACTATGCTTTCTTTGAGCCATAAATTTTGACATTGGTCTCTTATCATATCATTTCAGATAATATGTAACACATGGAGGACGAATCAGGTTTTTTACGACCTATGAAGGAAACATCATAAATATTTTTTATGCCAATGACGAGTAGCCAACTTATTAGCTTGATGTCAAATGCTTATTTTTTAATTGAGTGAATTATTCTTCTCACATTCTATTTTCATTGTAAGTCTTACCTAACTTGCATATTTTTACAAAGCTCTTTACAACCGGAAGTCCACTTATCAGATCCCCAATACAGTTTAATTACACAGATAGTGTAACTTTAAAAAGAAATTGATTAATTTTTTCATTATTTTTTATTATTTTAATATCAAAGATAGTTTTGATGGTATTTTTTTCATAGCACACTCTATAAACATATATAAATTTTTATGGGAAAAATGCATAAATTTAACGTATACCTTACACATTTTTTTTTACCGTTTATTGAGTTTGAATTAATTGTTTGTTGAGGAACTCATAGATTATAAAGGAATCATTAAAGAATAATTTAAGCACGATATAGAACCAAATGATTCATTTTTATTTATTTTTGAACACAATTATGTAAGATAACTCTTTTTAGATATGAAAGTATTTATACTGGAACTTAAATAAGGAATTTCTATCTACTGAAAAATGTAAAAATATAATGAAGCATTCCACCAAAATTGTTTCAAAGATGTAATAAAATAAATTTTCTTAAGGGTTATCTATTGAATAAAATGTTATAACTTGAAATGTTAAGAAAAAACAGTTTTAAGAAACCATTTTATACAAAACTTTCATAAAGTTAATATTAAACAAATTTTTAAAAATTTTAACAGTCAATATAGTGATTTAATAAAATATTCCTCTTTTGTTATGATTCATGAAAAATTAACTGTTAAATTCAATTTTCATGACTCAAACACAATAAATGCTTATTCGTAACCATTACTTAACGAATACCATTCACAATAAATGGTATTCGGTAATTTTTAGTTGCGACGGAATACTGATATTAATACCAATATTAAGATTTTTCGAAAATGATAAAAACATTTTTGAAAAAATCTGCATTTTTTTCACATCTATGGTTTTATATTATTTGCATTTGGTTTTTTGGTAATTATTTGAAATTTGCATTTGGGTCAACTAGCTTTTAATTTTTTTCCTCATTGTTGCTCCATAATTAACTAATAAGGCAATTCTCTTCTGTCAGAAATAATCCATTTATTTTTAATTTATACCATTAATTTTTAATTCTGTAATTTTTTACACTGACAGTTGCTGTTTACTTTTTCCTGTCGTTCTAATTAAGATTTGTTTAAAATAATATTTTTTCTTTTAAAACATGTCTGCAATTTGTGATATCTTTGGTTTAAAAATGTCATTTTTAGATGATTAAAATTTTTTCAAACCTCTTCTTGTTGTTAGTGAGTTTTGAATTTCTTACAAAACATTTTACAGTACTTGAATATTTTTTTTCATTTTACTAGCATTTATTTCCATCAAAGTAAGATCAAGTCGAAATATTATCATTGAGGCTTCATGTCTTTTAAGTAATTATTGTTCATTAAGATGGTTTAAACTGACACATATATTTTACAAATATAAGTATTTTGTGCAAAACAGTTATGATGCAAAATGTGTGTTTATAATAAATTCTTTTAAATTCTTTTAAAACAATTTAATAAAATATGTTTGCTACGATAAAAAAAGTAAAATACTATCAATTTTTTTGTTTATTTTATTTATTATTATTATTATTATTATTATTTTATTAGTGTATTGCAAAACTGGTTCCATGAAATTGCAAAATAACATGAAATAATGATATTTGAAGTACCGGTATGCCGGAACTGCTATCACTAAATGTTAAATATGCTGAACGTTAAGGTTATATATTATTTTCCCTCTCATATATATTATTATTAGTTGGCATTTATATTAGGTTGAGGAAAAAGTAATCCATTATTTTTTTGGTAGACGTCTGTAGTGATCGATATCTTGTGAGGTATCTATCAAACAATTTCAGATTTATGCTCGTTGGAAAGGTGACGTTTGACACTAAAATATCCTCTTGCGGTTTTTTGTTTGATTAATTCAGTTACGAGTACAAGGTTTTAAAAATGGAAGACAACAAACAGAAAATTCGATACATTTTCGTTTTTCTTTTGTAACGGTGAAAAAGATAGCCGGGTGGCTAAAATTGTGAAATATGTTTATCGTCCTATATAAGACTGTAACAACCAGTTACGCACAATTTTTGTTTCGTCGATTCCATTCAGGTATTTTTGATGTTAGAGATGCACCTCGCCTGTGGATACAGCATCGTCGAAAATGTCTATAAAATATCAAAAATGATCGAAGTTAACCGCATGTCAGCAGTCGTAACGCGCAAGACCTAAAAATCTACATGAAAGCTGTTTTAAACCTTTTTACAAAGTGAATCCAAAAGAAGTTACATAAAGTTCACATAAAAATAATGGATTTCTTTTTCCCAACCTAATATATATATATGCATAATCAAAAACTATGAGAAATTTTTCCGCGTGTGTCTGTTTACTGAAAAAACTATACAAGTCATTAATTTATTTTTATCCCATGCTCAATATTCGTAGCCCAAAATTCTGTTAACTTGTTACTCAATATAACCTATTTAACACGCAAATAATCATATTTAATGCAAACTTTATTTTGTACAATAAGCATGATAAGAAAGCTTATAATTAATAGCGTTTTTGATTGAAAGAAAAAATAAGGCATACAAATTATTATTACCTCTGATATTCTAGTGCATGCATAAATACATTTAATTTTTTGGATACATTAAAAAACATTGTTTAGTAAATATAAAATATCTTGAATTGCATTCGTAGTAGAAAAATTTGGATCCGGATCCAATGTTCAGTGTTTCGAATATTCTATACTAAAGATACATAGGAATTAAAAAGAAACTTGAAAACCCACTATCTACCTGCATGTGACAGGCTATTGAAAAAGGTGACTAACGCCCCCCAGTGTGTGCCGTACTTAAAACGAAATTAAATCGGAAACTAAATCGATATTTCATTGATCCAGAACACAAACTGGAGCAATAACAACAATGGACAGAATCGCCGCTTATTAATCCCGAAAATGATCACTGAAGCAACGGGATGGAACGAAGGGCAGACGCACTCCATTTGTATTAAGATGTTTAGCAGAGCGACAGAAGAGCAGAAACAGGCGTTCGATATATTCTCGCGGCAACGCCTCGTCTCAACCCCATTCCAGTACAATCCCTCCACCTCTTCTCGCATCATTACTCGTCGCTCCTTCAATTCTCTGACTTCTTTCCTCCTTTTTTCATGAGGTGCAGAAGGGAGAATGAATCCTCCCCCATCCACGCGCCCTTGTCCCGAAAAACATTTCATTAGTTCACCTCCCGAAATCCTTGGCCTCTACCGCTTCAATTACTGATAGAAACGCAATTAGTAGGTCCTGGAGATATATCAACTGCAAGACTAAGACAAGTGGGATTTCTTTCTTTTACCACCTTTTTTCTCTCTCTCTATGCTGGTTAAAAACGAAACCGTCCTTTTTGTTGCATTGCTCGTTTAATGTTAGATTACTAAGAGGCTTTTGTGGACAGAAATCCCATTTCTGATAGACCCTTAATGAAAAACTTTTTTTCTGTTCTTTCTTTGTATAAATGATTTCAGTTTTAAATTTTCTAAGTGAAGCTATATTGAAAAATGTTATTCATTTAACTTAGTGGTATCATCAGTTATTCTGAATAAAAAATAACCTTCAATCATTAGTCTCGATTGAACTTTATTATTAGTTTTTAGTTCGGAATATACTTTATTCATTTGCATATTTTTTAATTGGTTGAATGATTTGTAGACTTAATTAGAAAGTATAGTTGACAATGTAATTGTAATAAAATGTCAAAGAAAGAATTCTACGATCCAAAAACATTTATCATGCCAACGGATATTATCTATGGCTAATATTTCTATTGTAATTATTGGATTCCTTTAAGTATATAAGATTATGATTACAGTAAAATATACTGTCTATAATAATATTTGATTTTCTTATTTTTAAGTCTTAAAAATTTTTAAAATGGAATTATAAAATAACTTAAGCAATTATGACATACATTAATATCAATTTGAAATCTTTGTGAGTTCATATCTGTTTTTTCCGTCCGATTTCTCAATTGTAAATTTCCATTACGTTTTTCTGTTTGGAAAAAGTGCAAAAGACACAAGTCATAGCTGCTTCATGAGTTTGAATTATAACCAAAAGACGGGCTCAACAACTGAGCTGGCAGCCTTCCTTTCAAACTTTAGTAGTATGATTAAGTTAGTGATATAAAACCTTATGAGAGACAAAAATTCTGTTGTTCATAGGTCTTTTCACCATAACGCTTTCATGGGAATCAAGTATCAAATCTGCTATTTTTTGGACTCTTTTTAATGTAGTTTCGCAACTTTTAATTTTAAAATAATGATAAAAAAAATCTAATAATTGAAATTCTTAAACTCGACGCATATTTGAGTCATTTAAATTTAATTAATAATAAAATTATTTTCTAATAGCAAAAATTAAACTTAATCACAAAAAATTAAAAAAATTTTTTAAATTTTTTCCTTATAATTCATTAATTCAGAAAGTTATCAAAATGAAATATTTCATTTTTCTCAACTGACACTTTATTAATATTTCTTATGTTTTCTCTATCAAATTACGTACTATTAAATGTTATAGAAAATTTACATTCTGAGCTTTAATATGATTTTCTAAAGTATATAATTGATACCAGAATATCACGTAAATTAATTTTAAAAGAAATTTTAATAAATTAGTATTCAATTTTCTCATTTTTAATTAAGATTTATGGCATCAAGCAAATCCTTGTTTGCATTAAGTGGTCACTCAATTGATTGATATATGGAATTTTGTAATAAAAATGGAGTTTTAAATATTAACTCAACAGAGAGGGAGAGAAGTTAAATAATGTGTTCAAAAAGTTAAAAAGGATTGTATATTATTTTATTTGATTACAGACAAATTTACTCAGTCATTTTTTTAACTGTATTAATATTGTCATAAACCTTATTGTATTTTTGATTAAATGTCACTTGCTTTGAAAATCATTCAAAGAACATAATTTTGTTGATGATGTAGAAAATATATAAATGATTTGTTCAACATTGTGCCTTATTTATGATAATAAAAGTAAATTAATTGTTTTAAAACTAAGTATTATATTTGTTTTATTTGTTTAAGGGAATCTTTTTTTCAATAACTTTGTTAGAACCTAAACCCCTTTTTTGGAATAAAACTTATTTATTCTATTGGAAAAAAACTGCCAAATATTAAAAATATAAAGTTTATCGAATAAAAAACTGTAAAATATTTCAGTTGCTCCAAATACCTGAGTGAATGTGAAATGTAAAACGAAAATGAAAACAATTTACTAGTTTAAAACATTATAACATAATTGGAATTTTTAAGTTAAGTTTATAAGAAAGATTTTTGTAACTCCAATGAAATTATAGTTTCATTATAATCAAAAATTCCTTAATAGATTTTTCTCTAAATTATTTACTTTACATAAATAATATTTTTGTACACTTCTTTTCCAATCAATTAATTTCTTAAAATTTATTTTGAGACAAAAACACTACCATCTGCTCTTACTATTATACTATAATTATGCTACATTTACTAACTTATGCGTTGAGAAAAAGAATTAGTTTTTTTTGTAAGAAGTTGCAAAAGATGCTGTATTCTATCAATTAAGTGCTAAACTAGAACATAATTAGTAATAAGGCTCTAGTATTTGCACTGCTTGACGATCTTTGTTTTATAATATTGAAAGTCTTAGATAGTTTGTTTATGCTTTTTATTTTCTTCAGATTTTTATATATATATAGTCAACCCTCCTATAAAGCGGTTTCCATATAACGCGGAGCTGAAATTGCGACAGCCCTTCTATAACGCGGTACTCTTACAGCGCGGTTTCCGTTCAACAAAGTCCCATCAGTTCTTTGTGGCACCCAATGAATGGTTTTAACTGGATATGTTTATACAAACATTCAAGCTTATCTTAGTCATTTATGACATCGGTTTTAGTAGTCTCAGAGTTCTTTCAAAGTACGTTTCGTTGGTGACCAATTCTTTCTCAAATTTTGTCTGAACCGTCCATTCGTTTAGCTTTTTGCTGCTTAATTTGAGGTTTATAATTGGACAACATTACACAATACTGTAAGTAATATTCTTCATTTGTTCTAGTATAATAATAATAAAGTAATAATTAATTCTAGATTTGCATCTTTCAAGAACAAAAGAAACAAAGAAAAGATTAAAAAGAAAGTTTATATTGCTTGAAGATGATATCCAAATTTTAAATCGTTAGAAGGTGGGGAACAAATAACGTTTGTTACAAAATCAACAAATTTGAATGAATCTACAATTCGAACCTTAAAGAAAAATGCAGATAATATAAGGAAAACCATGGCCAATGACTGTCCGTTAGGTGCGAAACGTGTTACTCGCACACAAAATTCTAATATGGTTATAATTGAATGGGCGTTAATGATCTGGTTGGAAGACTGTATAGCCAAAAAAATTCCTATCAGTGGATATCTTATCAACTAGAAATCACTAAAAATCTACGAACATTTAAGAATTCTTATGCAGGACTAAAAATTCATTCGTTAATCGCGAGTAAAGGATGCTTTGAAAGACTAAAAAAAGGTACACATTGCACTATATTAAGTTTCAAAGAGAACAAGCCTCAGCAGATGCTTAGGCTGCCCAAAATTAAACGCTAGAACTAGCTAGAATTATCAATGAAGGAGGTTATTCACCTTGTCAGATTTTTAACGCTGATGAGACGACATTATATTGGGGAAAAAACTACAGTCTAGGATCTTCATTTCAAAAAATCAACGGCGTGCTTAAGAGTTTAAACCTTCAAATGAACGTATCAGCCTTCATGAGTCAGCTCTCTATCAGGGAACCTGATGATAAACCAATGATAATAAGTTGTTCTTTAACTCCCCCTGTAATGAAAAACATTAATAAGTCTCAATTTCCTGTATTCTGGCAATCTAATAAGAAAGCTTGGATGATTCAAGGTTTATTAAAGGATTTTTTTTATAATTGTTTTATCCCTGTAGTAGAAACCTATACGATGGAAAAAATTTGTATTCCAAAGTTTTATTGGTTCTCGATAACGTTGGCTGCCACAACATAGAACAGAATCATCCAAATGTAAAAATTGTCTTTCTTCGTCCTAAATGCACGTCATTAATACAACCTTTATACCAAGGAGTCATTATTCAAACTTTAAAAATGTACTTCACACGCCAACTTTCTCAATCATTTTCGACAGATTAGAAAGTAGTGAACATAAAACTCTTACTCAAGTGTGGATGGAATTTTCTATTTTAGATTGTATTAGAACCGTGTCATCGGCTTGAGCGGAAATTAAACCATCATTAATGCGTGTTGGAAACCTCTTTTACCTCAAATGGCTCAAGCAATACAAGATGATTCTACAATTTCACTCCCAGTTACAGAAATAGTAAACACTGCTTCTCGTTTAAGCGATGAAGAATTTGCAGTAAACCATCAGTAAGAGAACTAGTACTCGGGAAGAAATTTTAGATGAGGAAGAACTGATGGAATTAATTGATTACTTAACTGATGGAATTAACTGCAGAATTAATTGATGCACCCACTTCAAATACATTGATAAACGAAAATAAAGAAAACGAACGGGTGCCAAATCTCCATTTTACAGGATGTGAAAAAAGGGCTAAATTTGACTAAAGAATTAGAACTTCATTTCATTAAAACATTAAACATTACCTTTGAATAGATACACATGATGAAGGATCACTTTCTTACAATGGAGAGCTCCTATTACAGAAACTCTGTTAACAAATGTTAAAAATGTGAAATTCAGTGCAACCGTTCGTAATTATGAAAAAATAAAACGACTCTTATCAGTAAAGAGGACGTGGCTCTATTGATGAATATACTCACTTTTTGTGATCCTTTCACTATTTTAAACTGTGGCATCAATATCATCTTTCAAAGGATTCAGCATACAGAGCGGCTCAATTTTGTGAAATCTTCTGGATACAGTAAACCACTAGACCTTTTGCCCCGTTGCTGTATACAGTTACTGACTAATTTTGTTACTGATAAATTTGCAACTAATCTGACATTTGCTAACTCTTTTAATCTGCTGAATGATATATCGGTGCAGTTGTTTTCTTGGGACGTCTACAATCAACCTTTCTAAGGGCTATATCAAGGGTTTGAATGTATTTCTAAAGGCATGAAATGACACTTTAGTTTATTCCAAACTCTTCGGATACACTGGTCACACTATACTTCTCCTCCTGCTTTCCTATCTTTCTTCCACGTTTGAATTTATCCAGGTAAAATTTTCTGGTCATATTTCTCTAAACTCCACTGATTTACACTAGCGACGAATTCTTCTGCTTGAGTTTCTGTTCTTCATTTCATTGTACTCTTGAGCTGCGTATGATGACCGAAAGCATTTTGGGTACCCTCACGTCTTCTGTGATATTTTGTTTCTAACATATGCACACTCATGACCTTTTCACTAAATTTCGTGTTCATTGTACTGAACGTACGAAACCTTTTCCTACAATTGAAATTCATTTTCAATTCATTTTAAGTAAACTTAAAATTTACATTGTTGTTTACGTTTTGCACTCCAATATATGTATATATATGTGCATGCATACACATTTATTTAGACAATATATGTATGTATATGTGTATTCTATGAAAGAATGTGTACGCACCAATACATTATTAGCATATATTTTTCAAATCCATCTTAAACTGTATGAAATGTTTTTCCATGAAGATTGATTCTCTCTCTCTCTCCCTCTCATATAAGAAACAAAATCTTAATTACTTTATCATTATCATGTAGTATATTATTTTGGATTATTATTAAAATATTATTCCACTCTCTAATACAGAAATTAATTATTTTACCCCTTCATTGTATCTAAATTAATTCATATGTACATAAGTTGTTGAAAAGTCAAGTTTTCAATTTTTTTATTTTTAATCTTCCTTTTTCTCTGAGAATTGATAGGTAATATTATGAAACTTTTAAGACAAATTCATAATGTCATGAATTCTGAAGTTATGCAATTAACTAAATGGTGTCAAAATGAAATTTCTACATCATCCCTAAATTCTTTTGAGTAACTCACTTTTTGTTTCAGCTATATAAAAATTTGTAGTTGTAAATTGTTTATCAAAGTAGGATTTATAGTCCTATGCTTATTTATAAATGACATATTTGAATATTTCAATCTGATATTAGCTTCAAATTAAATTTTATCAATATATTTAGAAATTTTCCGTTATCATCCGATACTTTCCTCTTAAAATATTTTATACTTAAAATAAATTATTAAATTTAATGAGTTATTATCTTAAAGATACCTATATATTTTATTTCATATTCAGTTAATATTATTAATGAATTATCAAGCAGTTATACACAATAACTATATTTTATATCTGAATATTATTATGTCATATTTAAAGAAAATTATGTTCAGAGTTCATTCCTTTGAAAAATTTAAATTTGTTTTCAATTTTCATGGCTTTGCTTAATAAATAATTTTTTGCATTAAAATAAATGTTCATGAAAAATAATTGATGCTAATCAGTGTAAGTTGGTAAAAGTTCTTTTTTTCAGTCGGAAGAATTCAAACATTAAAAAAGAATTAATATGTTTAGATAATATGAAGTGATAAATAATAGGGGAGTTAGAGGAAGTCCTTTTCAAAAATATTTCATGGTTCTCCTGAAAACAATTCTTTTGACTGAGTGAGAACAAATTATCCAGGAGCTTCATAAATTGCATTATTTCCAATATAAAATAGTGGCATCAGACCTGTTTTCTATGGCAGGGAACCATATCTCTTATTTGTTCATTTTCTGTTTAATTCTATAATCTCTCTCTCTCTCTGATTCATACTTTCCTCCATCGATTAATGCTACACGTAACCAGTGAGTAAGCCTAACTGCCAAAGTGTTAGCTTTTATAGTCAACCTAGGACACAAAAACGTTCACTAAACTCTGTTCAGTAATTCTGAAAGTAATAAACAAAATCTGAAAATTCTTTTAATTTAATACTTGGGTAGACTTTTATCAATATTTTGTGCTTAGTAAGTCTTTAAGAAATTAATATATTTAATTACTACAGAGTTGAACAATACATATTCCGAAAACCGCATACCAAAAATTTATTACATATGTCGAAACAATATTTTAACATATTTTTATTCTTGAAAAAGAATTTTTAAAAAAGATTAAAGAGGTTCCATTATAAAAAATATAGATTTTACTACACTTTTATTTTTAATTGCAGACACATCATCGAACAACTCTCAATCTTTTGTATCCGATCCAGCCAAAGAATCTCGATCCTGGTGCGAGCAGCTGCCTGTTTCGAACCACCAAAGTTCAACCGTCATTTCACCAGACCGTGCCAACCACACAACCACATGCACAATCAGTTCTACTACAAGCATCACATCTTCTACCACAGCGGAAACTAAGCCTGCTCCCACAGTCTGTGGGGGAGATTGTGGCAATATCATGTGCAGTCTTAGTCCTGCTTGCATAGAAGAAAATTTTGAAGATTCGAAGAAACCAAGTTGTTCTTCCCCTGTTTTAGAAGACACTGCTTCTGACGATGGAAGTCTAAGAAGGCGGACTAAATCAGAAGGTTGCTATTCCTCAAATTATCGATGCAAAAGCAGTCGGAAAAGTGTAAGTACTTGCCATAATATTTGATGAAATTTACTTTTAATTCTATTCATAATAAGCTCTAACTTGCGATGAAAGCACTTGGTAACAACAACTATTCAAATTAAGCTACTACTGTATGAAAAACAAAAAGCAGCAATAAATTCGAGATTCCTGTCATAAATTTCAATTGCTTCTCAATCAGAATCATATTAAGTAACTATGTTTATGATAAAAGATGAAGTACCAGAACTATTAGAGTTTGAACATGGAATGATAAGTGAGGCCTAGCTGGTACAAGATAAGATATGAATGCTTAGTAAAATTTATCATTGTAAAATTAAATTAATTTTAACATATAAAATAAAACTAGACAAATTAAAAATGATTATTTTTTAACAATTTATATAAGTTAATATTTAGCCAATTCAGTTGAATACAAAATTTAAAAGTGGTTATTAAAATAGTTGACAGCACAAGGAACGGCATTTCACAAAAGTGCTTATATATTTCACTGCACGAAAAATTGTCTCATAAAAAAACTAATAAATGATTGAAAGCTCATGCTCATTTTACCATATCAGAATCATGGCGTAACTACTAAAGTAAAATGACGTCATATGCATGATTCTTCCACCAGTAGTTATCGGTGAATGTCTAATAGACAACCAATGGACGTCTTATAAATGGTCAGAGGGTGGTCTACTAGATCATTTATGGACGTCTAGTCAATACTTACTGGACCACGGTGGATCATCTAAATGACGTTCAGAGGGCGTTCAATAGACGTACTTGTGTTGTGTGGGAAATTATGTTATACTATTTTATTTGAACGATTAGAAATTTCTATAAAGGAATTTCAGAGTCTTATCTAGTTTATTCCAATTTAAGTTGCAGGATTTTGCTATTTTATATGAGTTATGTAATAGTAATCTAACGATGCAGAAAGTTAACATTGGATTTTTAGTAAATTAGCAACATCAAAATACGCTTGATATTTATTTTTCAGCTCTGATATTTTGAATATCACATAAAAAAATGTCCATTTTAAAATAATTTAAATTCTGAAAAAAATTATTTCTAGTATAGTAAGTAAGCACTTTCGAATTTTTGAATAACAATCCCTTTTTTTTTATCTCAGTTAGGATAATTATAATTTTTCATTCGAACATTTAAAAAATTTTTCTAAGAAATCAACATGATTTAGATTATGTTCATTTTTTTTTAACAGAGCCCTAGTTTGGATTCATCAAGGGAATTGTTATC
Source organism: Latrodectus geometricus (assembly GCA_026290005.1). NCBI lineage: Eukaryota > Metazoa > Arthropoda > Arachnida > Araneae > Theridiidae > Latrodectus > Latrodectus geometricus. The sequence continues at coordinate 625,001 of JAPDSC010151463.1, forward strand.
ACCTCTTGCTCCTGATGATTCTGACGATGTAGAACAAGTAAGTTCAATGTCATCTATTTTTATCTGTATGAATTCTTAGAAGGTAATGAGAAGTTATATATATATATATATATATATATAATCCATAAATTGTAAGAACAAGTATAATATTATTGCATTATTGCTATGAAACTTACTATTTCTTTCTGATACTATACAGCCATTACTGAATTTTGTCCGTAGATATGTATATTGGTGGAGTATCACAAAACGATCTCTAGCTACACTATTTTTTTTCATCTTGGAATATGCGAAATGCAATAGATTATGAGTGGACTTTTCTGCTCCGATTTTCATACAATTGACATAAAACTATATGTCAAATGGATTTCTTATGAACTTCAGAAAATGGACTAAGTTAATGGCTCAGTTTCTACCTATTACTTTTCATTACTGAGATTATATTTAAAATCCGCGATTTTTACATGCAATCGCTCTATCAAGATTAAATATCAGAAACTGTTAAAGAAATAGTGTCATATTATACAGAAATTCATTCAGTATTTAAACTGAAAAATATTTCATTAAAAAATGAGATCAGCTATATAATCAAATAAAGAAACAGTCAACTGAACTAATTAAACTTAAATTAATTCAAACTATTTCTTTAAGAGACTAATTTTTAATTATATATGATGTTTAATTTAGGACTAAAGTAAGCATAACTAAAAACTATTTTCGTGAGCCACACTTCAACAACCATTGTATTTGAGTAAAACCAGCTACAACTTAACCTAGCCATATAAACAGCCATTTCTGTGTTTTAAAATACCTCTGCTAACCGAAATTTGTAGATATCTGCAATTAATGTTTTTACATATAAAATTCATAGTAATCTTTAAATCTTTTAACACATTGTTTTAAAAAGTATATATTTAATATAAAATTGGAAAATTTTACTCACTCCAAGCTTTCATACCAGTTCTAATCAATAAAAACAAATTTTATATTAATGAAAATAGTGACCGTTTATTAAATTTTAGGAATTTTTAAAACTAATTATTTGGGACTAAATAATCCAATATTTATATAGTATAGAATTAATATATAAGTCAAGTTTTAAATGAAATATTCACAATGTATAAAATAAATTGTATCAAAAACTGAAAAGCAGAAACTTCCTAGGAAGCTTGTGAATCGGCCCATATACCCCATAGTGCTTCATCAACGTCCACTTGGAGTGGCAGAGTAAGAGACCTGAAGCGGGAAGTAAAGCATCGCATTTGCCGTTTGCGATCGCCTAAATCCTCCAATCCTTCACAGGTAAGTGATATAATATCCTTAACTTTTGGAGAACTGCGCCTTCTATATATGAAATGACGTCGAGACTAGTGATGAAAAATATGCAGGCTAAGGAAAAGGAACGATTCGGAAAATTGATTCCAAATGTATTTTATCGCCAGCTCCAAGATTGAATGATGACCGTACTGAACGAATATATAACTTTAACTCAGGATTCGTCTTTTGTAAGAAAATGAAATTCTATTTATAAGTTATAATGATTTTTTTTTACATTTCAGGCTTATCTAGTTCAATTTTGATTAAATGTATTATGTTAACGAAATTTTTTAAAATTAAAATAAGCAAATTAGTCAGGAAATAAACTGCTATCGAGTTTATTTTTAAAAATTATAATTTAAGTATCTAAACTGAACATATATTTATTGTCGAACTTTGTTAACAAAAATGCTTACATTTTGCAGCCAATTCATTCAAATATGTGATTGAGAAATATTAAAGTTAAAATCCTAAAAATTTGTTACCTTGAATCAATAGTGAGAGATTTAAGAATTATAAAAGGAATTTACATTCAAAATAATTGCCTTTCGTATCATTATTCTCATAATACAATTATCTAAACTTTAACACAATTTTGTCTTAGAGAAAAATCAAAACAAAATTATCTGCCAATATTCATGTAAAATAACTTCTACCATTAAAGTAAATTTTGAAATCAAAAATTTATTTTTTATTCGATACAATATATTGAATATTGTATCGAATAAAGCTCACAAATAAATTATCGAGATGATTATTTTCAAGTTTTTGCAGTCTATTTTGTACATTCGAGGTAGCAGGTCTCATATTCAACCAAAGTTATTACCAAAACACCTCTTATATTTTTCATCTTATCTAAAAATAATTATGGTATGCTTTGTTTAAGTTTTTAATAGCCAATCAACTACTTAGTACTCAGCATATTAGTTTACTCAGTACAAATTTCATAGAAAATTTGTTAATTATAATATTCTTAGCAATAATTTACATATATTTTAAGCGGTTTTAAATTTTAAATCTAAATTTATTGAAAATTAAAACCATTTTTAATAACTATATTCTTCTTTAAAGTTATTTATTTTAAATAATTATATAAACACATTTCATTTATTACTTTCATAAATTAACTAAGTCTCTAATTGCATCAATTTTGATTCTTACTAAAACAATATCGAAATAATTTTGATTTACGTTGAAAAAAATATTGTTTACTAGATAAATATGTTTTATTGCTCTCGATAAATAAGTATCAAATTTTACTTTTTATGATTGATACTAATAAAACTATTAATTGAGAATTGTTGCATTTCAAAATAAATAATGTTAAATCTATGTATTTATTCGTATTTAGATTTAATAAGTACATAAATCTTATACTCTTGAAATAGAATAACTTATTATAAATTGTAATCATTGAAAAGCAATTACTATTAGTCTTTATATTTGTGGATTAGCCCAATTAACTTAAGATATGTGATTAAAAGTAGAAAAATTTTGTTCTTTTTATTAATTAATTTTTAATTCTCATATTATAAAAAACAAAATTTATACATTGAAAATAAAAATGCTCTTAAATGTATACATCTTTTAATAAATGACAATTTATGAAAATCTCTTTAATATAAATATGGCAACAATGTTGTCATTATTTTTAATTCCTTATTTTAAAGTATTGTAATTAATATGGTATTTCTTAGACCTTCATTGAAATATTACAAAAAAGTTAATTTTATAAATGCATATTGATTTGATCAGTGATATATCAGGATATAAAATTTTAAAAGCGTTCACTTCAAATCTAATTATTTAAAGCTAAAACTAATTATTTTCTTTGTTTCACAAAATTTGAATGTTCTATTTTTTCCTAATTTTTGTACAAAAAATGCATATTATTTTTAAAACCTTTAACCTCCATTCAACTTTCATAAATTATAGTAATTGCCTAATTGTATTTAAAATTGCACATCAATATGATACTCAGTGAAGTAGCATCTTTAAGCACATAACTATGAATATATTACATAGTTCAAAATCCAACCAAGAAAGAAATTTTAAATTCAAGACATATTTTGATTTATTTTTACTTATTTAATTTTTAATATATGCCATTTAAGGAACAGTACTCCTAATATTTGTGATGTTAGCCATAATTTTGCTTATTAAAAAATGTGTCTGAAGACCTGTAAAAATAAATAAATTAAGAAAAATTCTTTTATGTATGTTTAATATTTTCAAATACTGATATTTTCTTTTTAAAATCATAATTATTTCTTGAGCGAGATCTGCTAATGACTAAAAAAAAGGCATATTTTCATGTCAAAAAAATATAAGTTTTGATTAAAACAATTTTTTTAATGAGCTATTTTTTGTTATCAAAATTATATGAAAAGATTTTAGTTCAAGCATAAAATGAAAAAGAAAGAATAAAATTCATGAAAAGAAATTCATTTTAACATTTCATAGAAACTTCTGTTTATATTGAAGCAACACTGAATCGGTGACTAAACATTGGAATTAAATTATTTCCTGTTAAATTCCATCAAATGGAAACAAAATTGAATCTTTTGTAAAACTAAAAAAATACATGAGATGAAAGTATTTAATGGTACTTCTGTCTTTAATTAATTTGCTCAATAAAAACATAACTTTGTGTGTTTACTTTTTTGCTTAAATCACAACTTTATGTTTCCTCCAAGAAAGAAAGTGAAATGATAATGTCGATTAAAGCAGTGTGTGAGTGTTCTTATAAAAGTTTTTTTTTATTAAAAAAGATTTCAAAATACTTCAAATAAAATATTCAAATAATAAATTTAAAATTTAAGAAAATTTCCATTTCAACATTTGAAAATTAAAATAACAAAATCTCTTAATTATATTATAAAAAAACACTAAAATTCAGAATTTTAAAACTACTTTCTTTTGGATAGTTTTAATCGATCCTCATCATACTTTTAAGGAAAGTTTCCTGCCTACTAATTTATATAAAGATCAAAAGTTTAGCTTTTTAATATCATTAAATATAGTTATTAAAATAATAGAAACGAACCTAGTGACAGATTTATTCCTTTACAAAACTTTTAATCTTATAACGTACAATTCATTAACTTAAGAAAAATATAATATCAACTGTAAATTCTGTTAAAATTTCTTATAGTTTTCCAAAGAATGTTAGGATAATTTCCGAGTTATAAAAATTATTAATATTTTAAATAATATTAAATAAAGATAAAACAGTAAAAATAAATATTTGCATACTTTTATAATCTTATTCTTCTTTATTATATAAACAAGCAATTTTAGAGGAAAAAGATAATATTAATTTTTGAGCAAGTTGTGTGTGTGCGTATATTTATAATTCATTTAGAAATAATTCTATTAAAATATATATTAAATAATTAAAGCTTATGATATTTTTTGAAAAATAAAAGTTTATACTTTTATCAAAATCATATTAAAAAATATATTTATTACTAACAGTAATATGTGAATTTCATAAATGCATTATTGTTTTAGCATGAATAATTTATAAATGACGTGTAAGTTTTAGTAAAGTTTAAGTTACAATTAAATATATATATATATATATATATATATATATATTTGAAAACAATTAAACACAAGAAATATTCCATATTCCCATAGTAGAATCATTTACCAATCAATAGCAAGTAAACTGAATTCTTAATTTATTTGCTACTAATTTGTGAATAAAAATACTATAATAAAAATCCATGTTAAACTATAGAAAAATGAATTGTTTTTATTGTTACTTTTATTATATAAAAGTTTTCCATAATATTCTGGATAAATTTAATCCCTTAAAGTAAGGCAACTTTTTATTTAAATTGGGATGTATTTTTAAATTTGTGCCTATAATAGTAATAAGAACCAATAATTGCAAGTTCTTGAAATAAATCATTTTAATTTGTTAACGAAAGGAATAGTGGAAATTATTAACTTAGACCACTCTACCGTTTCCCTTTTATTACTATTAAAATTACCCAATATTAAAGAAGCTCTGATGCAATGGAATTATGTGACAATCGGAGTTTCTATCTTATCTTTTTTTACTTTACTCAAAGACTTTCAAAAATCACTATATTCTAAAAATAATAAGATTATTTTCAGAAAATGTCTTTGTTCAGAATCATACCTCTATACTGATAATCCAACATAGTGACATCATCATGAGGCTACAAAAAGAAATTACATCCTACGTAATGTTAACTCATTAAATTTCATGAATATTATCCCCTTGGATGTCAAGGAATATAATGTTACTTAAGATAATACTCAATGACGCATTCCATTCAGTTCCATACACTAAAAGGTTGTTTTGGATATGAATGCTAAGAGACAAATTCTCTTTGTGTATTTAACACTTTCATGGACCAGTGAATTTATTAAATCAGATGGTTGTAATAGGCTTGATTAGAAATGTAACATTTACCTCTTAGAAATCATCTACCAGTTGGTTTTCTTCTCTTTTTATTTATTTTATATAAATGAAAAAAGTCAGGTAGAAAATGGGATTATTAAAAGAAATTCATGTAGTTGTTTCGTATAATTTTGTGTCAAATATATTTCAGTTTTGAAGGTGCAAATGCATACTATTTTTTTAAATAAACTTGATTGATTTCGTAATTTTTTATATTGTAACCATTGATACATTGTTCTGTTCTTCATTACTATCTTTTTATATAAATTATGTACTTTTTAAGAATAAGTTTGCATCGTGATGGAATCCTCATTTCATGAAAAATGTCCTTAATAAAAAAAAATAATTTGAAACTATATTAAAAATATATATTTCTATTCAACATAAATAAATATATACAATTATTTTCTACCATAATATATTTATATTTTGTTACCCGTATATATTTTTCAATTTATCATCTTCCGTTAGTAACCTCTTTTTCAATACTTCAAATCAGTAGGCAACAAGATTTTCATTATTTAGTTGACTATTTATAAAAATGTATTTTGGAGTTAATTTGTATGTATTTTTAAAATATTTATTAAAATAACACCTATTTTACCAATTTATAAAAAACCAAATTACGAAAAATTAAAAATTGACATTCATTGATGTTTTATTTTACATTTATTTATATTTTATTTAATTCAATTTATGTAGTGTTTCCAATACATAATTGGTTGTGAGATGTACTAAATTTTTGAAAATTAAATTATTTTTTATTTTTTTAGTAACTTTTTGGACTGAATTTTCCAAATCTTATATATTTAATTATTGAGAGTATTTCTGTCAATTATTGTTTGTTATAAATTCGATTGAAATCTAAAAAGTTCACTTTTATCAAAAACTAAAAAAATTCATACTTGATTTTAATGTAGATATTTGAATTCACTCAATCTCAATCTGAAATGTATTATGCGTCTTTAACAGGAATTTCTCATAGTTTAAAAAACTTAATCCTCAGATATTTTATTTTTAAGAGGCTTTTATGATTATAATGATTGTTTTTATGCCATATGTTTCCATAATACGCTTCCAGTAAACATTTTATAAAGAAAAGAAAATATAAGTTCACTGGGTAAGCTAAAAATAAAAAAAAAAGTTTAGAAACTAAAATTTTGATTTAATTAAGGGAACACAGTAATAAAACAAAATATCAAAAATGAAATTGCTTTCATAAATCTGAACAATGAAACAATGGTTGACATACATATTTATATTTCCTTTCAAAGTTTCCAAAATATCTAAAAGTTATACAAAATTTCATGCATCCTACTTATATCCGGATCTCAGTTTTTTTTTTTTTTTTTTTAACTTAAACCTATGTTTCATAAAATAATATTTCGAATTTTTAGTACTATTCAAGGATACTTCAAAACTTGTTGATAGTTTGCAGCAAATCACTTTTTATCATTGAAAGTTTCTTAAAAATAAAAATTCTGTGCACAGTGTGTGGCACCCTAGCTTTATAAAAAGTGACTCAGAAAATACATCAATTAACATCTACTGATGGAAGTACTTGGAAGACTGTTGAGTGATAGAGATGACTATATAATTTAAAATTTTATATATATATATATATATATATATATATATATATATATATATATATATTATTAGTTACGCAAAATGCAACACCCTGGAAGAAATATGAAAAATCATGTAATATTTACATAAGTTTGCTATGATCAGGTATTCAAGTCATTAACATTGCAATGGATACCTACATCACAAACGATTGTAGTGTCACTTGTAAGCACTTTGTAAACGGAGAAAAGATTGCCTATTTGATGAATGGTAATTATTTTTTGTGCAAAAACTATATAATCATGTCTCTTAGAAGATACTGAGTGTCTGTCGAGCTGAAGTTTTTGAGTTCAACTAAGGAAAAACAGTAGTCTATAAAGAAAATTTTATATTATCCTTCAAAGAGATAGTGTTGGACGAAACCAATAAACAGAAGGATTTATATTTCATACAATATAACTTATATACATCTTATTATATATATATATATATATATATATATATATATATATATATAT
>JAPDSC010151463.1:632942-644595 GCA_026290005.1 Latrodectus geometricus
TATATATATATATATATATATATATATATATATATATATATGTATGTATGTATGTATAATAAGATGTAATTTGAAGAGCAAGAAAAATAAAAGAAGAAACTATACAATTTAATGCCAATAATACAAAATTAAAAAAAAACAATATAATACAAATAGGGGAAAAGGCATAGGGACCACATCTTCATCAGGAGGGAGATGGTCATCTATGCAAATAGGACACTCTTTTCTGACAAGTACGAAAAACAAAAGTCTAAAAATGTTCGTGCTATTCCCGTGAAGAGTGTCTGTATAAAAAGAAAATACAACTTTTTCAAAATTTAAGTAAATACATTGAAAAATAAGCTAAATAGAAGGAATAATATATATCAAACACAGAAGAATATGGTTACCAAAAGTAATAAGAAAAGTTACGAATTAAATTAAAAAGTTACTGTATTTTGTAATTTTTAATAAAAAATTAAAGTATAATTAAAATGAAAATAGGTGTTTTTGGGATTCTTGTAAGAACTTCAATGCTTGGGTTGCTCTTCTGTAGTTATTTATAAGTTATAGTTATTATTGAAGTAATGTGCGTAGTTTTTAAACTACGCATTACCTCAATCTTACAAGCAATTCCCTACTTCCTACATATTTTAAAATAAAATCAAAAAAAAAAGTATTACATTTAAGATAATTAATTAAGTGATTAATTTGTTTTTTGATAAATTTTAGTTACTGCAAATATTGTATATGAGTTTTAATTTATTATATACTGCATTCCTATAAATCTATAAGGAAACGTTGGATTTCTAATATATTAGTTTATTAAATTTAAAATTAAATTGACTGTTTTTATCGAAAATATATCTATGTACGTAGTTGTGTTTTCAATGTTAATAAATGAAGCTAATAATTCACTGTTATTGTTAGAATTGTTGGTTTTAATAAAGGAAAGCTCTTTTGGATAAATTGATTTAGAAATATCACTAAAATTTAAATTATTGAAAATAATAAAATCTTCAATATATCTAAACGCATCATGATATTAAAAAATAAAACTTTTTTCAAGATAATGTAAAAATAAATTATCAAGTGTACTCGAAAAATTTGAACTTTGTGGAATACCGCAGTTTTTAATAAAAATACTTTCCCAGTTATAAATATATTTATTGCAAAGTTTGAACAAATTGCCCAGTAATAATAAATCTTTTTGTGAAAACCTATATTTTGTAGCAATAACTGTCTTCATTCGCAAGTGATTGGATGATGTTTAAGAATCCAATAGCCTATTCAGTTTCAAACATTTCCAATTTGGTCAAAACTCATCGATTATAATTTTAGGTGCATTAGTGGTATTTCAATTGTTCATTAACCATCATTTCGCTGACCAGTGCTGTTAGTTATTAAGAAATGAGGATAATATATGAGTTAAGGCAATAACTGAAAAAAAATTTCATTAAAAATGATTATAAGAACAGGATCAGAATGTGATTCTATATTGTTTTGTTAAAATGTAATGTTCCAGGAACCTATGAAATAGATCAGAAATATGGTACTTAATACATTAAATATGTATCTTGCTATTCAAAATGCCAAAGATTCGAAAATGTGAATTATAAAGGATCGAGACATGTATTCAGTAGTATTTTATACCGCTGATAAAGAGCCATTATGGCAATATCGAGTACATTGCTTCCATGTGTAATCTTTTCAATGTGGTTATCATGATAATGTATACAAAACTGAGCGTCTTTGTTAAAATACGAGATATTGTCAAGTCTATAGTTGACCACTACATCGCATCGCATCGCATAGAAATGCTTCGGCCTAAGATATATTTGCTGCTATTAATGTCAATGTTCATACAGAACTGCTCATACAGACATTTATTGCTTATTAAGTTATTCCACAACTTTATTGAAAGTTCACATGTGGTTGCATGATCTATCTTCAAAGCTGTTGATAGTTAAAAATCGTTGAGATATTCCACAAGGATTACCATGATTACCATAAATCAAATGTTTCTATTGACTGTAATGGTATATCGAACCAATGTGTGACAATACAATATAAACCATAATTCCATTAAACTGAAATTTCACATAGATTAAAATCAGTTATGTGCTGATAAGCATTTTTCTATTTATATAAATCATAAGAATAAATTTTTCACCTGAAAACAATGTGCAGATGAAGTTTCTGCATAAGAAGCCTACTGTAAAATCACTTCTATTATTCATATCATAGATATATTATCACAGTCAACTTTGCATGGATGAGTTAAAAAAAAGTCACTTAAATATTACAATATTCTATTTGCCATGCATATTTCACTTGAATAGCATATCGCATTTCCCTTTGATAATTTTAATGACCAGTGTTAGATCAAGATACAACCCGATTCATTAATGTTAGATCATAATCTGACCAAATTCGTTAAAATTGTCTAAGTCCTATTATTTTAAATAATCTTATTTATGTTTTGTAGCAATGTGGTGAATCTGAAATTATAGATCATATTTTCTTAAACTGTCCTTTATATGAAGATCTGAGGAACCAACTATGGAAAAGGATGGGAATAGGATTCTCTTGGATATTTGAATTATCTTCAAATCCTGAAAATAAATTTCCTTTTTTTGTGAATTTCTATCTAAAAGATTTTAATCTTTAGGACAATATGAAAATTGAAACTTTTAAACTATCAGCTTCTTCCTACAATGTCCTCTTCTACTGCTTTTGTTAGGCTGACTTAAGTGTTACTGTTAAGCTGTTAGCTTTAAGTGTTGACTAGCTATTAGTGTAGCGTTGATTGTTAAGCTGTTGTACTTCAAAACATTTGAATTTGAGTCTTCGCCTAGTGGTTAAAAGAGTTCAATAGATTTTTTTAAGGAAATGATAATCAAATTGATTATAAATCATCTCCAGTTATCTTCAATGTGAGCTGTAAGCATAAAGAGTTCACTTTAATCTACCTACCTCAACTAATGAAACTTTTAAACATATTTTAATAAAGTTTATTCCATTTAAATATAGCAGATTATTTTAATTTTATATTGTTAGAATACAGTGAAACTGCCGTTAGAGTAAAATGCTAGTTTAAGTAGCTTCCAAGCATCTTTTATGAAATTAAATCAAGTGAAATGTTTGGTCAATTGATAAATGAAACACACTTCAAAATGCATATGCTTTTATAAGAAAAGTTCTCATCTTTTCTCAGAACGTGCCAATGAAAAACTCAATTATATAGGTCATTGACGTTAATTTTTCCATATAAAATAAAGTCTTATTCAACGTAATTATTTTAACTTGAAGTTAAAGTACATTGATTCTATTCTCCAGTACTTGTTTTCATTGGCACTTAATTTTCCATCTAATATTTCATCTTTCAGCAAATTTGCAGAACTGTAAACGAATCTTGAAACTATAAATTTTGACTCTTTCATGCCTGTATCCATTAACAACTTTCGAACAACAAGTTCCAATGCTTATTTACCTGAAAATAAATAATTTATTTATGGAAATTGTTTTCGTTGTTATATTAATGAATTTCTATATTCAAAACGAAAGGGCTCTATAAAAAATCATGTAATTTTCCTTGTACGTTTCTTCCAAATGAGCACATACCTTTGTTGATCTTAAACCACCTTCGAAAAACTTTCTCCTGTAAAGAAAATGATTTCAAATAATTAATTATCGAACTTTACCAATATACGTAGTGGATTAAATTACATCACTTTGATCATCGCCAAAGTCAGGCATGAAATACACATAGTCAATAAAATAGTGACACCTGCCGTTAACAACACTTTGGATACAAAAATTCTAAATTCAGGCTTTCTTAGAAGATTTTTATTTCTGTGCTAAGTGAAACATATGAATTACACAAATTCTAAGAAGAATTTTTCACTAATTTTTTATCCAGATTAACAGAACACAGTTTTTGAACTGTTCTAGTTTTGCAGCTATTAGAGTATGCCATGATTACAGTATAGCATTACCATTTAATGCCGCTTAAACTGTGCGGCACCATACATCTTTAATTATTTAGAAATATATACCACACTTGATAATGAGAGAGAGTAGATCAATATGTTACACATGAACCGATGATTTGTCAAAGGAGTTAATGGAGTTCGAGGTTTATGTCTTAGAAGACAGCCAACATATCTTGTTATTTATAGAATTACAAACCATTTAGGCCTGAAGATATTACCACAGTGCGATGGTAATATGACTGAATTACGCTTTTGTTCTGGGTAATTTCACTAAATTAATTTATAATCATTCACATGATAAAACTGCAATTGTTATAAATAAAAAAATGTGTTATGAAATTATAATAATAAAATAATAGAATTTTACTTCTATTATTTTACTATCCTTATATTATTTATTTATAAAAATTACATTCTATTAACTTAAATTTATATATTATCGATAAAAAATTGCTCTGAAGTTGGGTTTAAGAAATGGTAACCATGTAGTGAACTGATAGAATCAATGTTTAAATACGCATTGCTTATAAAAATAAAATTTTGACTGATTGTATATGTTTTTTTATTGAAAATATGTATTAAGATTTAAAAATATCCAAATTCTTCATATTGTAATCAACTTCATTAAAAACCGGTATTTTGAAATAAGAAAAATCAGTTAATGGGAATTTTACTTTAACGCGCTAAAATTTGTAGCAAAACTTTACGCTAACTATAGAAATTCGAAAGAAAAAAATCAAAATATATTAATTGCAAAAGTAAAATCATACAAAAAAGTTCTATTCATAGCAAATTTAAATATGTTCCAGAAACAACATAAATGATTACTTATTATTAAATTAGTATTAATTAATTTGGGCTGATTTTGAGGTATAAACTAAATACAAAATTAAATCTAAGTGTCTTTGCATAATCAAAGGTGAGCACAACTTCCAAATAATAGAATTACTTGCAAATTTGAGTAAATGGACCTTCAATCGAGTTATTAACGCCTGTCGTTTCGAATGAATGGTTGTCTGGAATCCAAGTTGTAAAGTTATGGGATCGATTTGCGACCTACAGCTGTGTATGACATCCCTTCGATTTTGTGATTCCAATCAATACACAGTGTCCTTCAGTGGAGAAGAACTCGAAACGATGTTAAAGATCGTTTTAGCTTTAACGAAGATTGACTGAATAATTAATTGCTCAATACGTTCGAGAGTAAGCTTCCATCTGAAAAAGAAATTGCTTAGCTGAAATATTTCTATTCGGGATCGTCCTAAATGTTTTTTTTCTGAAAATCATATGCCATTGACATGACATCAAAATAAATTTCCTTCGTACATAGTTTCTTTTATGTATTTAATGGAGAAATTAATTGTAAGATTTTGTAAAGTTAGCTAATTATAAGTAATTTTGTTTGTAATGAATATTTGAATTAGAGTCTTTTGCATCTTCTAATAAACGGAATTTGATATTTACTTGTTCAACTTTTAAAATTAATGAGCTAATTTCTTAGTGTAAAATCATTTTATTTTATTTTACAATGTATGCATATATCTTTTTTATAAATATTTTTGAACACTGCTTATAATAATTTATTGTAATAATATTTTAATCAGAATAAAAATATTAGTCAATCAATAAAACATTTAGATTTTTTTTATCCACTTAAAAATTTATTCCTGTTAACTTAAAGCTGTCTATGATTATATTTATTAAACTTTTAATAATTTATATTCCTTAATGAATCTTACCACAAGTAAATTCCTAACTTTATAAATCTATAATAATTTCAGAAAAAATCTTGCTACTTTAAAAAAAATTGTTGAAAAATAATTAACTTTCATTGTGTATTTTATATTTTTTCTAAAATTCTTCTAATGTGACCAGTTATATTAAGAGAAGAAACTATAGAGCTGTTTAATCAACTATATATTTGGATTATAAAATATGGTGGAGATAGAAATTTGACAACTCCAAAATAGATATCACTACTGTCTTGATGCTGAATTACTTAAAATGTTTTTGTTAAACTTAAAAACATTCTAGAGACACGTTTAAGAGTTATCTTATACAATTATTTAAATGATTGTATATGGATTAAATTATTTCTTACTATAATATACAATTAAATGTTTAAAGATTTGTTCCCTTATATTTTTAATTATAATATATTATTTATAGTTTTGATTATCCATGATTTAAACATCGGTCATAGTATTGAACTAATTACGAGTACACTTACAACTAGAAAATTGTGTATAAAGGGGTTAAATAAAAATCATCAGTAACTTTTCAATGAAAGGTTTGTACAAGTCGTTAAATGTTTGGAATTACAGTACTGCAAAAGAAAATCAAACTTACAATTTCATGATGAAAAAACATTTGTCAAAATGTACATAAAAAGAAAAAGAATTCACATGTGTGTGCCTCTAAATGCATCCCTCTTCATTTTTAGGATATTAAGTTTACATTAAATCACAATACACTTTTGTAGTTAAATGCAAATCCTTTGATATAATTCTATATTCTTAAATACGTTTTATCCATTCACAAACAGAAGTTACAGGCCTGATAACCAAATATTAAGCGGTAAGGTATATTTTTTTACTTTTTCATTTTGTGTAACGTCGTTTCAATTTAAATTTAATGCGAAACAGCTCATTCTAAAAGCACTTTACTGTCAATTTTAGAATTATAAGTAAATATAAGAAGTAAATCGAATAAATGAACAATATCATACTTAGATATTTTTAAATCAAATAAAAATAAAAGTAGGAATATTTTTGGTACAACATCATCTTTATTTGTTCTCAATGAAATCAAAACTGCATGTTATAATCATGCTTGTTTAGATTATATAAAGAGAATTGTGAATTATGCATTCATACATACATTATTGATATTATATTGAGAGTATATATATATATATATATATATATATTTATACACTCATTCCCATAAACTCTTCTTTGTTAAAATAACATGTGACAAATTATCTTTATTACCTAACAATAATTTATATAAAAACATTTTCCTTAAGCTGAAATATAACTTCAAATCAGAAGATTTTGATACGATCACTGTGCAATCACATAGCATAGCCAATCAGAATTAACGCGCGAGTCGATTACATGATTGACTAAGGAAGTTAGAGCAACGTAAAATGGATAAATACCATCCTCCCACCATTCTGATTACGATGTCATAAGTCACGTCAATTTAAAATTCAGGAGGTCTTCCTCTGCTCACACCAGAGAAAGCCATGAAATGTTTAGGACCCTACAAATTCGTTTCACAGCAGTTAGAGTAATTATGGTTTAATACCTCCGAATCGTTTCTATCTCATGCTGTATTCAAATCTCTGGGCGAAATTGAATATTATATTCCTGCATTCATTAGTGTTTTCCCCTATCTGGTTGCTTGGGGAGAGGCACATGTCAGTATTATAATGTATAAATAATCAGATACCGAACAAAATCTATGGCGGCAGTGATGGGTATATCTCTATCTGTTAAATACTCGATGTACTGGGCGATTGCTGAGCACTGCAGAGGCGCATTATGCTCTTAACCAGTGAGTTATTAGCTGCTCCAATAAGATGCAGAACGCATTGATCAAAATGATTTTGTAAATGGTGAAAGTTTAGATCGCATTTAAGTATTGTTTAATCGAAGTTGATTTAAAATTTAGTGAAGACTAATTTCATTGTAAATCAAGAAATTTTAAAATGTAATTAGTTTCTCAGTTTATGAAATAGATTTGATTTGATGAGTTTTACATTTTTGTGTATGTTTTTGTTGGTTAATGTGACCATTATTTCCTATAATTAGAAGTGCATTGTTATTTGTACTTTATTGAATTTTGTGAAATATTGTTGACATAAATAATTATAATAAAATATCTTAATTAATATGATAATTTCAAGTTCTTAGAAGAAGCTTTTTTATTTGTGTAGCTATCAATTACGTAATAATCACGATAAAATATTTTGATATATATTTCAAAACAAAAATAACTGCTTCCAAATATATTATTTACTTAATACCATACATATAAATTTATAGATTATCAAGTAAAAGTACAAAGAAGGGATTTTTACACTACTTGTGATTAAAAATGAAAGAGCTAATTCACGAAATATTAAAAAAGCACCAATATTTGTACTAATAAAATTACACTTAAAAAATTTCTCTATATTTATGTTTACTGAGAATTTTTTAGTCAATTCCAGCTTATAATCTTGTTTATATTTTAATTTTATTAATCTAATAATTCATATAGCTTTAAGCAAGTAATTATTAAATCTAATAATCTAATAAATAAGCTTAATTATTCACAAAACCTTATACAAGTAAATTATTAAATCTATTAATTACTTATAAAGATTTTTGAATAATCAAGCTTATTTATCTTAACAATTGAGTGATTTTGAAGAAATATTTGCCTTTTGTATTAAGTTACTTAGCATTAGCAATAAAAGATAGAACAATATATTTTTTTGATAGGAGTTTTTTGAACTGCTTTTTTTTCTTTACGCATCGTTTCAGACAATATATTTTTACTGGATAAAAATATAAATTTAAACACGCAATTCTCTCTTACGACCAAAATTATAGCGCATCTTTTTTTAAATTGCTCCTTAAAATATATGACATACCACATTACATGTAAGAGCTTTTCATCTGTTATATTTATGTTAAACATTACAACTGGAAAGTAACTATTATATGTATGAATATATTCATTATGTGTTCTTTATGGTTTATGTTTATTTTATCACATGCAATACTTTTGGAATACATACTTTATTTTTTTCAAAAGGTTCCACAATTTTTATTTATTCCAAATTTTAGATAGAATTTTTACATAGAAATCACACAAAAAGAAATTTCTTTTCTTGCAAAAATTGATAGTTTGTTACAATAAATAGCGCGAATAAAAGTATGCAATGTAAATGTATACATAATATTTCTTGATTTGAAATGCTTTCGTTAAAGTGCACTCCATCTGAAAATTACGAGTTGAAATCTAGAGTTATTTTTCTCTTTTTGATTGCCATATTTTTTGTTTCATCATTTCTAAGAATTGTATCCATTTATGTTTTCTTTTTTTTTCCACCTTTTCTTTCAGTAGACAGAGGGGAAAAAAATTTTCAAAGTATTTGCCGAAGGTAACCATCACAATAGATTTCATTTTCCCTCTTTAGAAAAGAAGCAGCTCCCATCCTCTCGGTGACTTCCCCCGAGTTATATTTCAAGTATTTTCATTTTCCTCCTATTGAGCTATTTCAGTGATTTCTTCCGAGACTATTCTTGAAAGGTTAAAGTTTACGATAGCGTCCATGCATTCAGATATATAGAAAGACCTTTAAAGGAAAATTCTTCCAAATTTCAGCATTTGGATGAAAATGTAAATAATGTCCGCAAGCTGTAGGAAGTCTGCTGATTTTGAAGGATCTAAACTGAAAATGAAAGGAATCGAAATACAGTATTTTATACTCAATTTTTCTTTTTATTGATAAAAAAAATAGTATGAAATTCCATTTCATACTTTTAAGCTATTCTTACACTTTTTATTACAATTCATTGCATAAGATTATTGTAATTTTTAACTTATATGATATTTTTTGACTAATACAGGAAAATCAATAATATTTGAAAAAGAGCTAATTATAATAGTTAATTCTTAGCATCAATTTCTCATATGCATTATCCATGTACTTAATTCTTTGCATTCTGTTAACTATTATGCTTAGAAATAGAGTATTAAATATTGTATTACATTGATTACAGTTTGCTGTAAGCAAACTTTAAATTATGCATAGATTAACTATGTAATAATGTTTAGTCTTATAATTTAACATTAATTACAAAAAAAACTGATATTTGTTTTCATACTTAAAGTCATACTAAAATATAGATGGGAAAATTATTTCCTTCTTTTTATTGAGTGTGTTAAGTTTAAGAAACGTTTCAAACATTGTTAAATACAATTTATCTATAAAAGTATAATTTTTTTCTATAATTTTCTAAAAATATAATGCTCTAAAACCTCACTAATTCGAAGCCTATTAAACTGTACTTTGCGTATTCCGGACAACCGCTTAGATGTATATACGTTCAATGATTGTCTCTTAAGCTTCTACAAAAATTAGGAAGAAAAAGAATTTTTGGGGAACAAGAACTGTTTTATTGCTTTTCAAAACATTCACCTTTATAATTTACACACTTTTCTATCTGTTAAAAATAATTCTTGAAATAGTTTGTTCACTCTGAAGTTTATGTCGCAGAAACATGTTTTGAAAAGCATTAACATCTTCTTGGGGCGATGGTAAAAGCTGTCTACTCATTTTTTGTTTGAAATAAGGGAATAAGAAAAAACCGTTAGGTGACAAATCATTAAAATCTGAGCAATGAGACATTAATTCTGTATTTTTATCCTTAAAATAATCAATTGTTTCACCTGCTGTGTGGAAGCTGACGTTGTCTTTATGATAGATGATGCGGTGATTTTTGCCACTTTTGGTTAATTCGTTAATGACTTTAGGCAAAATTTCTACATACAATTTAACATTAATAGTTTTCTTTATCTTATAAAGGAATGGTTGTAATATGCCTATAGGGCCGAAGAAACAATCATTTTCTTGGAAGTGCTTTGTGAATATACAACTTTCGTAGGATTCATTTTATCAAACAATGGATTATTGTTTAGCTACCGACTCATAAAAACATCTAAATTTTCTCACTTGTTACGACGTCGCATATAAAGTTTGCAGTTCATAATTTCAGTTTTTTTTGTCGTTTCCTTAGGCCAATTTGCACTAGCCTCTTTTTGCACTTTGGTCAATTTGGGTGGAACCTATCTGGAACAAATCATTTTAACGGCTAAATGTTCGAGTAAAATTCAATATATTGAATTCTAATATGAGAAGAGATGTCTCTTATCACACTGTACGTGACGTGTCGATCTTCAATCACCTTACACTCAGTATCCATGTTGTTATAAATCACTATTTTCGTCGTCTTTTCTCGAGATTCATTACTCATGGATGATGGACCACGACGAAATTTTGAAAAACAATTGCAAACTTTCTTTTTTAATGTTGATATATTAACAAAATTTTCACGAATCCTTCTTTTCCAGTCAGGCCTTTCTTGAAATCAAAAAAATTCTCCAATGGAAACCTCCACAAGTTATTACTATCCTTTTCACTCTTGCTTCTTTAGAACACTCACTGTAAAGAAAATACGCAGACTATTTTTAAGAAGTCACTAATAAACAATTACCACAACTTATGTATTCGAGATACATGTGTATTAGTGGCTTCTTAGAAATATCCTGCGTAATCATGCTTATTATATATATAATAAGCATGATTACGCAGGAGATTTCTAAGAAGCCACTAATACACATTTATCTCGAATACATAGGTTGTGGTAATTGTTTATTAGTATATATTATATATATATATATTAATTAATAATTGTAATATTGTTTATTAATATATATATATATATATGTGTATTATTTTATTTTTATATATATATATATTTATATTATCTACACATAAAAGTAAGCATGATTAAAAAATCATATTATTGCATTTTTATATCATTTTCGTTTTTACATTAAGTACATAAGATGTACTTAAGACTATTCGATAACTCTAATGTACATATGACTATTCAATA
>JAPDSC010151463.1:659365-684405 GCA_026290005.1 Latrodectus geometricus
TTTATTTCTTAATATTTTGATTATAGTATTAAACTAAGAATTTGTTCTTAAACATAAATATGATGAGAATTAGGAAATTTAAAAACAAATACAATTGAAACATGAATAATTCAAATATAGAACTGAAATTACCAAAGTATTTTCTAAAAGCTTGTTTTTAAAGCAGAAACTATAATATTGCGCTTAATTTTTGTTACTAAATACTAGATAATAATTCGCTACAACTATATCTTTAAAATGTGTACATTTTTCTTGAGTAAGTTTGAAACATTGCCGTAATATATCATTGCATGTATGTTTTTAATAATTAGATTTAGTTTCTGACACGTTTTGATAAAGATTGTTTTTAAAAATATATTTTTAATATTCATCTAATTAGTGTAATTAGCTTGTGGTTTCTTAAAAACCACAAATTGCTGTATGCAAGAACGAAAATATGCAATCCTTAAATATACAATAAAAAAACGTTAAATATCGTATTGCTTTTAGAGACAAAAATTCCTAATCTTTTCGAATAATTTATCCAATTAAAGTTAATAATCTATCCATTAAATCTTAGCTAAAATAATTCTCAAGAATACAAGATAAATTATAATTACAAAACATAAATTTCCAAATTTATATGATTAATTTTAAGAACCTCACATTTAGATTAATTTTAGAAATTAATCAATATTAAATTTATTGCGAAGCAATTGTAATAATCTATAGTACACGTAAATTTCAATAAAATCTACATCATTAACTTTTGCATTAAGCTAGAAGTTTAGCAAAGTGAAAGTCAATTAAAAATTTATCTGAATAAATAAAAAATACCTGTTATCTTTAGAAGTTAGTATAAATATTAATATATTATACTGTGAATATGCTAGAATTCGGAACTCAGCCCAATGCTTAGGCTAATTGACACATCCAAAAACTTCTGGTACTGAAATCTTAGCTGACAAAACTTGACGTTGTCAGCTATAATCAAACTAATCACGTTCATACTAGATCTATGAATATTGCTCTAGTATAAAGCCATAAACAAAGAGTATGAGTATGTTCTGAAGAAAACCTTTAGAAACCTTATGCTGATTTGTTGAGTAATAAATATGAAGAGTTGTTTTTATTTGTGAAAAATTTATTGGCATCAATTTAAGATCGTAATCATGATCGTAATCGTTCATGGTAAGAAATTTCATTTCCTTGCACATTATTAAAAAAACTAAATATAATGGTACTAAAGTTCAAAAAGATAAATATATTTATAATAGTCAGTTTGCAAATATTGTATATTTTAACTTGTGAACTCCAAACTTTTGACTTACTCTAAATAAAGATCAGCCACCTGTGCATCAACCAAAGCTTCCTATCACACAAGGGATAGTAATTTCTTCTATCCTAGACAAAGCATCAGCTATAAAATTATTTCACACTATCACATATCGTATGCCTGTTAAAAACCGCGAAATGAAATCAAGTTGCCTCAAACGTCAAGGGGAAATTTTAGGATCAGTGTTTTCGAGCAAATTTCAATTTTTTGAATCCTCCAATTTTTCAACAAGTTTCCTTTTTAAAACTGAATAAGACTCTAGTGTAAGAGGTGAAACACAACATCTGACACATGCTTTAAATATTCAGTATCAATAACAACTACTAAATAACTAAATTTGGTTTTCTCTTCAGGGGTATAGGATATATTAAAATGAGCTTCCAGTTGAGCGAAATCTAAATTAACGTTAGTAGGAGAAACATTTGGAGCTTTCATTCTTATTTTATGTACCTCACGTGATTCATTTTCAGTAATAGTAGTTTTAAATAACGTGTAAAACGCTAATAACAACCAAAGAAAACAAAAATAAATCACTCATTTGAGATGGTGGCAGGTTTCTAAATATCACAGCCTGCATGGAAACATACAATAAACTTCAAAATTTGAAACAGTATTAGAAAATTCGTGCCCCAAGTGTCATCTATTCTGGAAGATTCATTAGATGGTATTTTATTTTCAGATATTTATAACACAAATCAAGCAGAAAGTACATATAACCAAACTACATAGAAATACTTTAATAAGATATTATTAGTTTGGGGAAAAAGTAATCCATTATTTTTTCGGTAGACGTCTGTAGTGATCGATATCTCGTGAGGTATCTATCAAACAATTTCAGATTTATACTATTTGGAAAGGTGACATTTGACACTAAAATATCCTCTTGCGGTTTTTTGTTTGATTAATTCAGTTACGAGTACAAGGTTTTAAAAATGGAAGACAACAAACAGAAAATTCGATTCATTTTAATTTTTCTCTTGTAACGGCGAAAAAGATAGCCGGGTGGCTATAATTGTGAAAGGTGTTTATCGTCCTATATAAGACTGTAACAACCAGTTACGCACAATTTTTGTTTCGTCGATTCCGTTCAGGTATTTTTGATGTTAGAGATGCACCTCGCATGTGGATACAGCATCGTCGAAAATGTCTGTAAAATATCAAAAATGATCGAAGTTAACCGCATGTCAGCAGTCGTAACGCGCAAGACCTAAAAATCTACATGAAAGCTGTTTTAAACCTTTTTAAAAGTGAATCCAAAAGAAGTTACATAAAGTTCACGTAAAAATAATGGATTTCTTTTTCCCCAAACTAATATATAAGAACTTTTTTTAACGCGATATTATACATGAACCAAATTTGTCGTTGCCAAAAAAGGAAAAAAAGTTTTCTTTAAACTTGATATTGCGTCACCACAATTGAATGATGAATAAAATACAATGCTAATTTGGCAAATACTACGTCTTGTAATCTTTTTTCTCTAACACTGAAATAATACCAGTATATTATTTTGACTAAATATCAGTACGAATAATAAAAATTTGAAATTTCATAACATTTTGACATTTAATTTTGTTCCTTAGCATGAATTTGTTTCAAAATACTACATTTTTTATCCATTTATTTTACAAAAGTAAAAATCTAGAGTTTTTTAATTTATTGAGTAAGTCACATCGCAAAATTAGATGTGTCAGCAGCAGAAGTTAAAAAGATCTGCATTCTTTAGTAACTTTTACATTGTGCATGGGATATGAGATAAAAAAAAGGTATGCAAATTTCACAATATTCATTTGTTTTTCCGATTCAAATGTATAGATATATACATATATACAAAGAATAAATTTTCTTCGTAATTGTGTTGCACAACCTATAGAATATAAAATCTGCTCTAATGGACGCTCATTCCTGATATATAAAATCAATAAACCGTATTGCAAAAAATGGAGGAAAAGCATGTGACTAAATTTCCCAAAATTTAATTTCATAATTGTTGTTTAACCTAAAGAATAGGAAATCTACAAAACTTGTTCAAACATTGCGCATTTGGTATGTAGATAAAATTTAGAATCTACATTGTAAAACTCGGAGAAAAAGTAAACTAAGTTTCTCAAAACTTTTTCATAATTGTTACTCGGAAAGTTTGAAATTCCTCAAGAATAGGAAATTTGCAAAAGTAAACGTTGCGTATCTGGGATATAAAAGCTTGAATTTAGATTGTAAAATGCAGAAGAAAAGAAAGAGTAAATTTCCTAAAACAGCATTCATTTGGTAACAATTCATTGGTAACAACTTATTCTAATTACAATTTATGCTCTTCCATTTCAGATGAAATGCAATCATCTAAATGTGTTCTACTGTAATAAAGATACATTTTTAAATACCGTTATAACATTGAAATGAAATATCTAACCAATGTTAAGTAAATTGATAGTACAAAAATTAATAGAAAAAATAGTAAGTTATATAACAACTGTTTTTAAAATAACATAAATTTCAATTAATATTTCATTGTATTTTTTATTAAATGTAATTTTGGGGCTATTTTCTTTACATGTAAGTTAAAAAAAAAATTTTAAATATGTGGAAGCTAATCATAGTTGGATCTCACACATATTCTATATCCAAAATTTAGTCTTTTTTTTCCTTTGGAGTTAATAGCATGGATTGTCTAAAGAATTAAATTATCAAACTAACCCTGCTTTACTGGATAAGATATTTTTGTAAGCATTTTTCATTTCTTTTGATAATAAAAGCTGGGCTTTTAAAAGTACAGATAATCCAAAATACTTAAATTCAAAGTGTCAATGTGTATACTCCCAATGATACATGTAAAGAACATGTATCAATGTGAGCGAATTTAAAAACCTTAGAATAATTGATGAAAAAAATTATGTTAAGGATCTGAAAATGTAGATGCTCTGATTACACTTCAGTACTTTGTAAATTAACCTATTTTGTTTTCAATCATTATATCCTTTTTCTAAATCCAAAATTATTCATTTGGTTCAAAATTAATTAGATTCTTAATCATTTAGATTAAAATTGTTAAGTCAAAATTATTAGTTAATAGATGATATAATTTTTACTTAGAACTGCTAATGAAAAAGAATGTTACATATGATATTGTACTGTACATTTTTATTTTTATTCGTTTACAAGTTTCTTATGTAATTTCCAAAAAAAAAAGACTTCTTTCTGTGGTATCAATGCTTCTTAAATCTACGAAGAGATATAAAATTCTGCTTTACCGATTAGAAAACTGTTAATGAATACACTTTAAAAATTTTAAAAATATTATAGTCATGAAAGTGTTTATGATTTTTAATAAACTCTTTCATCAACTTTCCTATTAATCTTTCATCTACGATAGCTATCTACAGTAGTGATTCGATAAAGATTACCTAGATAAGAATCTAAATTTTGCTTATATCAATCACTTTTCTGTTTTTGCAAAAAACTTAAATTTAAATTCATTTTAAAACCTATCTTTCAATTATTAAAAAAAATTAAAACAATTCTCTTTAAAAAATTAAAACTATTCTCTTTAACATTACCAATCACATTTTTAAGGAAAATTGGAAATAAGTTTTATTTGTTCCTTTTCTCATTCTTAAAAGGAGAATACTTTGAAATTCACTACTTCTATTTCAGAAGAAATCTGTTGACTATATATATATATATATATATATATATATATATATATATATATATATTAACTTTATTAACACTTATTATAAATTACCATTTTATTCATTTTTAAAAATTCACTTTTGCCTACTTCCAAATATTCATTTATATGCCTTAAAATTTAGTACAAGTATACTATTTCATAAATGTTCTCAAAAAGTAAAAATGAGTTGGAAAAAGTGTTATGGAATTCTAATCATAAAAAGTAAATAAAAACTTTCATTTATGTATAATTAACAATGCTTTTCCATGGAGACAGCGTCATAGATGTTAATCTCTCCCACCTTCAAACTAATGATTATGCTTCATCCATTAAGGGATATTAAGGGAGTGTTGTGCGAAGAAAACTCTGCTGTTATTAGGTCCACCGGGAATATGCTGATCTAGGAAGAAGCATAAAAATATTATCCGAATACCTTTCTGTTTATCCAGAAGGTAAAAATACGAACTTAAGAAAATAACTGCAAAATTTCATTTTAACTAAACTTTACTCTCTGAGCACGAAATTAAGTAATTAACTCCATGATCGATGGGAATATAATGAGTAAGTTGTAAAGATAGATATTCGATTTGCTATCATCTTGCAAAAAGTTTCGAAGCCCCAAAGCTTATTATTGATTTCGTTTAAGCAAATGAAACCACATTACATGATTAATAATGGTGTGAAAGAATAATTTTTCTGAATTTTTCAAAATTAAAATTAAACGTAATAGAAGTGCTAATATATCATTCAATGTATATACCATTTTTTTCTTTTGAATAAAAATGCGATCATATTTAACATATATTATGGTCATAATTTAGTGATAAGTTTTCATAAATTTTTATTTGTTTATGTGACTTTTACTTATATATGATGGAATTAAATTTTGACAATCTCAATAATTGTTCAGAGAAATATTTTCCTTTTCACAAAATTTCCGATATTGATTTTGATTTTAAGCAAGTGAATTACAATGAATAACAATTGAAAATCAGTTAAGTAAACTTAAGTAATTATATTTTTATTTATTGCTTAGTAATGATAAATTCAAGACAAATGAAGTAATTTAAAACAAATTTTCATGCTGAGATAAGAAAAAATTATTATATATACAATATTATATTATATATATTATGTATTATGAGAATAGTAATATTTATTACTATGTATAAGATAAATTATTCAAGAAAAATGTAATTCTTAACTCAAACTATGTTTATTTATTTAGTTTTGAGAATACATTAAATTGACGTGAGAGATATATAAAATTTTTACCATTGTTCTTTATTAAATCCCAAATTGTCTAAAAAGAAAAAAAATGTTTAAAAATGATTTGAAATAATGGAAAATGTAATAATGAAAAAATGTTTTTCTTTTGTTTCAAAGAATGAGGTTTCGTCACTTTATGGACTAAATTTTTTAAAACAAGAAAAAATAATAAAAATTTAATTATGTTCATCTGAAATAATTTTAAAAATATGGCAAATTTTAAAGAAAGCTGTAAATAAACAACGATAAACAATTAAATACTATAGAAATAATTAAAAAAAACTATACAAACCCCGTCGTAAAAAATCAGTATTACGAAACAATGTAAATTAATTTACATTTACACAAAATAAACACCAAATGTATTATAAAGCTTTCTATTTTTCTTAAAGTAAAGAATTTTGTATTAATCTTATTTAATTAATTCTAAAAAAATATTTATTATCTTTAAAACTATGTGATGAATTTTGGTCTTATAAAATTAACAAAAATTTGTGAATTTGTAAGTATCATTTAACACAATATTATATAAAATATTTTCTAATTTTTTAATAAAATGCACATTTTTAAGCTCTTGAAGAATAGTAAAAATGGTTCATGCACAAAATACAATAAGCAATATAATGTATCTCACAAAATTAAAATAAGTTTTACATGTTGGAAATATATTTTTAAAATAGTATTTATATATAATTGTAAAATCAAATTAATATGATTTAGGTGCTTCAGTAAGTAAACGTCGTGATGGAAAAACATTATTTAAATATCGTTTATCAGAGTGGAATATGCACTGAAAAAATAAAAAAATGAGATTTCAAAGATATTTTTACACAACTAATAAAGTAAATTTACATGAAAAATATTGTAGAAATAAACGTAATAAAATTATATAATTTTTTTTTGCATTTTATAATCTAATTTAAATAAACATGTTACTTTTCTTATAGCAATTTCATTTAAATATTTTGAAGAATAGATGTCTAATTTAGTTACTGTAAACAGAAGATTTTGACAAAAATAAAGAAAAATAATTAAATTAAGAAATTAAATGTGTGATGAAGAGTCATCTCATATTTCAGCAATTAAATAATCTTACTAAATATGTTTTTCAAAGTAAATAGTGCTCTGAAATAATTAACAAAATTACCCATTATAGAAATGAACGCACAAGACGAAATAAAATGCTTATTTTTTAGTGTATAAACAGAGAACGATTTAATTTTATAAATCTCATTTATTCTTATTGTTTCAATTTAATTTAAAATAATTGAACACATTGTTTTTAAACGCAAAAAGTGGACACACAACTAAGACTATAATTTCTAACAATTTAATTTTCTCCTTTTTTCAAATAATCCTCCAAAAAATTTATTTCACTTAATTATGTTTAATGTTCACGCTTCTATTTATTTAAAAAAAAAATTTAATTATAAAGACTATATGAACCCCGTCATAAAAATCAGTCATAAGGAACACAATGTAAAAAGAATTACCTTTCTACTTTGCATTTCGATTTAAAAAATACTTAAAGAATAAATAATATAAAATAAATTTAATTATTTTTGAATTGCAAACGCGAAAAAAACTTTTTTTAAAGTCTGATTGCAAAAACAATTAAGTAATTTTGAAAAGTAAAGCTTATCGTAAGCATTTCATAATGCTTCGCAATAGATTTATAGATTTCAATATTTTTTGAGTTTTTAGAAAGGGATCAAATGCTTGTGTCTTAAAAGTTATTAATTAATAAAATACAGAAAAGAAAAAAAAATTTTTTTTCCTCAATGAAAAAATGTAATCATTATTAGACAATTACCTAGATATGCCTAATAATGATTACACACACATACACTATA
The DNA here is from genome assembly GCA_026290005.1 of Latrodectus geometricus. Lineage (NCBI taxonomy): Eukaryota > Metazoa > Arthropoda > Arachnida > Araneae > Theridiidae > Latrodectus > Latrodectus geometricus. The sequence continues at coordinate 667,470 of JAPDSC010151463.1, forward strand.
TATATATATATAGTGTATGCGTGTGTCATCATTATATTAGATGTGTCGTGTTTAGTAATGTTTATATTTTTATCATTCACTAATCTAATATATCATTACAGAAAATAGTTCTGTAAGTTTAATGTAGATTTCTTTCTTTATTATGAATTCAATTTATTTTAATTTTTACGCAAAAATTACAGTATAATAAAAATAATTTAAAATCGGGCAAAAACCTATGACACAGCACTTAGTCTAGTCTCTTATTTATGAACGAGTAAAACATAACATAATATATTCCAGTGAACACGTCCGTCATTCCATTATTTATTTTTTTATATTTATCTTACGCATTTACTCTACAATGAATCTTTCTTAATCAGTCTATTTTCATATCTTAAATAAATTATGCCAAGATTCGCTGTTGGTATTTTTTGTCATAATTTTTAAAACAGTATTTTTAGGAGAAATGATGCCACCTGAAAACGTCTGTTGATTTACAAATAAAATATTTATTAATTTAATTTCTTTTTTTTAAAGTAAGAATTTACGAAATACTAATACTTAGTTAGTAAGAATTATCTTTTTATTTTATGTCTAAATATGAAGCTAAAAGTATCTCGTTATTTTGGTATATTATTTGCTTCTAAAAATTATCAATTTCTTAAAAGATAGCTTATGTAAGTGAAAATAATCTCAAAAATATATGTGTGTGACTCTTGTACAATAAATGTCTATTCTATGTATATTTTATTAATTTTCATAGTTAGACTGAAAAATCAAGCATTATAGTTTTTTTTTTGTGGTGCAAAGTACGATTAGAATAACTACAGGTATGACTGAACGAAAACATTATTAAAGAATGTTCACAGAACTTAATATGAACAAAATTTATTATAATTTCGAGAAAAATTCATATTTAAGTAACTAAGTCCCACAATCCCATTCATATATTATGTGTAAACTTTTGAATAATTCAGAAAAATTTAAATAAATTTTAAGGCGATATGAAAAAGTAAATATACACATTCATTTTTTAAAAAAAATTTCTGATTTGTATCACTGTCTAACATTTTCTTATTTCTGTAATAAAAATTTTTGCGAAACTTCTAAATAAGTAAATTATGTTATATCTTGACTAGTATGAAAAAGTTTTAAAAATAAAAATTTACATTTGATTTTTTTATATTTTTTTTACAAGAGCTTCACTCCAAACCAAAGTCATCCACTTTGGTGTAGTGATTTTTTAATCTTTTCCCTCTTATGTAAATTTTTTTATTAATGAGGAACTAAAAAATTTCTTTCATCTGGCTGATGTTCTAAGGGTAGATGGTAATTGAAAAAAAAGTTGTTCAAACATTTTTTTTCATTTGGTACTAGGAAATTAAAAACTTAAAAGGTTAATTATACAATCGTTTTTTATAATTTAACATTCTGCATTATTAAGAGTGTAGCAAACTCCTAAAAATGTCATTTGGTTTCACAAAAAAAATGTTGCATTCTGATTTTAGACATTTTAAATGAGTACAGGGTAAAACATTTTTGTTCTTTTCTTATTATTTCTTTAACTAAAATTTATCCTTTTTTAACAAATGGTTCCCTTATTCTGTTTTACATTCATTGCTAACAAATATACTGTTTTTGCTTTAAAATTTATGTTTTTGCCAAGCACAATCAAAGTTATTAACTATCTGAAATTTAACTATTTGTGTTCACAAAATTGATCTGAATGTATTTAAATTACTAATAACTATTTTATTAAAAACATACATAAAACAAACTTTTTGAAATATTTAATAATAAGACTTCTGTTTTCTAATTATCTCTTGAAAATATCAGTTTTACTCAATAATGAGACCATCAATTCAAAGATTTATTCTTTTTTAAATATGTGCACCCCAATTTATGTTTTTTAAATGAATCAGGATTCTTTACAGCATTATCCAGTTTCTTATAATACAGAAAATTAATTTATTTAAAAAAAACTAAGCAATTTATTTGCATATTTAAAAATATAGATTCTATATAAAAATTAAACCTTCATTGATTCTCAATAATATAAAATCATGCTAACTTAACTATATATGTATAATAAAGTCCTTACAACATATTTTTAAAAGATTCAAGATCACCAATTTTTAATTCAATTTAATTCATATGTAGCATTCCTGCTTAATTATATACAAATTGCTTGGAAAATTGTTTCGGGAAAACATTTTTTGGAAACTTTTGAGGTTCCAATTCCTGCTTGTAAGCAGAATGAAAATAATCTAGCTTTGGAACTTAAAAAATGCTAGTGTTAGGGTTTCTTGTGAATAATCATAATAACATCTGAAATGAGTATTTTTATATCAGAAGAAGCCTGTGGATGGGACTCTAATAAAGCATTGTTGATTGGATAACTTAGTTGATTCACCTTAATCATCAAAATAAAGAATCAATTTTTCTTAACTTTATCTTTTAATAGTGAAGAAAGAAAGCACATCATCGATTCTAATATTAGGTATCTAAATTGAACTGCTTTTAACCATCAAATGTAAAATCGATTTTAGCTAATATTATCATTTAATAATTATTAAAGAAAGCGTAATGTTGCCTTTCCTTTTTCGTTATATTTTATAATTATTTTAATGATATCATTTAAAAGCGGATTTCAGTATTACAGTTTGAAGGAAATTGACATAAATGTGAACATGTTTTTTTTTTTTTTTTTTTTTTTTTGTCATTTTTTGTCCAACATAAGTATTTCTGAATCTAATAATAATAGCTGTTTTTTAATAAAACAACAGTTTTTTTAATGAACTGAATAAATAAAGTGGTTTACTTTGAAATTTTGAAGATGTATATTTTGTGTATGTGTGGGGGAGAGAGGGTAAAGTAAGGTTACTCTCGGAAAATGTGAAACAACTTTAATTCAGCATTTACTAACTTAAATGCTCAAAAAGCTCTCTTGCACGTTGATTCAAGAAACTGTTTTACAAACAACACAATGCTGGTAAATAATGAATTTTGAAGAAAAACTCGTGTCTGGAAACTATTAACCAAATCACAGATTCAAAATGATAATTAAGAGCTTAAATTGTCTGCTTAAAATAAAGATCACTGCATCTTATACATCCAGGATCATTGAAAATAGTGCACCAAGAAAGAAGAAATGTACAAGTGTGAAACTTTGCATATATCCGATATGAAAATGATCAAATTTAGTGCCTATGAGCATAATCAAACGCCAGCAATGGAGCTTCAATCACGAAGTGAGCCCCATTTATAAAAGCGAAAAATGGAAGATTCAGAAGTGTGACGATCACATTCCGATGATTAATAAACTATAGTTATATGTCTGGATATAGAATGTCGGGCAGAAATGTTAAAAGACATTTGGCACAGTTAAGCCAGTTTGAGAGGGGTTCCCTCATCGACTTGTCTTGAAAACCGCAGGCTGGTCGATGGGCCGTATTGCTCATCAGCTCGATTGTTTGGAGTGTGCATTCAGAACATGTTAAGAGCAGTGATCCGGAAATAGTATCTACATGCCAGGGCCTGGGGCAATCAGGAAGATGAAGAGGCGAGAAGATTGAAGGATCGTGCAACAAGCGCTCTTGGATTGGTAGTGACTCATTAAAAGATAAACAATGTAAAACTGTCAGTTGTTCCACAATGTACAAATGTCATTTTCAGACACTTTGCGGTAGCGAATCTGCTATCTAATCCCCTGTTCCATGTATTATATTTAACACCGCATCATCGGTGACTCCGTCTACAGTGGTGCCAAGCCCAAGCGACGTGGAATGGAACAGATAGGCAAAAGTTGGTGTTTAATGATGAATTCAAGTTTGCCTTGATGATGAGTGATAACCGTGCAAGAGTGTAGAGAAGCCCTGATGAACGGCACACTTCCACCCACACTGCCTTGCGACACATTACTTGACAACAAACGTAATGGTTTAGGGAGCCATAGGCTATGATAGCCTGTCCACTCTAGTTGTAGTATTAAAACCTTAATGAACTCACGTTATGTTGATGACACTCTTCAACCCCACGTGGGAACTTTCCTAAATGGTCTTCTAGAGACAATTTTTCAGCAACTTATGCTTGTCTGCATACAACTCGAGTTGTTCAAGACTTCCCTACATCATCATGTTTAGACTCTTACATAGCCGGCTCGCTTTTCAGACTTGTTTCCGATAGAGTATGTTTGGGACCAGAAGCCACCATGTCACTCTGCACATGATTTGGAAGTGGCTGTTCAAGATTTGTGGCAACATCTGTCTCAGGACAACTTCAAACTCTAATCAACTCGATTCCGGACTGTGTGACAGGATATATTGCAGCAGGAGGTGGTCTGACTCCCTATTGAAGTTGCACTGTATTTGTCTAATTGTACACACTGTATCTGTTTAATTGTCTTGATTTTGGGATCAAGAGAATATCACATCTATATCATCATGTGTATTAAATTTCATTTACGCCACCTGCTCCTATCTTGGTGCACTATTTTCAATGCTCCTGAGTGTACTTTACTTCATACTTTTAAAAAAAATTTTCTGATTTTTCATTCATTTAAGCTGTATTACAGCAACATGTTTCTACAACGAAATGTTACAAAACTGATGAGACTATGTTGAATATGAGCTGAAATACCTTCTCTTCTCATTTATGATGTTTCTAATATATTTTACTATTTAAGATGAATAACAAATAATATAAATTTACTTTCGTAGTTTATTTTATTTATTGTACATAACAGTGGTCTTTTTCAGATATTTACATAATACACTTTCCAAAAAGTAGTGAAATTTAAAATTTATTATATATAATATCATATGCACATATTTTATCATTCTCATAAATGGCATTTAAAAAAGAAATGATATTTCTATTTCAAAGAGAGAATAGATTTTTAATATCGTTTTCAAGAACTTCTCAGAATTTTGAAATTCCATTTGCAAACTTGTGTATATGAGAAATTGAGAAATATATTCTACCTAAATTATTTAAATTTCAATGTTCAGACTCAATGCATATTAAAATATAAAATGTACTAAAAGAATAAAGATAAAAGCTTTCACATGAAACTCACAGATAACTAATATTGGTCTAAATATTTTTCAAATCACCATTCGTAAAATTATAGAATGTAAATATTTCACTCTGAGTTAAGTGTCGTATATAATGTATGTAAATACATAAAACATCTCAAAATCTTCTAGTTTTCATGAGAAATCTCTTTATTTTTAAATCTTATCCTTACAACTATGCAAAAAGTCATCAAAATTAATAAATCAAATATTTAATAATTATTCCTTATAAATAATTTCAATTTAATGGCAAACACATTTGAGACAAAGAAATAAAATTATTTCAATGTGATATTTTATTTATACGGACATATTATTTTTAATTACATTTCATTTTAATGTGAATACTGAGAACAAATCTCGTAGACTATCAAAATTACATTATGAATAGATATCAGTCTATGATATTAACCGTAAGAGCTTTTAACAAGAAAACTTTCTTCCACTTCCGGATTTCAATGAGAATTCTTCCTAAAATAATTCATGAATGTCATCTTACAGAAGGACATTCTTTGATAAGAAAAAAAAGGAGTTTGCTGATAAGAAAAAGATTTTTTCCTTAAGTTGACAAAAATCTTAAAATTTCTAGCAAAATAAATTCTGATTTAATGAGAGATATAAATTAAATTGACATTAATTTAAAATACCAGAAAAGTTTCGTTTTAAAATTAGTATTAATATAAAAACCAAAATTTATATATATATATATATATATATATATATATATATATATATATATATATATATATATATATATATATAGTATTTGTAACTTCCTCAAAATATATTTACATGTAATTAGTTAATTCTGGATTATTTGTTGCTACAAGCTAAAAATATCTGTTTTGTTGTACCACTTTGTATCTAAGCCAATCATAGAATTAACTAGATAACTATCACTTTATGTTATAAACGTGCACATACCTATAAGCAAAAAATTGCATTATATGATTCTTATCTAATGTTAATTTGTTCTTATCACATTTTAAATAACATTCACTTTTTTACTTATCTTTGTTGAAAAGTTGCTTTTCATCATGAAATGACGTTTTATTAATAAATCACTTATAAACAAATCAAGGAGGTAAAAAGCTCTTGAAAATTCTCTTTAGATATGAGGTTATTAAATATTAAAATCGATACTTCTTTCATCAACGTTTTAATGAATTTCCGATCGGCGGTTCTTATGCAAAACCGAAAACACATTCGCTATAAAGAATAAAAAAAAAATTTTCAAAAATCTTAAAATAATAGTTAATATTATTAATAAAAAATTGCATTGTATAAAAATAGAAAGAAGATGTAGATATTATTCGTACATACTTTTTCTTTACACTCAGTAATTAGGCATAGATGATAATTTTAAAAGGAGAGAAAGAGAGATACGTGTACCTGTTCTTGTTCCGAATAAAGTTCCAGTGTGGTATTCATCACTAAAAAAGTAACTTTGCAATGAACTCAAATAATCGTTATTTACAGTTTAAATGTCTTACGAACATTATAACTCAAATTTCGAAATGTAACATAGCCTATGCCAAAATGTAGCCAGAGATCAAATTCCTGATATAATTTTCATTACATTTCATGTTACCCTTCGTATCTAAAGATAGGAGAAAATTTCTGATAGGAGAAAAAGTGCTATCACTTTATATGACTACCCACGAAATTACGGAAATGGCATATGGAGTCATAATGTGGATGGGCAAACCATACTTAGATTTACATACATTAATTTCTTATGATTATTTCTGGAATTTTAGTAAAATTTTTTTAATAAATTTGGAAAAAATAAAGAGAAAATATTTTTTTAACATTCTTAGTAGAAAAGTGTGTGTATATATATATATATATATATATATATAATGTTCCAAGTATGTTTATAAAATTTAAAACATACTTAAAACTCATTATATAAACTAAAAATAAAAAATATATTGCCAAAAAGAAAATAAGGCTTTTATATATCTTTACCGAATAATATACGTATATAATTAAGGAATATTCAATCAACTTTGCTTCTGTCTCTTCTTAAGTAAATGTTTATCTTCTTCAAGTACGTGGAGACCTAGAAGCAAAATAGAGGCTGAATTGTGTGCAGCTTATACCGTCCAAGTAATTTCGATCCAGAACATTAAAGCCTCTCTTTAATTTAAGTAAACTCTCCAAAACTCTATTAAACTGAACTGCACTAACCTATCGTCATTGTGAATTTCATAACTGCGAAACAAAACATGTAAAAAAAAAATGGCGCAAGCATTTAAAGCCAGTTTACGTGTTCTTAAGACCTTCGAAAGCGTGTAAACTTATGATGAGGTCTCACGCAAAAATTTGCATGACAAGTGCTGTTTCTTACGCATCTGAAAGTCAACACAACATAGGGAACACCATGTGTAAGATGAAAAAAATAATTGTTTGTTGGAAGAAAATATTTATTATCGAATAAGTTTTAAAGTGCTATTTTTTATATAATGGTGGGCAAAGAACAGCGTTTATTCGATTTTCTGGAACAGCTTCGCATCAGTGACATAAATAAAATCGAATGAAGTAAAATTGATAATACGACCTGCCTATTTCTTTATATGCCTGCTTTAGTTTTACTTTTCAAACACTCTAAGCATTTTTAAAAATTAAACTTTCATTTTAATTAAAATATGAAGCATTTGCTTTGAACACAATGTATTCTTTGGTTAACATTTTTTTTTTCAATGGAAAAATAAATTTTTTACAAGAGGAAAAAAATTTTAAATTTCCAAAATATTTATTCTATAATTTATTTTCAATTTAAAGTTTAAAGACGAAGAAAAATTGAAAACTTAAATTAGATATTGTAAACTATCAAAAGTTGTATTTTTTATTTTTAAATTCACCTCATTTTGACTGTCAGGGTGGCGCCTTTATGGGTTGTAAGTCTATTTATGAATCTAAAGAGAAAATACTTGAAAGATTTTCTAGCTTTTGATTATTATTCAACAGTGAAAAGATTCAAATTTAAGACCTTTTGTTACGAAGTGCATGGACCTATAATTATGCCCTGCAAAATAACGTTGACATTGCATAATGGCAGTTTAACAGCCTAATATATTTTAATATTCACAATTTATATCAATTTTCTGCAGATACTAAGCCTATGAAAACTATCCATGGATAGTGAGTTGAATTGTCATATCGAAAAGGAGGAAAATCGGAAAACTCACAAGCATCTACCAGGTGTATATGGAGAAGCTAAACATTCAAATGTTTGTCTCTCAATGATCAAAATTAGAAGCGATCATTTTTGAGGCTTTTCCACCTGAAAAGTGTTCTCTTAGCATAAGGCCACAGTGAAAATTTGTAAAAAATAACCTCTCAGCTGCTATTTCATTCAATAGAAAATACTTACTTTGAAAAATAAATACTTTCATTTGAACAAATATTAACAAATGAATATTAGCTTGAATTTTCAAATTATGGAAAATTAGTTTAAATTATCTGTTTTGTTTTACTTTATAAAGCTGATGCCTGAGAGAGATATCAGGTTCCCTACTTCGAGACAAGTAAATTCTATCAGATAGATTTTTAAAATATATTATATGGCTGCATAAAATCTATAGCAATCTAATACTAGAAGACTCTTAGCTTACTCGACAATAAAATATTCATAACATGCACCGTTTACCAAAAGTCTTGTAAAAATGTTCAAATTTTCTTTAATAACGATAAATACATTTCCATATCTAACAGAAGAAAAATTCCAACTACCAAAACGTAATGGTCTCTCTAAAATGTCTTCTAACTCTGTTTAAATAACATTTTGAATTGATTTCTTTTTCTTTTATTTTAAAAGGAATTGGATATTAAAAGTAAAAACCACCATGTTAAAAATTCTCTTCCATTTACATTCCGCTTATAATAGCAAAAACTAATGGAACTTTTTATGAAAATATCTTACGAAAAAATACCATTAACACCGCATCCTGTTTATGATATTTAAGCAAATTTTTATAATTATTTCTCATTTTGTGTTATAAATGATATATTAGTGAATAAAGAAATTATTTAAAAGTATATATTAACTTGTGTGGCAACTTTTAAAAAATATGAACATGTATGTGTATTAGAATTAGATTTTTCACTTGCCAAATCAATCAACTCCACTTTCGCATTTTATTAAGCTTTAATTTTAAAAAAAAGCTATATATATAATATATAACAACTTTTCAGGAGAAATTTCGTTTATAATAAGAATAACTACTAAAGAACAACTAGAAAAATCATATGTAAATAATGTAAATTCTAATCTTAAAAAACATTATATACATTTTTATCGTTTTTCTCCACTTCTTATTTTAAGGAATTATCGATTTTGGCAAATGAAGCATTCAATTATTGAATGCGAAAATTTTCAAAGATGGTATTTTTTACATAGGAAAAATACCATTTTAATTTATAATGGGAAAAAAAATTAAAAATACGTCATTTTTTTTAACTATTGATATATATTTATATAAATAATTAAAAAAATGACGTATTTTTAAATTTTCCTTGTAATCTGAATTAATAATTTATTAAATAAGTAAGTATAATTTAACTTGTAATCTGAATTAATATTCGAAATCACCATCTAAATTAGAGATCAAGTTTCTAAAAAGCTTAAGAGTAAAAAAAAAAAAAAAGTTTTCATGGAAATGTTTTTATAATTATTCTTTCACTACTTGAAAAAATCTATGACTATAAAGTTTGATCTTTTTATTTATTTTTTTTTTTAATTTTGCCAATGTTAGTGGAACGTTATGAAAAAATTCTATTTTGTAACGTTCTTGTTTTAAATAAATATTTATAACTAGCATCAACTTATAATTTTTAATAAAAGAACCATATTTATATTCAAAAAAATGTACATACATGTTAATGATGATAAGATTAAAAAAGTCAAGCTGTCTTCTCTTCGGTAATTCATGAATAAATCATTATAATTTCACCAAGATAAAAATTTTTTCGATTTCTTAAATAAAAAAGAGCTTTATTTTACATTTGTTTTAATAAGATTTTAAAAGTTATCATTTCAAAAAGATAATATCTAAAGCATTTTCTTCGAAACAATGATAATAAACAACAAGCTTTAGTTTTCCTTACTATTTTACAGATTAGATAAAATAAACAAAAAGAACATTACAAAACTTTGTAGTTTAAGTAATGTAAAATATTGAGGATATATAAAAATGGATAAATTTTATGAAAAAACATAGCAACTACGTTGTAAAAAGGGTGCAACTTCAATTGATAAATATAATTAAGATAATCCCCATATGATTTTACAGTATGAATTGCTCAATAACTGCAATTATTGAGCAATTCATTATTTTCTTTATCACTCACTTTATCATCTTTTCTGTAATTTATTCCAGAATAATGGCATCATTCTAAAATAGCTCATTTAGAAGCTTTTAAGAATTTATGTTCGCAGCAAGTACTTTTTAATAATTCTACAAATACTCTGTTTACTTATTATCTTTTTAATAATTCTACAAATACAAATACTCTGCTACAAATACTCTGCTATAAATTTTTAACAATTCAAACTTAAATAAAATCCCCTTTTCATCACCTAAAATCTCTCTACGTATAGAGTCATTTTAAAAGTTACTTCTGTATAAATGGTCAAAGTTTACAATGGCCTTGTGATAGGACAGTGCTCTGCAGAATGGAAACTTCTGAGTTCTTTTCAAATTTAAGTAGCAGAATATGAATGATGCACTTCAGTATTTGCATACATTGCTTCCACTTAACTGGTAGAGTTCAATTCTGGGCTTGGTATAGGGAAGTTTGCTAGTGTACCAACAGGGTGAATGCTTAGGAGTTTTCTAGGTTTCTTCCTTTTTGTCACGTAAATATGATCCATTATCCATGAAAATCACTCCACGAAGAAAACAAGCAGTGGGTGTATAAATGGTTTACCATGACTTTAAATTGTCAGGCTATCTGACAATAGAATACACATTAAATGTAACATTTATTCCTTCACAATACAATACAACTCATCGATAGTGTTTGTGTATCGTATTATATCAGCACTGACACGAAAACATTGATGAAAGTTAAATTCATATGATTATAGGCAAACTGTTAATTGCTTACATCTTCTTATTAATATAACTATTATCGTATTTTTTATTCTAAATTTTCAACAGTTTAATTCATTCGACTTTAAAATTGCAAAAATCAAAAATTTAGAAAAGCACAAAAATAAGTCAATTCTACAATTTACGCTAAATAATATACTTCTTGAATTCAGTATAATACTTTGTTTATCGCTGGTGCAAAGTGTTTTTCTATGCCTTTTCATCTTTTTATAAAGTGTGTTTTACTTTGCTTGAGAGTTACGAATGAGCTACACTTAGAGTAATCTTCATCATCGAATCCAACATAGACAGAAAGAGCATAGTCTAAAATATTACCTCATCATCGCTAGTTTAATGTTTTTGACAACTTTGCATGTATTGTGAATATTACGGAACAAAACACTCTCCACATGGATCATTTCTCTGATTATTATTATCCCTGCTCAAACGTTTCAGCCGAAAATCGAGGTTCGCCCCCAACAGATGGAAAAGGTGCATTTTTAACGCATTTACAGACATTTCATCGACATTAGGTAAACGAGGTACTTAGGGCGGCCGAAAATTCACGGCGTCATCCAGCGGTGCAAAAACTAAGGAGGACGGATGGGAAAGCTAAAAACTTTTTTTCATTCTCTGAGCGAAACCTTTTTTCCCAATATCACCAGGCATCACAAAAAGCACGTCTTTACTTATTCCGCCTTCTATCTATCCCCTTCTTTTATTCTAAACATCGCATATAACCTTTCGAAAATATCCAGAAAACTCCACATCCCACCCCTTCTTCAATCTGCTTCTGGAAAGGAAGCAAAAGCACGCGGCATTACCTGCTGCTAAGGATGGGGAAAATAATAGAGAGAAAGTCAAAAGCATCCTTAAAACCTGGAGATTTAGTCCTGACGCGATAAGGAAGGGAAAATATATTCTTTTATCCCTTTTTTCTCCCTTTTCCATCTTCCGTCGTCGGGGCCCCGGATTTATTTCCTGTTCATAAAGAAAAGTATTTCTTACTACCAGTGGACATGTTCTCTACGTTTGGGTGTTTTGTAGTGGACAGTTTTCCTCCATATCCCATTTTTCATAGCTGCGAAATACTTTTCTGGCACTGAAATAAGATGTTCTGCTAGCGAATTTTTGTATTTCCTTATTCTTCTTGTGTTATTATTTCTCAAGATGAATTCTATCTGAACAGAGTTTGATAGATAGCGTGCTGTAATCAAATTTTAGAATGATGTCCATAACCTAGTTGTTATAAAAGAATAAAATCAACAATAACCCTTCAAATATGAAAAAGATATTTAACTCAAATAAAAACATTTGAAATATAAACCTGTGTGTTATACATATATTTCAAATTTAATTTATTTGTAGATTGTATTATTATTCAGATAATTTCATATGTAACTATATCCTAGTATATAAAAATGAGAATTCAAAATATAGGAATTTAATGTTTATTAATAATTTTACTATCTACCATCAAAAATTTAGAATGAAATTTGATTTCAAAAATAATATGCAACTTGTTGCGTTATTTTTTGTATTTACATTGTTTGTTTAATGAAAGATTTCCGTTATTTAACGATTTCATTTATCCAAACACACAAAAGTGTTTTTATCATTTAATTTTTTAATCACTACTGTTGAAGTATAATACAATTCACATTACGATTAGTGAAAGATACAGAAAACTAATTTTATTTCAGTTTAATTGTTTTAAAATTTTAATATTTGGTGTGAAATATTTATTTTCTTCGAAGAGAAATATATTAGTAAAAAGTTATAAAATGATTTATCTAAAAAGTGCTCATGATAAAATGGATGATTAAAAGCTAAAAGTTGGCATCTAAATGATAAAACTCTTCTTGGGAGAGGACTGTAGGAGTGAATATTTTGGAGTTTTCAAAGCTTACTTCCTTCCGACACATGAATGGCGATACTTTCTATGAAAGACAAGACACTGAGAAAATGTTTCGATAAGCTAATTAGGCTGTCTTCTATACTTTTTAAAGCCTGACATCTGAATTCTTAAATATAAGCGATTATAGCATTTATGAAATGCCTCCATAAACACTCATACTAATCTAAAATTACGAAAAATGATTAATTAAATTTTCTAATTATAATATTTTACTAAAAATTAATGACGAATTTAATCATTGCTGTCTGTATGAAATTTCATTAAATTCTTTAATTTTTAATGAAAGCAACATTTTTTTTTCTTTTTTTTCTTTTTTCTTTTTCTTTTTTTTTTTATAATAATGATAAAATTATTCTGGACATTTTATCCTGCAAAATGATTAACCACTTCCTTCGATGATATCTTTTTGTCTTGGTTACATCTAGTGGCTTTTCTAATCAATGAAAATAATGGTTTTTCTAATAATGGCTTTTCAAGGCATGTTGTACTTTATTTTCTAAATAAAATTAAATAAATTATTCTAATAAAAGTTATGCATTATTTCATAGAGTAATAGAAATTTCAATGAGAAACAATTGTATTACAGACGGTGTGTGTTTGGTGTTTTATTTCATTTGTCTGTTATAACAAAGCGTGTAAAACACATTTTCATGAATTCGATTATGACAAACAGATGAAGAAAAAATTGATTTTTCTGTCTATTATTATTAAACGTAGAAATTAAAATTTGTTTCATATGTATGTTATAATATGTAGCATATAAATGAAACAAGTTTTGATATAAATAACATTTATGGTATACCATGCTTCTTATTGTTGATAAATTGCTATGTAAAGTTATTGAAATAAAGCTTGCAAAATTCTTCCCTGTATTCGATCAAAAAATCTAGCTCCCTTCACTGAATCCATAAAGGTTACCTAATCTCTTTTACCAATTGACCTAAAACACCCCCACAAAACTGAAATAAAAAAAAAATACAAATCGGCTTTGAGGGAAAGAAACTTGTCATCTGCGAAGATAGTGTCAGACTTAATGGCGCAAACAAAATGAATGGTTTTTCGGTTTCCCCTATACTTATTCGAAACACCCTCCCGAACAAATCGGCACTTTGACCACCCAACTTCTACACATGAAAGGCGTTTCCAGGTGACCAATGGGGCAATGACCACGCAGAATGGCACAACAGATCAATATTGCAAACAGACATAAGAGAGGGGAAAAAATTAGAAGTAGGGAAAAATGTGTTTTCATGAAAGATAATCGAAGCACTTTTCACTTGATAATGTCGAAAGATGAAAGAAAAAACTCAAAATTAGTGATGGAGTTAGGGAGAAACAGCTGGAAGTGATATGCTGTGAAGGGATTGTCCATCGATTAGAGTCAGCTTTTATTTCAAGAAAGGATCGTTCGGTGAAGAATTTTTTATCCTAATATTAATGGCGGTTTTTTTTATGAGGTGAAAAATAAGATAGATGTAGGTACGCCTTAATATCATCATTTCCTAATAATCTCCTTTAATTCCCTCTTGAATAAGAGCTTCATTAAAACATTCGGCTTTTATATAATGTGTTGCATTCAAGCTGCTAATATATTGTATCTTTACTGCTAGATTTCGAAGAATTATGTGGTTAAAATATGTTAATGTGTTTCTGACTTACATACTTAAAAAATGTTAATACAGTGATTATAAAATAATTAAATTTTGCAATTTTCTGTCTTCTATTAAAAAGCAATGGAAAATAAATTTGTTAAGTTTTGTTTTGATATCTCGTTTCTTGGGTTTATTGTGCAAGTTGGATTTTGCACAACGAAAGTTTGGAATTCTGGGATGAATGTTGAAGCTAAAATATATAATAATTTTGGAGCTAATATTCATGTTGCAAAAATTATACAGCTATTCGAACCAACAAATAAAATATAATACATAGTGGGCTTATAATTCCTCAAACTATATTTTTAAATTTTCTTCATTTGTCTTCTCTTTTCTACATACTCATTAATATCTAGATGCATATTCACCGAATCGATTTCTTAGCCAATACTGCTATACTTTCAAGTAACAAATAATCGTAGTTCTTGGTTGTAATCACATTTAAAATGGAATGTAAAAAATAATAACACATTCATCAATACTGTAGACTGTATCAATCACGGAATGATGAGAGAGAAATTGGGTACTTGAGAAAAGAAAAAAATACTATAAAAGTTAATATTACATACTTGTGATTAAGTGTAAACTATTAGATACTGACTATAATGAATAAAGTCTAATAAATGTTGAAAATATTTTAATGAAACAAAAAAATTAATTATTTGCGTTTAGGATTCCGTTTATTTCAAGAAACGATTAACATATTGCTGAAATACAAAGTGTTCGAAACGCCTAAATAATAAACTGAGTATTTTTTAAGTAGGACATTAGATCAAAGTTATATTATAAGTGTTGCATACGATTACCCTTAGAATATGGCAACAGTTTTATGCATTAAGTTTTATTTCCAAAAACACCCAACAATGCTATATAAAAGCAAGTTCACTTCCGAAGGATTCTTAAGTAGCGTTACTGCTACTTGGAAAAGTCGAATAATTACTAGACCTGGAAGGATCGTTAACTGCATGATGCTATAAAGAGATAACTCTTAATAGCTCTCTTAGAAATTTAGGATGTTTGTTAAACAGCAATATAATTTGCAGACTATTAATTGAGAACACTTTTACTACCGGTTGTCAATGACGTATTCTTCTCTTCGAGGAATTTCAGAATTGTAACCCCTGAGTGTGGGTCTCTAACATCAATCTTTATTAGAAAAAGACTGATCATATATTTTTGAATGGCGAATCAGAATTTTATTTACAAAATCATTTTGCAACTGGAAAACTTCTGATAAGGACTGTTACTCCCGCAAAGTTCTGAGAAACTGACCCTCTGATGGAACAAGCTTTATTGTAAAATGGAAAGGGGTCGGTTGGTCCACATATTTCTTGCCAGCACTGTAATAAAATATAATTTGCAGCATATGAAATTATTTATAAGAATTTGATGGGGAAAGGTAAATAGCAATTTTTTTATTGATAACAATATCCAACAACAAATCTGCTTTTATTAGTGATAATCTAAAAAAAAAAGTTTGCAATTTGGAGTAACCTACAAGATAGCACTCTACTTCATCGTTAATACATGAAATGCTCGAAAAAAATTTTACTTAAAACCTTTTTCCGCATTTGTCAACCATAAATCATTTTTGAAAGAACAGAAATAGCTCTCATTTACCAACATTTTCATTAATAAAATGATAATTTATTATACAAAAATACCATATCATTTATGAAATAATTCAGTCTATAAGGCATTTTTTTAATCAATGTTGCTGTTATTTATCTATTCTGTTTACAATTAGTTCCTAGGTTTTTTTATAACTACCACCTGCTTCAAAATATTCAAAATATGCTTCAAATAAAATTCCTAATGTTACAAAAAATTTTATTCTTTCTAAGAAATATTTTAATAGCTCTCTTTTTACATTTTAAGTAAATATTTACTTAAATATATTGAATATTGTAGAATATCATCGTTTAGAAAGCTATGTTTTCTGGATGGAATAAAAAGTTTTTTAATCAAATCATTTTGCCATAAATATGTATTCTGCACATTAAGATGCTAAAACGCTTTTATGTTCCAATTTTTTGGTGTAATTGAAAGCGCTAAGATACTTCATCTAACATATTTTTATTAATTCATATTTTTATTAATTAATCTTACTTTGATATTTGATCTTACTTTCTTTCGATCAAAGAAGTTACATTATTGTTAAACAAATATTTTAGGTAGGTTATATATATATATATATATATATATATATAT